>JAXQKB010000948.1:0-428473 GCA_037042295.1 Irpex sp. Y119-03 | reverse complement strand
TTGGCGTAAAAGTTGGCCAAATAGTGGGCCCCTGCAACCCTAAGACCCTCTACCAAGCTAGCGCTGGTAGCGGGAATTTCGTCATTTTAAGTAAGCCATCGCAATTGTGGTCCAGTGAGTGCAGCTTAGTCCTGTACAAACGACACAGCATCAGATCACTGAAACCGTTCATCGTTATCTACTTGCCTAGACTGAATACAACTCACATGAACACCCCTTGAACTGGAAGACTTGTGATTCTATATCTACTGTGCGTACTGCACTCGAAGGAAAGTAATATTTCTCATGTGAGCATGCACACATGCATTATCATTATCGTCGCGTCAGGTTTCACCACCGGGCTTCCTCATCCTAGCCTCTAAGGCGCAGGGACTAATGTCTGATACCGTGGGTACAGGATACCTCCACGTCTCCTGCACTTAGACTACCATTCGAATTCCTAGGTTTACAACACCGCACGACTGTCGATTTCTCAAGACAATGAGCACGCCCAACCGGAGTCTACGCCGACGACACCTCCTTCCGAGTCGGCATCCGAATCAAGCCAGCATAGTCAGGTCTGGGAAACATCACCGGAATACATAGCTTTATTTCGTGACAGCCCCGAAGATGCTGCTACCGTCCTCAAAAACTTGTTCTTCTCGCATGAGGACAACAAGATTCTATCATTCCTCCTTTCATTTCTTCAAGAACTCGAAAGAGGCATGCAGCGCAGCACATTCTTGTTGCTACAGTCCTCAGACTTCCCTTGTGCAATATTGGATGTTGTGTCTGATGAAAGATGGCTCAGGCATATGTCATGGCTCACCGAGGAACATGGCTATGATGTAACGGAATCAGAATTCGCGGTGCGTTTTGATGTTTCGGCTGTTGAGGGAGGGCATTTAATCACACTAGATTCACCGTATAGTTTCTTGTGTTTTGCTCACTTCATTGCCTTTTGCGATTTATCAACACGATCACAGTCCCTCGCCTTGACCCCTCATTATGTGAACGCTATCGTGAGCGTTTCTCCAATTTGTGGAGGACCCTCTGGCTATGGAGAGTCGTTGCTCTCCGTGAGGAATTTGCGCGGTCAAGAGGTACCATATTCCCTGTAGTTGAGCAGCTGATGGATGCGTACTTTCTCATGTACGAGGGCTTCCTGTGAGTACCTTGTTGATTCGCAGTATACGTAGTAGCCACTAACAGAACTCATTTTAGCCAGAGAAAACCTCCCTTGAAATCATATGTCGTTCACGTCTTATTTCACGTTTGGTTCACCGCTTTTGGCCCCCCATCCTTCACCCACAGTGCTGCGTACAATATCTTAGAAACTCTGCAGGCCGAGGATATCCCGACAAGTGCTAGGTTCCTCTATGACGTTGTGCCTCTTGTCATTGGCTCGACAGACTCAGTAGAGCTACTGTCTGGCGCTATCATAGCTCCGCACAAGGAATTACTGGAACCATCAAATCTTCTTCGCACATTACGTCTAACCGCACTCCTTTCGAAAATCAGCGCACCGGGTCCAATTATTCCCGAGGTACGACAAAACGCCCTGTTTACGTTGTACAGGGCCTTCCAGCGGTGTGAGTGCAGCGGGAATATGTCTGCCAATTTCCACGTGACCCAGGGAGTATCGGTGTCAATTTTAAATGCATTTCAGTCAGTCTTGATCGTAAATTTGGCAGGATACACATTACTCATCCGCTCTGAACAGTTCTATCTATCGTCGTGATAAGGACGGCGTTACGAGCGATATTCTTGAATATCTGGTTACTCTCAACTTCGTGCGTGTAGTCGCACTATCTATTGTATATGCGTACACCACTGCAAGCTCGCCCGATCTGGGTTGTAAAGGCGAGTGCCCCATCCATCCCGCTTGAATTGAGCACTGAAAACTTCACAGAAAGCATCGAAGTTCTGGTCTCCATATACAAGACATCGGGTGCCCGACGCTCATATTACAATTCGCGCCGAAGTTGGAAGGACTACCCCTACTTTCGCCGTCTTCTCCAAGTGCACTGGCTTCCGGTCCTTAACTCGCTACGGACGGCCTTACAGGAGATCGACAGTAACGCTACAACAAATCCTAATGTTACTCGCACGAACCTTCGAGGGATTATTCGACGATGGGAAGAGTTGGGACGCATATACAAGTTCAGCAACATATCACGCGAAGACGACTCACTTCAATCACTTATAAGCTATGTATCACCTCAAGAGAAGCTGAAAGGCTGTTTTTCGCCAGAGTGTGCTTGTTACGGGCACGATCTGTGGTGGCATAAAACCAGACGCGTTTGCAAGGGTTGTTGGGTTGCATTCTACTGCAATCAATATTGTCAGAGGAGGCAAGTGTTACTCGAATAAACGATGCATGGAGCCTAATGCAGATGTGTGGTGTACTCTTTTCGCAGAGATTGGGAGCTAGGCCATAAAAACATCTGTCTTGGACGAAATCGACTTTCCTGTAGATAACTTCGCATGCATGAGTGTAATGACGTAAGATCATCTATTTCGCTTTTCGTCGTAAGTACTTGTCATTGGCATTTGTTACAAGAATCAGTGAGGCCACGGCCATGACTGCGTACGTAAGTAAATGCAGCCGTAGGCGCCCCACCCATGGATTGCCGAACTGCCATCACCCGCCGAAGTCAATCGTCAATTATTGCATCAAAATGAGACAAACTGAACCACCAGACAGATGATCCTGAGCTCGCGAAGGTTGAATCTGTCTACTGCTTCTGGGAGACCAGAACCACCGCGATTGCGAGACCTGGATCAACCTCGACGGCAGAGGCGTTTTTGAAAAACATAGCAGAAGATCCACGCGAGACGTCTATGAACTTCTGCGTTGCTTCAATTACCCGCTTTACTTGCAGCATGCGGGCGACTGTCGTCTCGCTTTTCTTCAGGTCAGACATATACAGTGCTCCGAATGTCCTGCTGACCACTAATGCTAGCTTGGTAGCAGGTATAGATGACCAAGGCTATAAGAAGGTCGAATGTGTTCGCTCGAGCTCTCGCCGGTCAACGTTTCGGAGCATACGTTCACCCCGAGAACGCTGGAATCTGCATTTTGTGTCAAGTATTGCGTGAATATATCTATCTTATTCGCAATTTTCGCCCCAGGGTCGTCCAATGCCCCCTTTATTACCCCTCCGCGGGCTGGGATTGACTCCTCAAATCTACAACGCGCTGGCTTATTCGTAAACGATCCTCCTCCCCCACCTGGATAATCCTCGTCAAAAAAAATCCATTCCGGAAGGTTCTATTATGGGACTACCTACCAGCGAGCTAATCATCGACCTGCTAGATGCCACAGAAGTGGCAAAGGCTCATGCTATCGAAATCGCAAGTGAGTACCTACTACCTTTTTGCTACCTACTCTCTGCTGATCGTCATGGAAGGTTTTCCTCCGTCAGAAGCCGACTCCTTCGCCAGATACGAGTAAGTAGAAGTTAGGATGCCTGACAATTCTTTGTATAACCTAACATCCCGCTGTAGGTATCGCATTCGACGTGCGCCCCAGTTATTCCTCGGAGCATTTATCCCGAACCCGCAGGGCCGCCGTACTCTTGTCGGTGTGGTATGTGCTACGGCAGCATCATCTGAACACCTGACACTCAGGTCTATGGACGAACATATACCGTCAGGCACAACCGTGTGCATCCACGCTGTTTGCGTATTACCTGCCCACCGGAATAAAGGGATCGCTATATCTCTGCTTAAGGAATACATCGCTCGTCTGGGCCGTGCTCGCAGGGATGGTGCTCGATACGAGCGTGTTGTCTTGATCACCCACAAGCATTTGATAGGCTTCTACGAGAAGGCCGGCTTCGAATGGGCTGGAAAGAGCGACGTTGTGTTAGGCCCGGAGCAATGGTATGAGATGTGTATACGACTCCATAATATGAAGGCAAAAGACCCTCCTTCCCCTCCTTCCACCTTACAGCTGAAAAACCGTCCTTTTCAGCCACCCACAATACCAGCTATAAGCCTTCCAGCCGCCGGCTCGGAGAGCCGGCCAAGGAATGTCGTCCCTAAAAGAGGCTCCGCCCCCATACATGCATTCTACACCGAGGGCAACTACGGCGGTACATCAATAGATGGCAGTAACCCACCAAAATCTCGTAACAGATTCACCAATTATACGTCCGACGAGTCGCCTGTGGCTCCTGGTAGTCCTCTGCTTATGGTCCGACACAGCGAACTGATGGCAGGGTAACAAAGGGGAGCAACCGAGCATATTGAACCTTGTGATGGTAAGCAATCAGTGCCCTACGTATCCCCTCTCGCTCCTCGTCCGGGAAACTTACGTGGTGCTCAGAGTTCGCCTCGCCGATGGATTCTAGCATCATTTGTGGAGAGAATATGACATATGGTAGTGGAACGAGAATGTACTGTTACATAGATTTATGAGATAAACTTCTCTGCATAACATACTATAAATAAAGTCAAGTCTACCAACGATTCACGAAACAGTTTTGTGGGAGTTAGTTTAGATGACTCAACGAATTCCATCACATAACCGCCGTGACAAACTCAACAAACATCCATCCGGGCGCCTATGAGGGCATTAATCTCACACCGTGACCACGATACAGCTACGGTACGCGGCGACGATATCCATACCACTGCCTTCCCCCCTGCGCACGGTATAGGTATGTCAAGATATCGAGATATCGATGTACGTATACTGACATCTGCTGTACCAGTTCAAGATGAGAGCTACTTTGCCGCGGCTCGTGCGGATAATACCACGGAGCAGCCTTGCCACCGAAGTACCTGCCTACAAAGCCCCTTTACCTGAACCTGTTCGCTCAGATATCAGACAACCGTCCCTAATTGATGTACTGCTGAAGCGCAAGGCGGAACAGGGGTCATCATACCCTGCCAACATCCGTATAGAACCTGTGTTGTCAAAGAGGGCCCTGAAGGATGTACCCAAGGATGTTCGGACGGAGTTGTTGAATGTCACTAAGGAGCATTGAGGTACAGAAGGTACGTCATTAGTGGAGGCATTACTATGGATATCACAACTGAGTACAGCAACGCACAGGTTTCCCGCGATATCCTTTTGCTGTCATTAGTCCACTTTGTCATAACGCCTATCTGTCCTCGTCCTCCATAATACGATCATATCCGTCCTTTATCCTGTACACGGAATAGACAGCATGCGCCAAGTCGTGTGGCGACCGACAAGCCTACTATGCCGGAAGTTCACTCCGGGAGCTCCGGCTGGTATAGCCTTCATCCAAGATGACGATTTCTGGATAGTTCAGGTGGCCAGCCCAGAATATCGTTTGAGTGAGTGCATTTTCGGTGTGCGCCGTCCATAGCATGCTCACTTATTTCTGTCGTATCCACCAATCCATCCCTCTGTATGGTCCCAAATAATCCAGTCATGACTCACCTCATCTCGCGTGCCGCCGTCGCCGCTCTTGCAAAGTATACAACACAAGGCTTGTCTCTTCTCAACCGCCTCTACGTCTCATGACACGCCTGTATGGATGGATATTTGGAAGAGCAGATCCCTGTCTACTTCGATCTCACGGTTCGATATCGCAGTTAGACTTGTTTCTTGGGGGCGGTGGCTTGCGATCTTTCTGGATATAGAGTCTCTGGCTTCCTGGATTGCAGCTGTAGGGTATAAGAGCGTGATAGTTTAGGACTTACAAAATGTCTGTCAAGTCTACCTCACCTCTCCACATCATGGAATGCATATCGTGGGCCAATTACTTGCATCCATCGTCACGGAACATGCAACCTCACCATCTCAACTTTGGACACCCCGTTGGTTGCTCGTACGAATGGCAGAATTTCCAGAAGCATATACTACAAGACGAGACTCAAGAGCTTTTTTCAACGACAGAAAGGACCAGACCAGTGCGTCCTTTTGCTCGGAACCCATGCATTCTTTGTATGTACAAGTGTAACTGACGTGTGTATAGTTGGAGCAGATACCTCTTAGCACATCCAATACTCTTTCTGGAGCCTTGAATGAGGAGGTAAGTGTCGAGCCCGGATATACGAACACGGATTCTTATCGCAGCATGTATCAAGGGTCCGAAGAATGCAGCTCAAAAGTCTTTCAGAACGTTGCTTCCTACAGAGGCATCTACACCAATTACCTGCAGCAACTCGTACACATCATCCGCTCTTACGCACTCTTACGCCTCGCATGGCCACGCACACGGGCAACAAGCATATCCGCAGGCCGAGGAACCTGTCGTGCAGGGTGGTACTCACCTAGGCTGCCCCGGAACACAGACCATTAAAACGGAAAGCTCTTCCACTCATTCTACATCGCAAAGGAAGCGTCTCGGAAGTCCCTCCAGTTCTCTTACTGGAGCTTTAGGAGGTCAAGAGGTGGGACTCTACCTACGAGGTGTATATGCTGTTTCTCATTGGAATGTACAGGATGTCTTGGCTAACGCATTCAATCGGACCCAGTCCAAATATACAAGTCAGTCGGCTCGCCCACCTAACCTTTCCATGGAGCTCGTCCCACAGCGAGCATATGTCGTTCAAAACAATCATATATATACCAAAAAACCTGATATACTATTCGACATTCCTGTCCATTGCGGGATCGCATCTGAAGCAGTGGCAAAATTTCAAGGACCTCCGCATTGGAAAAACGAGCGCATGCACTGTTTCGCGTCCGGAACGAAAATCTCGATTCGTATCAACGTCAGTTCTTTGAGCCTCTCACTTTGTGCCGTAGATTCATTTTGCCTTTGTGTCTCAGTGGCCAGGGTATCTTCCCAGTTCGCATGCAATCAATATTTGCGACGACACGAAGGAGCATAACCCTATAACCAAGGCTAAACTTGCCTCGAACGTTGTCAAAGTAGTACGCAAGGTGCTCGAGGTGAGCAATGGCTCAACTTCATCATTTCATCACTTCCCTAATCAGTCGTAAATAGGAAAATTCGCGTAGGATCCAAAGCCAAAAAGGCTTTGAAGAATGGGTCATCAGCAAAGACGGCAGTACTGGCATCCAGTCATCAATGGTCTATCTGACCAAGTTACGTCATGTAAGCGAAGGGAGCTGGCAGCCTGAGTTATACGTGGCTTGGTACTTGAACAATGAGGCGTAGCTGAGAGTGGTATGATGCCTGTTTGGATTGTTGGCACTATGTTTTCCTTCTTCTTGAATACGTCGCACAAGGACATGATCTGATTCTTTAGCTTTTCCCTGGTATGTTATACATGCAATGTTTCCTTGTGTTGAGTACAACATATACATAGCTTCTTGTTGTTTCTGTATCCGAATTATATTGGCTTTACATGTGTACACTAGCAATATCAAGTTGAATATATGACGTTCCCAGCCAATCGTCGTCGACGTCGATTCCACGCGACTGATCTAGAAGTAACTATAGAGGAATGAGATGATCTCTGATCGCGAAGTGTATCTCACACTAAACCACTACATCCCCTACCTTAACCTCGACCTATATCCAACATTCTCAGAAACTAGATTTCTCATTCGCCACTGAAAGAACGAAGCATGGAAGTCCCTATCTCGGTGTTGTACAAACGTGCCTTAGACAAGGCGTCGAAGGCTTCGAACATGCCCACGATGCAGAATGAGACCCAGGTGAGAAATGACGCATCCGTATATCTACCTTTTCTCTTTATTAAACAGCCATTATCCAGGAACTTGTGCAGTCTGCGCTTTCTGACCTCACAGCCCTGCGCGACCGAGTGATAGCATTGTCCCTCTTCAGCCCCAACTCTTCCGAAGCACTCTCGGATATCGCAACTCGTGATCTCATATACCTCTCCGTGCCGTTTGTCTTGGCAGAAGTCGAGAACAGGGCGCGAACGACAGGTCCACGGGAGCGCATAGAACAAATCGGTCGTGCGCAGGTCAGTTTACTCCTTCGATGGGTAGTCGGGTCTGACGCCAATTATGTTGCTTGCATACAGAGATACTATAAAGAGTTCATCCATTATCTGGAGAGTTATAATGTAGTGGATGAAAGCGAACGGAAACTGTACGAGAGAAGGACCAGTAGTGTTGCCGATCCTGCTACAAGAAGGGAGTTAAAGATTCAACAGTATAAACGAGAGAAGGAGCTGCGAACGAAGATTGAGGTATGTTATCATTAATGTTTAACCAGAATGGTATTAATGCGTATCACAGGTTGTACGGACACGTCGGCGTGACTCTGCAACAGAAGACTCGTCGAACGACTTCGAACTTATCAAGTCTCTCCTACCCTCTGCTAAGCCGCGTCAACAGCAGACTAGTGGATCGGATTCTGAAGATGACGCAGATGTAGAGGAAGCTCTTCGGGAAACGACTTTGCTCCTCCTCCGACTGACATACGTACAAGCGCAAGCAAGCTTGGAAAGTATATACCAGGAGCTTGAGTTGCTGAGGAGCATGCCATCGCAGCCGCCATCACTCCCACAGCCTACCCAGGATACACGGGGAAAGGACAAAGGAAAGGAAAAGGATGATATGTGGAAGCTGGACAAACCCGCACCATCGGGAGGGCCAGACGGAAGAGGTCCCCTTCTGGATGACCAGGGGAAGGTGCGGTTCATCTATTTTTACCTATATGCAATGCAAGTGCATTCGCCACTAACACAGGAAACCTAGCCGCTACGGCCCTTTACTATCCTACCTGCTGGAGCAAGCAATCGCGCCCGGCTGCAGGCGCAGGTTTTCCAGCCCGACCATCGGCTGCCTACAATGTCGATTGACCAATACCTGGCGATCGAGCAGCAAAGAGGCAACATTATCACCGGAGGAGGGTAGGTGGTTTACGATCAGTTGTGATTATCTGGCTATGGCTGATGCTGTGTTCGTAGTGCGGCGTCCGAGAACCAACTGACGACCTCGGAGCAGTTGCAGTTGGATTCAGAGATGGATGGTACTGCGTTTGGCGCGGAGAGGGCCGAGGCGAAGCGGCAGAAGGACGAAAGTTGGGCACAGTATACAGATGCGAACCCCAAGGGAGCGGGTAATACAATGAACAGAGGTTGAACTGCCTTCTATCGCCATGAGTATTGGTTGTATGATCTGCTGGCTGAGGTTTGAGAGGCGGAGGGACCAAGGTAGGTAAAAGCAAAGATAAATATCCCGATACAGCGATCCAATTAGGTGTACACAATGCTGAAGACATGTAACACATAGCTATATGAATGTGAGGGGCAGAGGCATTCTGCTGCCTAGCACTGGCATTGTGAGGCATCTGGCACATCACCTGCCGGCGTCGCGGTGACATCGATTTCTAAAGGAAGAAAACCTTAGACTGCGATATCTTGGGATAACTGGAAGATAGACTTACTGGCATTTTGTTGTGCCTCTAGTGACGCCTCACCCTCCTTCTCCATTCCCACTATCGACATGGCAATCTTCTTGAATAAGCTCTTTACGTTGTGTCCAGCCTTGGCGGAAGTCTCCATGAACATGATGTTCAGCTCCGTCGCACGCGCATTTGCCTCTTCTAGAGTCACTTGTCTATCAACATAAAGTTCCATTATCAATCTACCGGGGATGAAAACGGATGCAATAACGCACCTCTTGTCAGACAAGTCAGCCTTGTTCCCGACCAGCACTATTATCACGTCATTCCCCCTCTCTGAACGAACGTCGTCTATCCATTTCGACGTTGACAAGAAGGATTGTCTGTCTGTCAGTGACACACCAGTACAGTATAAGCAACATTCGGGGACACATGACGGTGTCACGTACTAGTAATATCGAATACGACGATGGCGACCGAGCAATCCCGGATATATGACGGTATAAGCGAGCGATATCTTTCCTACAGGATGCCACGACATATGCATCACTCCTCGACAGCACGCTTATGTACTCGGCAGGAGGAGCCCACGTACCTGTCCAGCAGTATCCCACAGCTGCAGCCGCACTGTCCTGTCCTCGAGGTACATCGCTTTGCTCAGAAAGTCGATACCAATAGTTGCCTGATACGTGTTATCGAATGTGTCGTACATGAATCTGCGCACGAGGGGTCAGTGCATACTTACATGCAGACCGCAACAACCCTCACCGTGTAATCAAGGACGTCTTGCCCACGCTCTGGTCTCCCAGGAGCACAATCTTGCTGCGTTTCAGTGGTGGGGACGAGAAGTCCGCCGTGACGGGTGTTTGAGCCATATTAAACGTCCAAGTCGTCTAGTCGTGCGTCGAGGGATATGTGGTGAGTTGGCGACGTCGTCGAGAAGGCAAACGTCGGCGAGCAAAGAGGCGGTAACGGAGAAGACGGGACTCAGGGACTTGAGTGGTCGCCGACAAGTGCCATCACTAATTACACCGACCCCGCCTGCCTGAGCACGTAAGTAGATTAGCGCCGAACTGATCTGCTTAAATTCATTAGACCGACCGAGGAGTCACAGGACTGTGCTTTTCTCCCTCCATCCCGCATCTTGTTTGTTTGGTGGCGTTGTCGTTGACGAGAAGAATCGGAAGTATGAAGCTATCGGAGAAGATTGCGAACTACAGGGGCGACCGGCCGTTCTTCACGCTCGAGTTCTTTCCTCCCAAGACAGACCAGGTTGGCGTTTGTGCAATTGCTTAACATCGATGCATCTGACATAGAGTTTGGTTTGATAATTGAGGGATTTGAAAACCTCGTAGCGCGTATAGGCAGATTGTCGACTTTGAAGCCGTTGGCTGTTAGCATTACGTGGGGTGCGGGAGGAAGCACGAGCGAGAGGAGTCTCGATCTCTCGGGACTTGCGCAGGAAGAATATGGGATTGACACCATCTTGCATCTCACATGCACGAACATGGAGAAGGGATCGATTGATGCTGCCCTCAAGGTACATAGTAGCACAACACTGCCTATCCTCTTTACTAACATCCTGTCTATCTATTATCTAGAGCGCAAAGGAGCGTGGTATCACGAACATACTAGCTCTGCGAGGCGACCCCCCTCGCGGCGACGAGTCATGGATCCCCACCGACGCCCGTTTCCAACATGGCGTAGATCTAGTATCCTACATCCGCGAGCAACCGGAATACGCAGATTTCACTATCGGAGTCGCGGGTCTGTTGTTTGTATTTCGATGCTATACGCTATCTCTAACTCTATCAGGCGAGCAGCGTACCCTGATGGACACACTGAGAGCGAAGAGGACGAGGATCGACAGATTGGGAGGTTGAAGGAGAAAGTGGACGCTGGTGCTGATTATATTGTTACGCAACTGTTCTACGATGTAGATGGGTTCCTGCGATGGGAGAAGAAAGTCCGCGAACGAGGTAAGCTGAGGGGTTATCTACCTATACAACCAGCTACTGACGGTTTCGTAGGCATCAACGTGCCTAGCATCCCCGGGATCATGCCCATTCAGACTTACGCGACGTTTATGCGACTGACGAAGCTCTGCGGAACAAGAGTGCCAGTCAATCTCATGGCTGACTTGGTCGAGATACGGGTACGCGACATACTATCCTCCTGGGAAACCTGATTGACTCTTGTACCGCAGCACGATGACCAGAAAGTCAAGGACTACGGTGTCAAACTCGCCATTGACATGATCAAACGGCTGACGACGGAGGCCAACATCCCGGGTGTCCATTTTAGCACGCTTAACCTCGAGAAGAGCGTACAGCGTGTCGTCGATGGTCTTGGCTGGATCGAGCGGTTCCCCAGCGTACTGAAGCCTGTCAACAAGCTCATAGCGGTAAGCCGAAAACTCGCCGTATATCGTGGTTTCGGTCTTGACTGATAGGATATATAGGAGGTGTCCGGTACGAGCACTCCAGGGACCCCCACAACGCCAACGGCTGCACAGAGCGGCTTGGTCCAACGTCAATCGCAGTTCACCATCAGCCCTCACACGGCTGCTGGTGTTGCTACGAGTCAGTTGGCTGCTGTACCACCCAGCGCTGCGGAACCTGGAAAGGGCGAGCTCAATCACGCCGCGACGTGGGATGATTTCCCCAATGGACGTTTTGGAGACTTCAAGAGTCCTGCGTATGGTGACCCCAATCCGTGGGGGACGTCCACGATATCCGTAAGACCTTGCTAGTTTCTCCAGCTGCTAAAGACCGTACTTATGTTTTGTTATCAGCGTTCTCAAGCACTCAACCAGTGGGGCCACCCAAAAACGGACGAAGACATCTCGCACCTCTTCCTCCGATACCTGCACTCAAAGCTAGCGACAACACCATTCTCGCCTGTACCCCTCTCCCCAGAGTCCCTGATGATCATCCGACACCTCGAATGGCTGACAGAACGGGGCTGGTGGACTGTGGGCTCGCAGCCAGCTATCGATGGTGCGGATTCGTCTGATGAGGTGGTTGGGTGGGGTCCGAAGGGCGGGTATGTGTACCAGAAGTCGTTTGTGGAGTTCTTTGTGGAGAGGGAGGATGTGGAGAGGATTGAGAGGGAGGTGCGGAAGGGACAGGGCTGGGTGAGCTATTTGGCTGCAAACCTGGAGGTACGGTTGATGATTTGCTGAGTGATATGGCTGCTGATGGTTTGAGATGTAGGGAGATTTGCGTACGAATGTTGCTGATGAGGGCCGAAACGCTGTTACGTGGGGTGTGTTCCCTGGGCAGGAGGTAGCGCAATCCACCATCATCGAGAAAGAATCATTCCTGGCGTGGAAGGTTAGTCGACTTCACAACACTGAGTCGATCCATATCTCATATCTCATCATTTTCTAGGACGAGGCCTTCGGCATATGGGAAGAATGGGCTTCTTACTACCCACCCGGCTCTGACGAAAGAAAGCTGCTTGATGGCGTTCGGGAGAAACGCTGGCTTGTGAGCGTTATTCACCATGACTTCAAGCAGCCAGAGGCACTGTGGTCGTTCTTGTCTGGAATAAAAGGTCATACTGGACACGGCCAGTGATGATCGATGATCCCAGTAGTATATAACCAAACAAAATGCAGCTTGTAGACTACTAGGGAAAATGTACGAGTAAAATGCACCTTGCGTACTCAACCACGCCCACAGATATATTCCGTTTGAGCTTGGACGAGCCGCAGAGAAAACTGTTCCTCGGGCACGCCTCGGTCATGGGCCAAACACGATCACGTGCGGTTCGCGTTGATAGTTCGAGTTTGTTTAGCGCCGGTTCCTGTTTGACGGACGCACGACGCCGAGCCAAGTCTCCCACCGACGACAATCACCGCTTCTTCAAGACACGACTATATGCTGCAATGGACCTTGACATAGACATTGAAGGTAAGCCTCATACAAAACAATTGTTATCATCATTAATAATCTCTTGTAGCCATCTCCCCCGACGATATCAGGCTGCTCGTCAACGGCGTCCATCGAATACGAGGAGAACGAGATGTTTTTCGCTCAGAGAACGAGACGTTGAGAAGGGACAAGGAGTTTATGAAAGTCGAACATAAATTCACAGAACAGGCTCTTCGCACACAAATACAGAACCTGCAGAAACAGCTCGCGGAGAACCTCACACGACCGGCGGCGTCCTCTTCACGGACCAGATCGCCTTCTCATCTTGCCCACCTTCAACGCACTGCTCTCGTCTCGGCTCTTGTTGCACAACACTCGGAGGCTGAACGAGAACTATATGCTGGTCGTTTGGAGACTATCGCTCAGGACTTGGAACGGGCGGATACGGCACGTAAGGCGGCCGAACAACTGGCCAAGGAGCGAGAGGTCTCTCTGCGGAAGATACGCTCCGAAGATGTCGAGATGAGAGATAGTCTAGCCGTGACGGAGTTCAAGCTCTCTACACTGGAGTCTCGTAACGCTGACTTGACAGCCCTCGTCGAACGCTACAAAGACGAGTTCGAGACGTTCAACGAAACGAAGGCTGAGATGTCGACCGCCCTCGCTCGCTCCCAAGCCCAGCTCTCCGACGCCGAGAAGCGACTGGAGGAGGTCGAGTCCCAGCGAAGCGCGCTGGCCTTGCAAGTCACGCATCTCGAGCACGACCTCCAAGCCGCCAAACAGGAAATAACGGACGCCGAATCACGATACAGCGAGCTGCAGTCGAAGCAGCTGGCGACGATGTCCACGACCGAGCAGTTGCGTGCGCTTCGCCAGCAAATCGAGGGCCAGGAACAGCGCGTCATGCGCCGGAACGAGCAGATCGGGATTCATCAGCATGATATCAAGCGGCTGGAGACGA
Organism: Irpex sp. Y119-03; assembly: GCA_037042295.1. Taxonomy (NCBI): domain Eukaryota; kingdom Fungi; phylum Basidiomycota; class Agaricomycetes; order Polyporales; family Irpicaceae; genus Irpex; species Irpex sp. Y119-03. The sequence continues at coordinate 414,383 of JAXQKB010000948.1, read as the reverse complement.
ATTTGAAGTTGCAGGAGGAAAGGGTTATGGAGATGACGGGCGAGCTGGAGACGGCGGAGGCGGAGAAGCAGGCGATGATTGAAGATTGCAGGAATACGAGGGAGGAGAGGGATGAGGCGAGGAAGAGGTGCGAGGAGTTGGAGGAGTCGATGGAGACTCTGGAGGAGAACTTGCATGCTGCGAACTACCAGCGGGAGAGTGAGGTTGCGTCGGTTGTGAGGGCTGTCGTCGACGCGTGCGCCAAGAGACGGCTGGTTTCCTCGAGCTTTGCAAGAGCAGCGGCCGATCGCGACGCCAGGATTGCCGAGCTATCTCGTCAGTTGACAGAGGCGCAACAGACTGCGTTGTCTGCTCAGGCCGGCGTCGAGAGTACTCTCGCATCGTCTCAGACCGTAACTGAGGAATTGCTCCGTACTCAGTCCGCGCTTCACCAGTCCCGGCAATTCCTTGCAGGCGAGACCGAACGGGCAACAAGTACTACAATCGCTCTTGCTACTGTTCTCCGTGACTTCAAGGCGCAGCGCTCCGTCTCATGCCTGAGAAAGCAACACGGAGAGTCGTTGCAACAGGAACTCGCGGAGGTGAAGAAGCGCTTCGAAACTCATCTGGAAGAATTCGTAGCACTCCAGGCGAGGCACGATACACTCGTCCAGGACAAGAACGAACGAGAAGATGCCGTCTCTACTGTGCAAGCCCAATACGACGAACTCCAGCAATCATTCGAAGCACTACAACAGGAGCACGCACAAACCCTCACCGACCTATCCCGTACTCGCCAAGAACTCGACTCTCACCTCTCCGATGCTTCTCAACGGCAACAACAGGAAGAAGCCCTGCGCGCCGAGCTCACCTCCACTCAAAGCAAATTCGAGCAAGAATCGTCCGAGCTACACACGAAACTCGCCGAGTCGCTCGCAGCGCTGGAGAACGCGAAGTTGGAGCGGGCGCAACTCGAGTCTGCACATCGACAGGCTATGGATGAGCTCAGCGCATCTAAGGATGAGTTACAGCGTAGTCTTGACGATGCGCTTCATATCGTCGAGCAGAGGAAGGGTACGGAGGACGAACTTAAGCTTGTTGAAGGTCAACGGGCGGCGGAAGTCGTCGCTCTCCGTGAAGATTTAGACTCTATCAAACAAACCCTGGACGAAGTCACTCGCGCTCGAGACGACCTATACGCCGAGCACGAGGCCGTCGTGTCAGAACTCGAGGAGCGTAAGCGGGAAATCAGTATCATCGAAGATGCAAAGGAGAACCTAGAGAACGAATTACAGACGCTCCGTCTCGAACAATCCGCCGACGCGAAGTCCCTCCAACAACGCCTCGACGACGCCATCAGCCAGAAGACGGAGACGGAGATGACGCTTGCGCGGGTGCAGGCGTGGGCGGACGAGGTGGCGCAGGAGAAGGGGGAGTTGGAGGATCGGTTGGCTGCTGCTTCTACTGCGTTGGAGGGGGTGAAGATGGAGTTGAAGGCTGAGGCTAGTCGGCGTGAGCGTGGTGAAGAGGAACAGCAGAAGCAGATGCAGGCTGCAGAGGAGAAGCAGCAACAGGTGGAGGCGGCGAGGGCGCAGCTGGAGGAGGAGGTTGATGGGCTGCAACTAAGTCTAAGGGAGACTGAGGAGAGTTTGCAGGAGGTGAGGAAGGAGAGGAAGGAGTTGGAGGAGCAGAATTCTGTGTTACAGGCGGATATTCAAAGGTCGAGGTCGTTGCAGCGGTTGCAAGAGGAGACGATCGAGAAACGGTATGCATGTCCTCTTCCTATTCAATTCTCATCTCTCATGTTGTATGCTTATTTGCAGTGAACGCGATATCAGCGAGCTCAAGGAGAAACTGGCCGTCGCTCGCGCCGACTACGGTCGCTCGGAGCAGAGTGCCAAGGCGGCTGAGATGGAGCTCACGCTGCAGACTATCAAGCACAAGGAGGTCGTCGATTCTCTGAATGCGCAGTTGGGCAAGATGCAAGCGGACGGCGAGCTGCGGGAGACGATCCTGGAGCTGCAGGAGAAGAACGAGGATTTGGAGAAGATGCTGCAGGAGAAGAACGTCGAGATTGAGGAGAATGATGATCGGTTTATTCAGTATGTCTTTTCACGACGGCTTGTACGTCCTCACGTGCTAATCGCCGTTGTAGGAATAATAAGGAGAAGAAGAAGCTGACGGTCAAGGTGGAGGCTCTGACACGCAAGGTCAAGGCACTTCAGGAGAAGATAGAGAAGCTCGAAGCTGCTAGTCAAGACTCGACACCGAAGGCGCTGCCTTCGCTTCCCGCTGCCTCGGCCGGACCACCACTGCTCACTCCTTCAGCCCCCGCCACTACTAACCGGCCGCCACAACAGAAGGCTGTTCACGATGCACCACCAGCAAGTTCGTCGAGAACACGATCAACCACTGGTCCTGCGACCACCTCACGACCAAAGACACCGGAAGCTATCAAGTCGATCTTCCGGTCGCGCACTCCAGAGGCAAGACATCGTGCGCTTCCACAGCAGTCCCCACCACCGATAGCCCAGATGCCCATGTTTGTCCCTCACCTGTCGGAACCGTATGCGGAGCCTGTGGCGGGTTCGTCGTCGTCATCGTCTATCGGCAAGAAGAGACGTGCACCAGAAGACTTTGACGAGCATGAGAGCCCACCTATTCAGTCGTTCTCAGCGGATAGCGCGCCTGCTGGGAGGTTGGAGGGCGCGAAGACTCCTCGCGGGAGCCGTAAACTTGGGTTCATGCCCTTGCGTGGCGGTTCTACTGCAGCTAGCACAGCACGACAAACGCAACCACAACCCACATCTCCTCCACGACGCTCGCAGACCGGCACTGCGATTATTGCAGACGTTACGAACAGTCCCCGCTCAAAATCCAATGCTCTCAAGAAGGGTTGGTTGAAGATGAAGCCAGGCTCAACAGCCCAGGCGGCCAATCATAGGACTGTTTCTTCGTCACGTCCGCACGTAGGCGACCGTGCACAGAACTTCATGGGTAGCTAGCTGGTCTGTTTGTATTTCGCCAAGCCCCGCACCTTCGCCTCACGGATTCTGCACCTATATTGGACCTCTCAGCATCTTGTGACATTTGTATTGTTAGACACTCATTATATTAATCTTATTTCCCCACTGTTCACTCGTTGTTCGGTTCCTAGTGGGTCATACGTGTCCACAATGACTGCTATATGTGGCAATTGTGGTCGCAAGTCCTCACACGTCCTCGTACGGTGAAGCCAATGGTGTGAGAGCTTGGCATGGCGACAAAAGCAAATAGACAGCTGCACCCTGACGGTGGAAACGTTCGCATAATCTCCCCGAGTGCAATTAGATACCATCAGTGAGATACCGTCGAACTTGAGAACACTTGAGAACACTGTCTTCATGTTTTTCACAAGCTTCGGGTGGAGAGAGATCAGGCGTTCACACACACGTCATGTTTCAATCGCATCTCCGACGATCCTCGGGAGAGGGTTCCACCCTTGTTCGTTCTTCCATGTTAATTCGCAGAAATGAGACGATGCGTTCAGGCCATATATGAACCGCATCATGTACCATCCACATCGGCTTTACGACAACACCGAAGGGCGACTCACATGGTTTATAAAAAGGTCGCCTGCGAGTGCCGCTCGAGTCGCGTTTTCCCAACAGCGAGTTCGCACTAGACAAGCAGAAAATTCACATGCTAATCCCTGAGCCATTAAAGCACCAATGGTAATGCCCCCTTTTCTGGCCATAACATACCTTGATGTCTCTCACGACGGAGTACCATGCGTGAGTAAGGACGGTCTTTTCTCAATGCGTGCAGGACTAGGCAAGTGCCGTCCAACAGCGATACCTGCCTTTTCTGGTACTTTTTCGGCGAACCCCACTCCACTGATGGGATGTTTAATCTGGAGATCTGGCTGAGATCTATTGAGAATCCCACCAGGTTCGCGTGCGTCTGCTTCGTTCATCTTCCTTCCAGATGTGTCCATTAGACCACACGCGTACAGAAATATAAATACAACATCTGGCTTTGATTTCTTAAGCTCAACACGTTCTCTACTTAAAATATTCAGCCAGCGCAGGCGCGATTGTGGCGACTTTAGGGTGTCTTCGTTTTCCGCAGGCTACTATACTTATCTCAACTGTCAATCTGAGTTCATGTGCTATTAACGAGAATTATTGCTCGTGTGCTGCCACTTTTCTCATTTGCTTGGTTTCTCCCTGGGAACTGTCGCTGTGCACATAAAACACGGAAACCTCGGCGGTCAGAACGCTAACCTCCGCTAATCTCCGCGACCTATATGCCGGTCAGCCGTTATATGTTGTCTGCAGCCGGCATCCCGCTGACATCAGTCGGGGTACGAATGATAACTGTGGTGCTTGCCACGGCTCCTCACAGTGTATCACCCCATCTGGCAACTTTCGTACCACTACTCCATGACGGTCGACTCCATGGCCTAGACTCGCATGGACCGCAAATTGAAACATTCAAACAGGCAGGAATCTACGGGATATACGTCGACGGCGCCTCTCACATTCCTCTGCTCCGCGAGACCATCATGACGCACTTCTCTTCTCCCAGCATTGATACGAAAGGTGCGACAGAATCGGGCCTACACCTGTCCACCCGTTTACAGGGGGTTTTCCACGATTAATTGCGGTGCCTCGGATGCCTCTGCAGCAGAACATGGACGTCAGCGATAATTACAAGTGTATAAGGCTCCGAAGTTTCGGGTTTTGACTCGCGTTGCGGCGTTCCCATGTACATACAGTGCAGCACCTCTACATAGGACCCGTCCAGCGTCCACTGTCTATGTCATTTAAAATTAATCATGGACATTCTCACAGACATTCTCCAATCCAATCATTGGCCACTACATGTGTTCGCCACGAGCCAACCCTGAAACGGATGAACGTATGTTTTCTCGTAACATATGGCAGAAACATATGGCATGGTATGACGCGTCGATATTGAAGTACCTACGCGTACAGGGTTCAAAATCGGGAGTGCGGAACATCGGCTGAAGCCTAAGGGATCCCACTTTGCCCTGACTGTACTAGTTGATGTCCACAACAGCCCGAGGGGAGGCGGCGTCGTGCATCGCTGCTGACAGCCGTGGGTAGACCCGAATTTCGAGGGGCGGAGATACAGTGATCGTTCACATAGGTTCGACTAAGTTTCATGACCAGTGAGATTCTACAATGCATCTGCGCCTGTTCTTGGAATTCAGTCTTCTCAGTCTACGTAACCTTGCGTACTGGTATCTAGTAATCTCCCAATCCCAGTTAATAACCCGATCCCGAGCCTGAGATACGAGTACACCCCTTTGATTCCACGGTGGAGCTCCCTAATTCGAGTTAAAGTAACAGACTCAAGACGAGGACCTAGACCATCGACGCCGGACCCCAGCTGGGATCTCATCTGCAGTGCTGTGTGGCGAGGTTGAACTTTGCGTATAATACATAGCAAAGTTCAAGGGCTGTAAGCTTAAGATCCTGAATACTTGAGTGACATTCGCGCAGCTATAGGCGACCCTTGCGCACCACATGTGTATCTGTATTTCTGAACCCCCAGAGTAGCCGAGCTCCAAGTCAAAGTCTGCTTCCAATTTGAACGCAGACTTTGATTGGGAGCGCCATTGCGACAAAGAGCTCATCACAGTGTAGTGGTCGGGGAAGTAACCCATGTATGGGCTTCAGGCCCAGCCACGGTCTGCTTCTGCGGGGTATTCCCGTCCCAGCATCAAGCGGCCCGTCACCTGCTGTTGACATTCTAAGTACACGTATGTACACATGTGGCACCTACCCTGAGAGTGTATGGTACTTCGAGTTTCGGATCACTTGAGCTTGCAAATATATCCTTTGTGGCAAATTGATAAATACGAGCCTGAATCTCTCTGTCAAGATTAGCGTGTGTGTTCCTCCCATGTATCTCCCAGCCACCACCAGATACCGATCGTCCTGTCTCTCGCTTTCGTCAAGACATATCCGAAACACTGGCATGTTTTCTCTTTGGCGTAGTACGAGCTTCGTTGTCTCCAACTCCGTGACTTTTAAAGGAGAAAGCATTGGCTCTCATCGTCCCACGAACCAGCTCTGACAGAGGGCACGGTCAGGATTCAGCAAGCAATAAATACTCACCAGGCTATGTTCGATGAGATGCAGAGTCCATCTCCCATCGCTCATTACCACTTTCATCTCTATCTCCAATGGCCGCCAAATTCCCTACTCCCGACCAATTCCTAGGCATATCGTGCCTCGTAGTCGGAGTTGGTCCGAGAGGTGATACGTCGATGGCAGCGTACGTCCTGTCCGCTACCTCATGTTCTGTTCCAGAACGTAGCATACGCTCGTATCTGATCCCTATACCTTGTTCCTGCAGAAGAGTGTCGATCGTTGATTACCGCGGCAATGTGCTCATGGACGAATATATCCAGCCCATGATGCGAGTTACCGACTACAGGACCGCAATGAACGGAATTGAAGCACATCATCTAGCTGCCCGTAAGTATCCTCATTCATAGCCTAGAGGTTATGGATATATCGCTCACCATGAACATAACTTGCACAGCACACGCCCGACCGTTCCCGGATGTACAGCGCGACGTTGCCAACTACATCCGCAATAAAATCATCGTCGGATATACACTCTGGAACGATTTGTCTGGTACGACCCACCTTCCCTAGACACCGTCGCGCCATCAGCTAACCGTATATTGAAATACGTGCCCGCGCTCTCACCTGCGATCTCTTCCCAAACGTTGCCAGTCCTCGGTATCCCACACGCAGCGGTAGCCACACGGGATGTGGCGCTTTACCGCCCCTTCCGCACAGCGTTACAAATGAATCAAGTCGTCGGGTTTCCTACGCTCATGTGGCGGCTCATGCGCCGGCGTATTCAAGAGGGTGCTCATGATTCTGTACGTCTGCCTCCAGCTGAAGTCCGCTCCTCAGACCATAGTACTAACTGAAATGCGCGCTTCCTTTCGTTGACTGGCTGGTTGAATAATCCATAGATCGAGAATGCACGCGCTGCGATGGACTTGTACCGCTCGCATGCGAGCGAATGGGAGGCCGTTGTCGCCACCGGGCGCTGGCCCTCTGAGATGCCTCCCGACACTTTCTCTCGTTGCTACACCTGAGAAGTATTTCTCCGTAGACGGTGAAACTACCCAAGAGTTCCGTGAGCCCTCTATTTCGTCCCTCGTTTCAGTTTCCAAGTGCTATCCTCGCTGCTTTCCGATTGCTTTCGTAATAATGTACTTGCCATTGTAATGTCGCACTGCCGATTTATCTGTATATAGTCAACTCGCCCGTCGACAACGTGTAATCTGCTTACCGTATTTCCCTTTAATTGCCATCGAAACCTGTCACCTATTCTTCATGCAGAAATGTCCGGTCCAAGGATAGATTCGAGGGCACGCGCCTGTGCATGAATTTAGTTGAGAAGTGCGCATATTCTGGTGGCCGCGTCGGCACGCCCCGACAGCTTGTGGATGCGTCAGTGAGCGATAATCTGCTATGTTATAGTGCGGCGTATGGTGGCTGCGAAGACAGCGAGGAGAGGGAGGGGGCAGGAAGCGTGATGATTGAGTCAACCCGACACGTAAAAAAGCTTCTCTTTGAACTTTGGCCAAGGACAGCCTCTGCGCATCGGGTAACAGTACTTAGCCAAAACAGAGAGAAGTATGACCGTGACTCGTAACGGAAACCTTGAGTCTCGCGCTGCCATGGCCAGGCAAAGGGAAGAACGTGACCTGTGACTGATGAGTGGATGCCAGATTGCGCAGAGATCTAAGCGAGATAGTGAGATAGATGAGATGCCTTGGTCAATGTGGCTGTCGATTCGTGTCCCTCTCCGTGGATCTGTGGCCATATTCCTTCGAAATGGCGTGTGCTAGGATGCGAGGATGCAGATGGCCGAAACTGATGCTTCTCAGCCCCCAGCCGGTGGCGGATGCGGCTTGGATGTCCGCAAAGAGAGAAATCGCCCATACCAAAGAGGAAGCTGAGCGCGGAAGTGGGCTCGTCGGCGGACGAACGAAGAGGCTATGCAAGATAGTGGTGCCAGGAAACGCTGAATGATTTTCCACGCCCTCAGAAATCAGCTCGTGGGCTTGCTGGGCGAAAACTACCCACGCGCAACTCGGACAAGGGCCTTGCGAGGCGCACAAACGCGTCAGAAAAGGTAGCGGGCACTCGCCACACCTTGGACGCGCGTCGTGCTGCCCATTGAGTCGAGGGTGCACCATGCGAAAGTCACTTGCGACCACAACGCAGGTCCGCCACGAAAGCTGTGGTGTATTGGGTTACTGCGGGGGATGTTAGGGTCCCCACTGATGTTTTTGAATTGGTGTAATGTTTCGTGGAGGCAAAAACACACTAGCCAATGAGTGGTGCGATACTAGAGGTGGAATGAGTAGTGCCCACACGATCGACATGCCGAACTAACTTACTAAGAAAGTAAGAGCTCCCTTAATGAGCCACTCGGTGTTCTCGGTCATTATGTCAATGAGTCACACCGGGCACCACAAAGTGCGGGGAAGTTCTCTTGATTGAGTGACAGGAGTATAAATCTAGATCCTGGATCTCACAGTGAGCAGCCGACGAAGAATCCAAACCACAGACCCTGGCTTTCTGTCTTTTCTGCTTTGAAAATGCCACTTAGACTCGCGCGGTATGCATGTTCTGTGTGAGAGCAGAACCTGCCGCCGTCCTCGGAAATGCGGTCATAACGCTGAAGGTGGATGAATGTCATGGGATAGGCTGAGCATGGTGTGGGACAGGAGAGAAATGGACCTGCCTGGACTGGAGATCGTCCACCCGCGGCAATCAGGGCCCTTTTATTGCGGTTCCTCGCCGTTCGTCCGGGCATGCGAAAGAAATTAGAGGTGCACCAAAGGAGCCGACTGGTTGACAGCCTGGAGACGGGCGGCGAGTCTTCTCTGCCTAGTGCTGTCACGTCACCGGCCGACAGTGGGTGCCGCATTCGATGCGCTGCTCACAACGCCTGTGTCTATCATGCGCGACTCTGGTCATGGACGTCACGGATGAACATGCGAATGCCCGAAGTGATGACTGCCGTTTACGGTCGTTCCAGAATCCAGATTACGTCAGCCATCATCCCATCATTGAACCCAGTTAGGCAAAGTCGTACTCAACTCCAACCTTCACTGTCGCAGTTGTTGACTGAACAGAGTCCTCTGCACAATCAAACATATCAAACATGGCAGCTCCAGAGGTCTTTAACCTTGCACAGACCCCCATCACATCTCATGCGTTCAACGCTGACCGCACGCGTAAGTGGCTGATTTGCGTTTCGATGTGCCTGGTCATGGAATATTGAACACCGGAGTAGAGGTCGCTGTCAGCCTGAACTCCAACGATGTCCAGATCTTCAACCGTCACGGCAATGACTGGAAGCCTACCGAAGTTCTCGCAGAGGTAAGGCACAACCTCATGTTATCGCCTGAATCTGTCTGTCACTCATCGTCGACTAGCACGACAAACAAATCACCTCCATCGACTGGGCTCCCAACTCCAACCGCATTGTCACATCTGCTCAAGATCGTAACGCGTATGTCTGGCAACAAACTCCGGATCCCCAGACTGGCCACTTGATCTGGAAGCCTACCCTTGTCTTACTGCGCATCAACCGTGCAGCGACCTACGTCAAATGGAGCCCGAACGAGGACAAGTTTGCAGTTGCCAGCGGTGCTCGGTGCGTCACACAAAGTTCTAATACAACCGTCGCGTCCTCATTCAGGAGACAGTGCAATCGCTATTTGCTCATTCGACCCAGAAGGTGACTGGTGGGTGTCCCGGCTGTTAAAGAAGCCTATCAGGTCCACCGTCCTGTCCGTTGACTGGCACCCGAACAATGTGCTTCTCGCCGCCGGGAGTGCAGACATGAAGGCGAGAGTCTTCTCGGCATATATCAAGGACGTTGATAAGCGGTATGTGTTCCTCCGCTTGCCAATGGACCCTCTTGCTTAATTGACCGGTTTTGCCAGTCCTGCTCCTTCCGTTTGGGGAGAGAAGTTGCCATTCAACACCATCTGTGGTGAATATAGCAGTCCTGCAGGTGGATGGGTCCACTCCGTCGGATTCTCCCCTTCCGGAGATGTGCTTGCCTTCGCGAGTAAGCCTCTGCACCACTGTTCTCTCTAATAAGAATTCTGACGGAAACCCGTAGGTCACGATAGCACCATCAATATCGTTTACCCCGGCGGACCTGCCGTTTATACTATTCGTATGACCACGCTTCCCTTGGTCACTCTCGCCTGGACGAGCGAAGAATCCATCGTTGCCGCAGGCCACGACTGTCAACCCTTCGTCTTCTCTGGAAATGCCCAGACCGGATGGCAGCTCGTTGGCACTCTCGATGATCCCAACGCCAATAAGGCTTCTGGTGGAGGGCGCTCTGGTTTTGGTGGAGCACCTTCTCCTGTCGGCCGTTTGCAGAGCTCTGCATTCAACACCTTTAGGAACGCCGATAGCCGTGGTATCTCGAACTCCCCTGGTTCGCCTGTGTGTGGCCCTGGCGGTAGTGGAGAGTCGGAGTTGTTCACCATTCATCAGAACACGATCACTAATGTGAGGGCCTATGAGAGTGTTGGGCCAGATCAGGTCACGAGGGTGAGCACGTCAGGTGTGGATGGGAAGTTGGTCATTTGGGACGTGAGCAACGTGACACCTGTCAGTGCTGGCGGATTGGCGGGAAAGATGGGTGGATTGAGTTTGCGTTAGATTGGAAAGCATCGAATGTATAGTATCAATGAAGATGAACGTGATTGCTCGGCAATAAGCGTAGGAGGTTTGACACGTTCGATTTCCTACTATGGAAATTTTCGAAGCAGGGCTTGTCAGATTTTCTTGTGTCGTATTTTGCACTGCTTTATAAGATGCTTCCATGATCATCCGGTGTTGCCTACATATAAATGTACTCCGTTATCAAGTTTGTCTCCAAAGTCGTACCCTATCGCTCGATAATGCGGACATAACGGAAGCGGCCCTCCGACCTCCGCATACATGTGTACGTACATTTGTAGTACGCCCTCGTCGTGTTCGATCGCCAAGGTCTGGGTTTAAGCTCGACCACCACCACCACCTGTCGCTCGTTTTCTCTGTCTCTTCAACTACAACGTCCAGCATGTCGACACGAACTCTGTCTCGCTTGGTTGGCAGTAATCTCCGCAGTGCGACCTCTAGGGCTCCAAGAGCAGCTTTGCGCGTACGATGCATGGCCTCGGCTGCGGATAGCACTGCATGTCTTTTCTCTGGTTGTAGTTATCGCTATGCGCTGATTGTATTCGATGCTGTGTTTACAGCTGGCAAAAACAGGTCTTTACGACTTTCATGTAGCTAATGGCGCCAAGATGGTGCCCTTCGCTGGATATTCAATGCCTCTGTCGTATGGCTCGATCGGAGCAGTTGCAAGCCATCACCACGTAAGGGAGAGTGTAGGATTGTTCGATGTAGGGCATATGGTGCAGTCAAAGTGAGTGCATTCTTCGTTGTTCTGCGTATCCTCTCGTATGCCTTTCCCCTACACGTTTGGCCAACCGTCCGTACCCTCTACGTGAGATGCTAATTACCTCTCATCAACAGTTTCCGCGGCCCAGGAGCAACCGCCTTCCTCGAATGGCTCACCCCATCCTCCCTCTCTTCTCTCACCCCATACTCCTCCACCCTCTCCGTCCTCCTCAACGAATCCGGCGGAATCATCGACGACACTGTCATCACCAAGCATGCCGACGACGCATGGTACGTTGTAACCAACGCTGGCCGTCGCGAGCGCGACCTCGCCTGGTTCGCCGCCAAGCTGGCCGAGTGGAACGATAATCCCGAACAGGGAGGAAAGATAGGCAAGGTGGAACATGAGGTGCTTGAGGGGTGGGGATTGTTGGCGCTGCAAGGACCGGAGGCGGCGAAGTACCTGCAGGGGTTGACATCGTTCGACTTGAGAGCCTTGACATTTGGGAAGAGCGCGTTTGTGCCCATCGAGGGGTTCAATTTGCATGTCGCTAGAGGTGGTTATACGGGCGAGGACGGATTTGAGGTGAGCTTACTCTCACTGAATTTGTGACAACAGCCGTGACTCGCGTTCCTTTCTCCCTTCATAGATTTCAATCCCACCTGCCCACACAGTAGAAGTCGCAGAACTTCTCTCGAAGCCGCCGGTACAGCTGACCGGACTGGGAGCGCGAGACAGTCTGCGATTGGAAGCGGGCATGTGCTTGTACGGGCAGGATCTCGATGAGCAGACGACGCCTGTGGAAGCTGGGCTGACCTGGGTCATCGGTACGTCTCTTTTGTTGTGGATCTACTTAGTAGTACGAAGTCTTATCAAACTTATAGGCAAGGAGCGGAGGGAGTCAGGAGGTTTCATTGGCTTTGACGGTGTGCTGAAGCACCTCAAGGATGGCCCTCCTCGACGTCGCGTGGGTCTAATAGTTGAGGGCGCCCCCGCTCGACGTACGTGATTTCTCGACCGTTGCATATATCCATACACTCATCGCATTCTCCTATGACCTCATAGTGGGCGCGAAGATTGTTGCACCCGGGGGTGGCGAGCAGATAGGTAAGACCTCTAAGTCCGCTGATAATCCGACTACTCTCTTATAATCTACCGTCTATAGGATCTGTGACCTCCGGTATTCCTTCGCCAACACTTGGCAAGAACATCGCAATGGGCTACGTCCAGTCTGGATGGCACAAGAAGGGCACAGAAGTCGAGGTCGATGTGAGGAACAAGCTGCGCAAGGGCGTCATCACGCCGTTGCCGTTCGTCAAGTCGAAGTTCTATCGGGGATAAGGTCGAAGAGGGAGTTGTTTGGTTTTATATTCAGATTAGGACTTAGTGCACTCCACGGTCTATAATGCCCATGAAGAGAGGGGGTTTGTAGGGGGGTTTACATTCAACAGGTAGCCATCCGTCAGCGGCCTAGGCCGTGTGTACATACTAGATATACTCAGCCTCTGCAACATCCAGGCACGCATGGCCGTGGATGCTTGTGGGACGTTGTGTACGAGTTTACTTGCTGACTTACTTCAAATCTCACCCGTCTCCGGACGCATAGACGTCATATATGATGCCCATCTCTGACGGAGTTTCTCGGGTCGGATGTCTTATCAAGACGAGGACAAAATTGGAAAGTGAGTATATTGATGTTCTCAAGTACGGTACACTGGTCCATCTGTTTGCTCTAGGCGTTCGGGTATATAAATCATTAGGTTCAATGTGACTTAGGGCTTCTAGCATTGGTCGACGCTCGTCGTTCCACCGATGTAGATACGAATCATCATCGACACTTCTCCTTTGCACAATAACTGATAGGTACAGTGTAAATTTGACAGATTTGCGCACGTGCAATGGATCCTGAGACCTGAGGCACAGTTCTGCATGCCTAGTATGTGATCAACTGCTGCCAGTGTCTAGTACATCAAATTGACTGTCAGAACAACTGTCAGCCCCAGCCTTCATATCTCACCACGGCGCTGGTCGTACTTCAGTAGATGTGTAGCACGATGTTAAATAAGGGCTATAACCCGCCATCGTGATACTGAACTCATAGCCGCACTGAGTGCAGTACGTATATTATAATCATCGGGCGACCATGGCGGTCTTGAGGGCAATTCCTGGATTGCGTAGATGCATATACATAATATGGATTTCTAGAACTTCTTGTAGCCCCTAGATTGGTGAAGCGCAAATACCAGTGCCAAGTTGAGCATATTTCCCACTATTGCTAGAAGGTGAAAATTATACCTGCCTTTTCGGGCAATTCCTGGATTGACGTGTGGGTTCCGGGTTTTCCCGAGAGATCCATAACTTTGTCTTCGCTCTCCGCGGGCCCATCCGAGTCATCAGTGCCTTTCTGTTGTCCCACTGCCAGGCTTCAATATAGGCTTCAATGTAGATTCAAATATCTGCATATCGAATCTACTATCGATCTTGATTTCTACCCAGTCTAACTGCTTCTTCCTGTGAATCCCCACAAGCTGGACAGGCACCGCGCACACGACACCACCAACGTGCATCACATTCTTGTCCTCTCATGCGACTGCAGCTCCACAGTCTGTCAACAATCAGCAATCATTTCGGAGCCCCATGCCCGCTGATATGGTGCGAAGCGGATTTTCCTCACGTCGCCTAGTGTTTATTGTATACTTATGAACATTGTTATCCAAGTATCGTATAACCATTACAGTAATATACTGTCAATGTGTACAGGGGTATGTGCCAACTGCTGAATGACCTCTTCTTTACGCTGAACGTCAGTTGTAGGTCATCTGAGTTAGTAGCCAGTATATTAATCCTCCTTGGACCCGCCGGGCGAACGGTAACATGAAGACGGGAGCGCAATCGTTTCCGGTCGTGGAATTTCACCGACAAACAATTTGAAACAACGACTGCATCACGGCAGTCGTTGGATCTGCCGTGACATCAATCCATTTCGGGATGTAATAATACTAACACTCGGCGCTCATTCATAGCAGTGTCAATCATTGCTAGGAGTTGGACTCACTTCCTGCGAGTGTATGCTTGAAAAAAAGGAAGAAAAACTCCTCACAATAGTTTTATAGCCCAAATCTCTTCAACTCTCGTCATCGGTACTTCCGGCAACCTGTCGGCGAGCCATGGAGCATGTGCCAATGCCATAGCAATTTTATGGCAGGCGATCGAAAGGCATGCGGGCACACATAGGCGGCGGACATCAACACAGCGAGGCTCGCACTATAATTCTAGCTCATGGACACCAAGGTACGATGCACGAATGGTCACATGGGCCTGGGGCACATAATATGCACGCACCCTGGGCTACCCTGGAGGCTTGCCTACACATACGTGCTATTTTAAGGCTCTCTTATCTTGGCACTTGGATGTATAGCTGATGTACGCTTATCACCATGTTGAGACAGAAGAAACCCATGCGCGGAGGTGTACACATGCATGCAGTGCCAAAACAAATCTACCATACGACGCGCACCAAGGCCTCCTTCCTCCGTCAAATATAAAGTGCTCCTTCTGACATACTCCGCATTCGCTGTTATCGAGAACTTCAACCCGTCATGTCTGCCACGTCCGTTGAGGAGAAGTTCGACGGTGGTGAGAAGCACAGTAAGCGTTTTGCTTCTTTTTACTCGTAGTTGTATAACCTGACACATCCATCCCAGCCCCGGCGACTCCTGTCACCTTCGATGCCTTCGACGATCCCAACATCGGAGAGGGCGAGGAATTGGACGAGGATTCCCCCTACCCCGAAGTCAGGTCTGCCGTGGCCAACACCGACGACCCCAACATGCCCGTCAACACCTTCCGAGTGTGGCTCTTTGGTCTCATATGGGCTATCTTGATCCCCGGTCTCAACCAGTTCTTCTACTTCCGGTACCCCGCCGTCACGATCAGCTCTTTAGTCCCTCAGCTTCTCTCCTACCCTATTATGCGATTATATGCGTACATTGTGCCTCAGGTTAAGGTCTTTCGTGTATCGCTGAATCCCGGCCCCTTTACCATCAAGGAACACGTGCTGATTACCATTATGGCTGGCGTCGGAGCCTCTTCTGCCTATGCGGTAAGTCTTTTTCGCAGCCATCACCGCCAAATAATCTTTGCTGAGTTGTCTGTCGTTAGACGGATATTGTTGCAGTGCAGCGGACGTTCTATGATCAGACATACAACTTCAGTTATCAATGGCTGCTCGTCATGTCTACCCAGCTCATTGGTTTCTCCATCGGCGGTATTGCCCGCCGTTTCTTGGTCCAACCGCCTTCTATGATCTGGCCCGCCAATCTCGTGCTTTGCACTCTTTTCAATACCCTGCACTCGACTCAGTATGCTGGTATGGGTAACCGTGGAGGTGTTTCTCGTGAACGATTCTTCTTCTACGGATTCATCGGTGCCTTCTGCTGGTACTTCCTCCCGGCGTATCTCTTCCAGGCTCTCAGCTACTTCAGCTGGGTCTGCTGGATCGCCCCAGAGAATGTTGTCGTCAACCAGTTGTTCGGGTCAATTTCTGGGTTGGGAATGTCCGTATTCGTCTTCGACTGGGCCCAGATAGCTTACACCGGCTCTCCTCTGGCCACTCCGTTGTGGGCGCAATTGAACGTTGTTGGGTCTATGATCATCTTCTACTGTAAGTTCAGAGTTTTCAAAGACATGCCTATTCTTGTGTGGCTCATACCTCATTACTAGGGATCCTGGCTCCTATCTTATACTACCGCAATGTGTGGTACGCCAAGTTCATGCCCATGAGCAGTGATGGCTCGTACGACAATACCGCCTCCGATTACGATGTCAGCCAAATCTTGGACGAGAACAAGAACTTCGATCTCGAAAAGTACCAGGCTTACTCGCCGTTGTACTTGTCTACCACTTTCGCGATTTCTTATGGCCTTTCATTCGCTGCTATCACTTGTACGCCCCCTTCCTATTCTATGACTCGGTGCGATACTTACGTTAAACTACCTAATAGCTACGATGACACACACCTTGATCTACTACCGCAAACAAATCTGGACGCAGGCCCGCCGTTCAATACACGAGCAAGCTGATATTCACGCCCGCCTGATGGCCAGATATCCCCAGGTTCCTGATTGGTGGTACGGTGCTATCTTCGGTACGTGTGTTATTTTTTTAGAATTGCAGAGATAGCAATTGCTGACCGCTATGTAGTAAGCATGTTCGTGTTCGGTATCATCGTTATTGAAGTTTGGCCTACGCAAATGCCGGTATGGGCTTTTGTCCTTGCTTTGGTGCGTGAGAGTAGCTTTCTTGCGATGTACATGGGGCTGACACGTATAATCCAGATCGTGGCCTTCGTGTACATCGTTCCCATCGGAATGATTCAAGCTATCACCAACAACCAGATTGGCTTGAACGTCATAACCGAGCTTGTCATCGGCTATGCACTTCCTGGAAAGCCAATTGCGATGATGATGTTCAAGACCTGGGGCTATATCACGATGTCTCAGGCGCTGACCTTCACCTCCGACTTTAAGATGGGACATTACATGAAGATCCCGTGCGTATCACGCGTTCTCCTTGCGGACTGACTCCTAATATCGTGCCATAATAGCCCGCGCCCCATGTTCTGGTGCCAAGTCGTTGCGACCGTGCTCGCCGGCACCGTTCAGCTTGGTGTTCAGGCATGGATGTTCACCAACATCGACGGCATGTGTGACAACCACCAACCAGATGGGTTCATCTGTCCGAACACTAAGGTGTTCGCGACAGCCTCCATTGTATGGGGAGTCATTGGACCAAGTCGTATGTTCTCGCAAGGGTCTCTTTACTACGGCCTCCTGTTCTTCTTCCTCGCCGGCGCTCTTGCACCATTTGTCACTCGACTTATCCAGTGGAGAACCAACTGGAGCATCATTAAATTCATCAATTGGCCGCTCATCTTCAGCTCAACTGGTCTTATCCCTCCTGCCACTCCTGCCAACTACGTCACCTGGTGTGTTGTAGGTGTCCTGTTCAATGGTGTTATCCGCCGACGCCACTTTGGCTGGTGGACTAAATACAACTGTAAGTGCGCAGAATGGCGCCTTTCCTACCATCTCACTAAATAATTTATCCTTTAGACGTGTTGTCCGCTGCTCTTGACTCCGGTACCGCAATTGCCTCCGTCATCATATTCTTCTGTCTTCAGTACCCGAAGAATGGTACGATCGGCGCGAACAACATCGCTACATGGTGGGGCAACACTGTGTATCTCAACACTGCCGATGCCAATGCCACACCATATTACCAGCTTGCCCCAAATCAGACCTTTGGGTACGTCTTCTTTCACACTGTGAAATGAGATCTGTGTTAATTATATGTTCCTCAATAGGCCCACGACCTGGTAGTGAATGGCTCAGGCAGCAGTTTTTCGCCACATGTAATTTGATAGGAGCTTTTGCATATTTTGCTACAACAATCATACTATGTACTCTTCCTCGGGCCTACTCTAAGCACATTGTTATTATCTTCACAACGGCGCGTACGACAGGCATCTGTTCTAAGTGACGCTGGCCAGGCCTGTGGGCCACTTGTAGGCCAGTGTACGGCGTGAATAATGTACTTGTATATATCATTAGCAACAAGTCGGATCTATACATTTTGTCTCAAGCTCTCTCTGAATTTGTAGTAAATGCGATAGATGAATTTGTATCGACCTACGGAAGCAGAATTGGCAGTCAAGCCCTCGACGCGTTCAGACTAGCTTCATTTAGGCGCTGGCGTTTCTGCATTCATTCACGACCACCTTCACGACACTCAGCCATAACTGGTCGACTCCGCCATCCTCGACGACGAAAGGGTAAACTGGCAGTGATCGTACTCACTGAATATGTCTGCCGCCGCCGTAACACTGACAGAGAGACAGAAAGATGATCTGTACGTGCTTTCCATCGCGCCTTTCACTGCTGGTCTTCATGTCACCTTTGCTGTGGATTTACAGAAACAAGTCAATACTCGAATACTTGCAAGCAAACGGTCATCACAATGCTGTAAGCGCATTGAGGGAGGACCTTGGTCTCCCAGATTCTATGCCAGACCCAACCTCACCACCACGACAACTACTCGAGCGGAAATGGATCAGCGTGGTCCGAATGCAAAAGAAGGTGCGTCAATCCCAATGAAGACCAAAAGCTCGGAAAGACAGATCCCTAGAGCATTCATTGCTAGATGAATGAAATGGAGAGAACGATTGCTACGCTGCAGGAAGAGCTGAACAGCGCGCCGACAAGACGCGCCGGATCGGATACGGATTGGGTTCCTGTTGCCCCTGCCGCATATACCCTTACAGGACATCGAGAGGCGGTGACAAAGGTTGCGTTCCACCCCACGTTTAGCCTTATCGCATCAGCAAGCGAAGACTTCACTGTCAAGATTTGGGATTGGGAAACAGGAGAGTTTGAGCGAACATTGAAGGGCCATACAAGGAACGTGAACGACCTGGATTTTGATAGCAAGGGCAACTTGTTAGGTGCGAGCCATACCCTCCAAAATATCCATATTGCAGATGTATCTCACGCCACCTGAGTAGCAACGGCCTCGTCTGACTTGTTCGTGAAAATATGGGATACACAGAACGAATGGAGAAACTCCAAGACATTCCCCGGACATGAGCACACAGTATCCTGCGTACGCTTTATGCCTGGCGATCAACAAATTATGAGTGCCAGCCGAGACAAGACCATCAGAATTTTTGATGTTGCTTCTACGTTCGTCACAATAAAGTCCCACTTCTGCGAGACTGGATTTTTCACACTTTCCCCAGGCATTTGATCCGAACGATAGTTGGCCATTCAGCATGGGTGCGTTGTGCCGTACCTTCAGAAGATGGGCGATTTATAGCAAGCTGCTCGGGAGATCATGTAAGAGCTAACGCGCAAGCTACGATGCAATTCTTGTTTATATATCTTGCCGCCCTACAGACTGCACGTCTCATAGATCCTTCATCAGGGGAGACTAAGATGGAGTTTCGCGGCCATGATAATGCTGTGGAGGTGGTGGTCTTCGCGCCTGTACATGCTTATCCTGCCATTCGTGAATTAGCGGGTTTGACGGTACGTCTTTGTCCTGCGTTTTATGGCCTGTATTACTAACAGATCTGATACGACAGAATGTTGACAAACATACGCGACCAGGTGCCTATGTTGCAACTGGTGGGCGAGATAAAGTGATAAAGCTTTGGGATACGCAGAACGGGCAACTGATTCGAACCTTCGTGCGTATTGATCATGGTGCGCGTTCTATTCTACTAACCGCCCTCGACAGGCTGGTCACGACAATTGGATACGCGCTCTTGTGTTCCATCCGAATGGCAAATTCCTCCTCTCGGCATCAGACGACAACTCTATCCGGATATGGGATCTCAAGACTGCGCGTTGCTACAGAACAGTAGACAAACCTCACGGGCACTTCGTCACATGCCTCGCATGGGGTCGTCAACGGCGAGGTGATGCTGATACACAGAAAGACCCCAAAGCCAATGGTGCTAGCACTGCATCTGAAGCTCAGAAGGTCGTATACGTCGTAGCAACCGGAAGCGTGGATCAAAGCATAAAGATCTGGATGCCCAGTTCACGATCACGCTGAGTCCCGCTGGGGCTTGTGGCGTGATTCGTATATTACTTTCTCTTCATCCGTCTGGATTATTATCCTCCTGGTATCCTGCATGCTGTCTCTTTGCTGTACGCTTGTTCTATGTAAGTCACAGAGACGCTGTCATGCACATTCTATCAACTAATATGATCTGCTTCACATACAGTAGATTTTTACTCATTCGGCGCGTCATACGACTTGGCTCACAATATTCGTTCTTTTAGGCACGCATTGCTTTCTTCTCTCTCAAACTAGCGCACTCAAGTTTCACGTTCTTGCTCTCGTTGCATTTTCACTCCTTTGCTGTGGCCCTGTCGCTCACTGTCCTTTACACAACCACAAACTCCCGTACGAATACCCGCATCCGCGTTCTCACGTTCTCTAGTTCTATGTCTGTAACCATTATCTGGAGCACCTTTCTGAGTATATTTTAGGTTCTGATATATTTTCTCCTTGCCCTTAAGTGGCCTCGTCAGCTATCACTTTTAGCTCGGATCGGTCAAACAGCACATATGCGGAGTAGTTCTTTTCTGCTCTTCCGCCGTTCTACTGACATACCACAACTGGAGTCCCCAATGTTGTATAGTAAGCTATCAATCCATTTTTCTTCATATGCATGGCTGACTTAGACGTGTCCAAAATAGACATGCAGATACTATGGCTCGCTTCGTTTCGCGCGGTCCAGTTTTCACGAATATAACACAATAGACTCTAATCCAAAATATACAATGCAACCGACATATGCTCGATGAAACCTGATCTATTCAATATCACAAATACTCGACCCCCCTGTATACCGAGTGGAACCAACCCTTCTTGCCCGGAGCTCCAGGCTCATCCTGGTCTAGTAAAAAGCCACACCGCTTATATATCCTTTCTACTGCCTCTTCCGCAACGTTGAGATTGACCTCTTGCTTTATTCCCTCAGCAGGTCCTCCTGGCGGGCCTCCTTCGAACCCCAAGGGCTCTGCGCCCAGATAGAACCGTGTCATCGCTCTGACTATGGCCTCTGCAATGCCTTTCCTGCGATATGCAGGCGAAACATAGACGTTCCTGATGGCGATTGTACGAGGTGTGACTCGGCCGACGACCCCAAAGCCAGCTATCTTCCCCTCCACGCGGCACACCCAAACTTGTCTCATTTCCACCTTCACGTGCAAACGCGCACGTTTTTCATCCACTGGACCGGGCCCATGGGCGAGGAAGTCAAGCATCAAGGGAACAAGTACGTCTGCATCCTCTGCTGTAGTAGCTTGTTCGACCCTGTATTGAGCGAAGGCGGGGGAGGGCGCGGATAACGAGTCTCGAGTAGCATAGGACACCCTGGATGAGAAGAACGGGTCGGGGGCTTTGATACCCTGACCGTGCTCGGTGGAGTACTTCACCCAGCCTTCTATAAGGGCATTCACAAGGTCCCGTGGACCGATGACCTTGTCGAAGGAGGCGGGCCCAGTCGTGTCCGCAATGCCCTTAACTAGCAGCGAAACTACACCGGACAGCTTCTCGGGAGTCAGACTCTCCTCGATTCCTCGGGGAGTGCCTAGCATCCAAGCGAACTCGGCCGAGATCTTGGTGAGGGAAGCACTGTAGTGTACGTCATGAGTGAATTCCTCCTTGTGGTTGAGCCAGAACGCAGTGCGATCGGACAGGAGTCTGTGTAGAGCGATACTCACATCAACTGATCACCGTCGTATACAACGAGCAGAGTGTGTAATGAGGCATCCGTTTTGGGGAGTAACGTAGCATTTCTGGGATCAATGCTGTCTAGCAGTGTGCCAAAAGGAAAGTTCATGAAACTATCGTCGAACGGTGCACATGCCGCAACATATGCATCCAGTTCGGTGAAAGTGACAAGGCGGAGACCAGGCATGATAGGTGTCTTCAGGATGATTCAACTGTAGGTATATGGCAATATCGCCTTCATATAGATGTGGTCACCACAACCGGCGCGACCATGAGTCAAATCAAAACTGACTCAACTCGCATGCACTGACTATCACGGGCACTACTACCCCATATATGCATGACCCCACTCGTAAGCAGTTCTGAGTTATCTGCCCACGCGCAGGGCCTGGAGGTAAATATGCCGAAGTGGATTGAGGGGCATATGCACTACATTGTAAACACGTATTTGGGTACGGCTGGAATTAAGTCGAGAGAAAAACAGGCATAGTACGCGTTTACGGTACCCAATCGAGTACGAATAAGTAGAACGGATTCCGTTGGGGGGTGGGTTCCATGAGATCGCACGGTGCGACGAGAGGGAAAGGTGGGATATAGGAATGATGGGTATCCAGCATGGCACTTATGGTACTAGTAGCAAATAAAAACTGAAAAGCAAACCGAAAACTTAAGACACTATCGCAATGAAGAACATAAAGTATCGAAGGGGGATAAGAATAAATCAAGTGCGACGATTTCAAAACAGATTCCACGAAATCCACAGGAGAAAACACAGGTGTTCGGGACCATGCCGAATTCCAAGTGTTGTGAGTCGCGCTCAGCGCATGAAGCGGATGCCAGTTTCCTGAGTAGCGGCCAGCGAAGAGGAGTCGGAGGGGCAGAGTCAGTTTACTTAGAGACAGGCAAATTTCGACTTGCGCCTTTGAAGCTCGTCCATGCGACTATCGAGTTGTTGCCTAGCTCGCTCCTTAAGTCGGCGCTCTTCATCTAAGCGATGCTCTAGAGACTGCTTCTCCTCGACAATCGACCTACGAACGTTGACCACCTCGGCCTTGGCTTCGTGTAGTTCTTGGCGCAACGTAGTCACCTGGTTGTTGAGATTATCACGCTCACGAGCAATCTCGGTAGCCTGCATGCGAGCCTTGCGCACTATATTCGATCAAGTTAATCAATGCCGACATGTATAATGACACCGTACTCACAATTCTTCTCAGAATCAGCCAAAGACGTCTCCAGCGTAGCGACCATGTCCATGTGCGCCTGGAGATCGCTTTCGCAATGCGTCAGCTGCTTGTTCAGGGTCTTGATCATCACTTCTTGCTCCTCTAGCTGTTTGGCTTGCTCTTGGATCTGCGAAGTCAATTTGGCGTCGGGAACGCCATGTCCAAGCACAGATCCAGTAACAGAAGTGGCTGGCGTAGACGCATCGGGGAAATCGACGCTACGAGTAGATGCTGGTGACATGGGAGCAGAAGAACCTATGCTGCTCTGAGCTTCGTGCATCGACTTGATGGTGGGAGGAATAGCTGTCGGTGGACTCGGTAGTGGGGCCAGCGGAGGGAGTTTGGCAGCAGGAAGCCCGTTAGGTCGTGATGAACCAAATCGCGAGGTACCCGGTGATGGACTGCGAGTAAGCTGCGCTTGTAGATCACGAAGGAGGCTATCCTGTAAATTCTTCTCGGCTTGCAGCGTATCCATCTCGTCCTTGGTCTTTTGCAGGCTCTCTTGCAAATCGGCCAGTACGGATCTGTGCTTCTCAAGCTCTTCGACGAGCGATTCCCGCTTGGATGCTTCACTGACCAAGGCGGATGTCTTGTTGCGAGTGTCCTCAAGCTCTTTGCGTAGACCATCGACTTCCGCAGCAAGAGCATCTCTTTCCGCATGTACAGCCGATAGGTCTTCATGCAGTGAATCTAAGAGGTCCGTCTTCTCTCGTAACTCGGATTCGAACTTCTGTCGGAGCTCTTCGCGCGCTAGCGTGTGTTCATCCGCCGCTGCCTTGTATGATTCGAGCTCCTGAGAAAAGACCTCGCGCTCTTGACGCAAGAGTGCTAATTCCGCGGCGTCGCGTGAGGATGAGTCGGCGAACGTGGTCTCGAGGTGGGCTTTCTCGGCGGCAAGCGCGTCTCGTTCCTCTTGAAGCGAGGCAAGTTCATCACCATGCTTTGCTTGCAGTTCAGACAGAGATGAGGCCAAATGCGACTTCTCGACCTGCAGTAAATCAAGGTCTTTGCGTAAAGTGGCCACTTCTTCGTCTTGCTGGCTTTCTAGGCCCTTGAGGGATGCAGTGAGCCGAGCCTTCTCTTCGCTGATGAGACGATCTGTCTGCTCGCGCGACTCCTCCAGTGCTCGGCGATGTTGCTCTTGGGCAGCAATGAGGTCAGCTTCGATCGCTGCAATCGCGGCCTGGTGTTCGGACTTCAGACGGGCAACTTCTTCCGCATGTGACTTGGCGAGGGCAGTGCGTTCGTCTAAAGCCTGCGTCCGAGCATCCTCCAACTCCGTGTGATGGCTTGCTTGTATCTGCGAAACCTCCTGCTGGTGCTTATGTCCGACTTCCTCCAAAGCGGTAGCGTGCTGAGTCTCTGTCTGTCGGAGGGAGGCTTCATGTTCCTCACGAAGAGCCGAGGTGGCGGCAACGTGTTCCTCACGACTTCGCTCGAGTTCGGAAGAAATCCGACTGATCTCTGCATCATACTCTTCGCGAAGCTTTGTCAACGCAGCGGCGTGTGCATCAGAAAGTTTCTGCAGCTCTTCCTGGTGTGCGGACTCCCGGGTGGCCAGAGCTCGTGAGTGGTCAGCTTGGAGCTTCTCGAGTTGCTCAGAGTGGGCGACTTCCTTCTCGTGAAGGGTAGCCGAGTGGTCTGCTTTCAGGCGTAGGACATTGTTACGATGCTGCTCGTCTTTGGCGCTCAATATAGCGACGTGTTCCTCCTTAACCTTCTGCAGGTCAGCGGCGAAGTTGCTCTCCTTGCTAGAGATGGCAGCAGCGTGCGCCTCCTGCAACTCCTTCATGGCGATCTCTTGAGAGGATTGTGATTCGGTGACGGAACCCTCCCGAGCGATCTCAGCCATGTGCAGAGCCCTCGCATGCTCGTCCTTCAGCCTCTCAAGCGTGGTCGCAGCATCAGCGGCATGCTTCTCCAACGCCAGAGTATGGCCCTTCCGTAACTTCGTCAGCGCGTCGTAGTACTCCTCTTCAGTGCGTTGAAGAACGGCTGCTGACGCCTCTTCCCGCCGAGTGACAGAATCCTGGTGGTCCGAGATGAGTTTCGCAATAGCGTCATCGTACTCTTTGCGCGTTTGGCCGATGACAGCGGCGTGCTCCGCACTGCGCTCGCGTAGCTCCTCCTCATGTTCGGCCTGACGTCTCTGGAGAGCTGCTGCAAGCTCTGTCTGCTGCCGTTCAAGGGCAGCCTGCATCTCACGCTCGTGCTCGGACCGGATGCTTGCGATGAGCTTGTCGACCTCCTCGCTACGCTTCTTCAGCTCATCGTCATGCTCAGAGCGAAGCTTGCCAAACGCCTCCTCATGCTCTCGCTTGATAATCTCAAGTTGAGCAGAAGCATTCGCAAGTTGATCACAGAGAGTGTGGAAAGCGGTATCGTGATCTTCCTTCGTGCGAGCCAGGAGGTCATTCAGTTCTGCTTCCCTGGACTGGAGGGTCCGCTCATGCTCCTCTCGCGTACGGGTGAGAAGCGCGTCGACTTCCGATTCCTTGGCGCGAAGGGCTTGCTCGTGTTCTGCCTTGAGCTGTTCGAGAGCGGACGCGTGTTCTGCATGGGCCCGTTCCAGAGCTACAGTAAGCTCTGTATCGCGCCGTTGCAGCTCCTCCAATTTCACGAGATCCTCCTGATGCTTCGCTTGCAGTCCCTCTATCTCGTTGGCCATGTTAAGAGCCTGCGAAAGTGATGTTAGAGGAAACAAGCGACAAGGTTTGCAAATCACGTACTTGGTCTCTCGACAGGACAGTCAGCTCGTCGTGCTGACGACGAACTTGGCTAAGCTCGGCATTGAGTTTATCGATGTCCTCACGATGGGATGACTCCTTCTGTGCCATTGATCTAAACGTCCCGCCGTCAGTTTCAAGTAACCATAGAGGAGCAACGGTACACACCTCATCAGTTCATTGAGCCTCAACAGAGACTCGTCTGTGTCGGAAGGGGAAGGAATATCGTGCAATGTGTGGCGGAGCTCTTGGAATTGGTTCATGGTCTTCGGGGAGAGATGAACCTCAGGAGTGGAAGGAGTGGACTCGCCGCTCTCGACGGGCTGCGACGAACCGTTCGTCACGTTCTGCAGTTCCGGCACAGGTTTCTTGGGTTTCTCCTTCTCTCGTAGTGACTGCTCAAGAGCTGAGATCTCGGACTCTCGCTCCTTTAGCACCTCCTGCAGACGCATTATCTCGTGTTCCAAGCTCTGCACCGACCTCTCATTAGGGTTGACGTTGAGAGATAACGCTGGACGAGAGAAAGAGGATAGGGAGACAGAACTACTGGTGCTGTGGCTTGAGATAGAAGCCTTGCGCGATCTGGCCGAGGAAAGCTCCTGCGAAAGCGAAACAGATTGCGAGACAGATCTACAGAGTAACGTCAGGTAAGGTACCTCAACAACGTCTTTCTACGTACCTGGAGTGAAGAGAATCCATAGAAGCGGGATGCTTGTATAGAATGCGCCTGCTCGACCCGTTGTGCTGACCCTCTAGACCGTCCTTCGAGGCGCCCCTGACCATTCGCCTCCGGGGAGAGTGGGCTTCAGTTGGCCGCTCTGGAGATTCGGATAACGGGGTCGGGGGAATAGAAGCATTCACCTTAGCTTCCTGGAGCTGTGCAGCCAGATCTGCGATCTCACGAAGGGCGTCACGATACTTGGCTGAGACAGACGAGAGGTCGGCGAGCGTCGCCGTGTGTGTTTGCTGGAGGGCGATGAGCTGTGACTCCACGGGGTCGTCCACTTCATTGATAGAAGAGACTTCGGACTTCGTGCTGGTCGCGCTAGAAACTTCGAGGTTCCTACGGGCCTCGGAAACACCGTTCACGATCAGGCCCAAGCGTTCCCTCGTGTCCGCTGTCGCCTTCAAGGCCTCCTCGCGTTCACGAAGCTCAGCCTCCATCTTCTGTATCTTCTTCTCCCTCTGCTCCAAATCGTTCCTCCAGCCTTCGCCATCGCGTCGAATGCTGTCCAGACGTTCTTCCAACGCCTTGACTTCAGCTCTCCTGGTCTCGCATTCCGACTCCAGGTGCTCCACGCTCTGCTGTAAGGACAGAACTGACTCGTCGGATTTCGCAAGACGTGTCTCCAGGTCGGTAATGTACTGAGAAGAGTGCGTTTCAGTGTCCTTGAACTTGGCCAATTCGCGCTTGAGGTCGGTAATAGATCCACTGGAGGAGAGACTGTCTTCGTTGAATAGTTTAACCTTCTCTTCCAGATCGTGAATGTATGCCTAGGACAGGGATATGAGTACGCTCGCGTAACCGATACATCTGTATACCTACCTCTGTGGATTGTTCCCGTTCAGAGAGCTTGGCCACTCGCGCTCGCAGTTCCGCCACATACATCTCAGTAGTAGCATGGCGTTCGGTCAACTGAGCCAATTCAGCATCCTTCTCATCGACGAGGTCGTTCGTATGTCGGAGTGCAGCGCGATTGAGACTGAGTTCGGCTTCCATGGCGCTGATCGTCTTCTCGTACTCCTCGATGACAGGACCAACAATCTCCTCGTACTTCGCGGTGCCACCGATGGCACCTCCACTCGCGCGCTGCTTCTCCGCTAGCTCCCTTCTAAGCCGAGTGAGCTCCTCTGTCCGTTCCACGTACTTCTCGCGAATCTCCTCGTAGTTGTTTCGCAATTCGGCCATCTGAGCGTTCGTCTTCTTAAAGACAACCTCTGAGACCTGCGACTCGCCGACAGTAGACAGTGTCGTAGTACCACCCTCCTTGAGACCCTTCACTTCCTTGCGCAACCTGGTCACCTGGGCCTGCAACCACTCGACATCGTCCCAACCATCTTCCTTCTCGTTCATGACGACTCTGTTCTTGATGTTCCTAGCGCGATTCGCATACTTGAGGGTGTTGACGGTTTCGTTGGCATTCCACTCTGCAGGGCTGACGCAAGCGATCATGACGGTGTGTGCGTTGCCTCCAAGAGAGTCTTGCAGTAGACGAGTGAGTTTGGAGTCGCGGTAAGGGATATACGATGCCGTATGAGACTTCGCTCTGGAGGGATCACCAAGGGCGGATATCACATTTCCCAGTGCCAGAAGACCACTGTTGATTGATATACCCTCCTTTATGCGCTCGCCCGCGGCAGCAGTCCGCTTCAACTAAAAGTAGACATATCAGTAAATAGAACTTACGCGGGGAAATCAAAGCGATTCTCACTCTTTCAGATCCAGCCAAATCCACAAAATGGAACTTGGATACGACTGTCACCCATTCGCCGTCACTGTCAGCGTTCGTCTGGTTCCCGCCAGGTGCGAGGCTCTGCCTTCGCCCCCCATCGGCAGTTAACATTCCCATGGAACTTGCCGGGCGCGATCCTCCACGACCAATAGCAGATGTAAAGCTAGGTGTGCCGGGGCGCCCAAAGGTTGGGGACGAAACTCTATTACCGGCCGCACCTCCTCCATACATCGTCGAAGTGGGGCGTGCCAGACGCGATGGTGAGCGGCCGTTAGGGGGAAGAGGTGAAGAGGAGCGCGGTGGTGGCGTCGAGCCTGTGTATTTCTTCTGCGTAAGCGTGAGAGAGAATATGGCATGCGAACGCGAGGACTGGGCGTTCATATCGGTCTCGTTCGTGCGTCGCAGCGAAGTTCCCTGTCGAATAAGACTACGAAGAATGGTTACGTTTGATTTCATACATCGCAAAAACGCTATGCACTTACTTCATCACTTCTTGCGAGTTCTTCACGTTCACTTCTCGCAACCCTTCCCAGATAATATGTCCCTGTTTGTCCTCCCGAATCTGAACCATAGCCTTCGAGCCTGTGCCGTCCCCGCTCAATAAGTCGAGCAGGTCTTCGTTGTAGATCTCTATAAACGAGCCCTTGATGTTAAAGTTCCAAGATGTCCCGCGCTCCTCTTTCAGCTCTCGACATCGAGCAAATATATGTGCGATAGCCCTGGGAATAATGCCCATTAAGTTCTCCGGGTCCATAGGGTCAGCGTCCAAGTCGACGCCAGTCATCGTGAATGTCTTGCCGCTACTCGTCTGGCCGTAGGCAAGAATCGTACAGTTGAAACCTTCGATGAAACGAGATATAAGGGGCAGCGCAGTAGTAGTGAAAATTGCATGTTGTGTGGTTGCAGGCCCATGAACTTGGTCGAAAGTGAAGGTTTGCTTCTTGCTTGCGGATGCAGTGGTCGCAGCGGCTGCGGTGCTGGAACCGACGGACGAAGGAGCGGAAGTAGTAGCGTCAACGGCTACACTGGTAGTTGAGACGGCATTAATGACGGTCCTCTGGAAGCGGGCGGGGATGGAGGAGAGGTCGTGGTTGTTCGGCGGACGAATACGAAGAGCTGCATGCGCATACTGTGAGAATGCTCTTGTCACGACAGCAACGTACGTGTCTACTCACCGACTTGAACAGAGGTCGTCGCGCCGCTTTGAGACGACGGCGGCGGCGCCATTGCGATAATGTACAGAACGCGTTGAGCGACCTCAACGACTTGAACGTCGAAGGACAAGTGTCTGGTGCGGGGGGAAGGCGCCTGCGAAAGATTTGTAAGGTTAGTCGCTTGATGCAGTAACAAGGCATTTGAAGCCTTGTTTCAAAGATGTTTATTACTTGGTAAGAAACGGTGATCCCTCGCTGATCCCGCATACAAATCGAATTGATCGCTGGCTATAAACTGTTTTCCCGCCTATCATCAGAAAGTGCAGGGTTCCTCAGGCTACTTTCTCCTTGACAACGACTTGCAGGTTCATGCATTCAGGGCACGTCACTCTCATATACCCTATCGTAACTTTCTGCGAAACTCTGCGGTCCTGCAAAATATTGAGCTGCGCTGACGTCTGGTATGGTGGCTGCCCCATAGCTAGAAGGCTGAATCTTCTTCAGCACGGCACTTACTGTAAGCTTCAAGCGTTATCAAATATCATGTAGCTCACGACAGTGTTTGGATGAACGGCTGCAGATGTAGGGATACTACTCCGAGTTCCTACAAATATCCATCAACTGTTTCAGGTCATACTGCCATATCCTCATTGATACTGGGCACTGGGATTCGATGGCGAGTACAAAGTGTACAAGTCTTCTCGGAAGATTATTGTTGCTTCACTCAACAGAACCCAGAAACGAGGCTTATTGATTCTTTGAAGAACAAGCTACGACACAAACTGGTCGACAAATATGACGGATTTCGTATAAGGTGAGAAACGAGAGTCTTCGGGCCAATAGCATCCTGCCTTGTGACCACCTGCCCCAGGTGTTCGCTGGTCAGAATGCTCTTGGTTTGCCATGGCTGAGATCGTATCTTTGAGCGCCTCATAGGATGAACGGCAAGAAGCAGGCTAGCTCCGTGGTCATGACATAGCCTGCGTGGTGATTCGTAACCTCCGCAGAAAGAAATCGGTCGATTCGGAGGGTACGTTGACACCATCGGTCTTGAAAGACACGGTATGTTTGGCAACATAAGTACATGCGTCTCGAGAGAAGCACTATGTAGCCCGTCATCTGAGGAACTTTACGTACGTATACAACTTTTGGTCTCACAGAAGCAGGTTGACGTTCCGTCAACAACTTGGCAGTCGGTGCACACGTGAGTAGTGCAGTCGTGAGATCTCATAAGCAGTGGCTTACTGATTGAAGCAATTCGCAGGAGCAAACGGCGACTGATGGGACATACGACAAGTCCGAGTCCGAAAGGCGATACGCTGTGGTATCCGCTGACTGCTTCGCTGATGCACCGCGGAGCATCTCGCTGACTGTGCAATGCCGGAGAAGAGAGCGCAGGTCTATGGTCACAGGTACTGCCCGAGAAGTCCTACTCGTTGTCTTCCTCTGCTCTTACATTCTCAGCGCCTCAAAGAATTTCTTTTCTTCTGCGTCCAGGCACTCACGGTCACTTCCATCATGCACAAGCATGCCTGGTTAATTAAATGCCACTCAGCGTCGAAACTCCACGCGAAAATGGCGCCTTATGGTAGGCGTATGTGTACGCCTGTGCAGATGTAACCCAGCTCACTGCATTTCAGGGTATCATTATGCTCTTCACCCTAATTTTATGTCATATCCGAGACCCGTCCGTGCCGCCTTCTTGGCCGGGTCGGCGGAGGGCAGAAGGTCCCCCACGGAGATGTGCTCTGTACAGGTATGTCAGTACTGTACTATGAACTCAATCTCAGCAAGTCTATCTATGCCTTATATGTGACTGATTTTGGTTCTCGAAGGTCACATTGCAGATCGAGGGTCCGTACAGAACATGCAAGAGCCGGTTTGTTGACCGTAAATATCAATGCAACACAAAACAGTAAACCTGACCTTGAGCATCCGGCCGAGGTTCTGTCGCAGTGATTGGCTACACCGCCGCACATTAATCTTGCTGTCGTTCGACTTCGTAATGAACATGATGCATTTCGAAGACGAAGACCTGTTCGCTCACACTCACCCTTTCTTTGGGACCCGGGCCTGATCGTCGCACGGTGCTGCCCTTGCATAACCGTGATATCACCCATTGGTGTCGGTGGTGCTCCGGACCACGACACGAGGAACAGAGAGCGATCTTCGTGACATCATGCAGGACAAGAGAATCCGCGCCAACGGCCTGTTCCTCGATTATTGGAGCCCGATCGTCAACAAGATACAGCTGCTGCTTTCGGAGCCGGTTCCACGGGTTCGTCGTCACCACCGCAGCGCAACAATCTACCGACGCTCGGATTGGAGCCCGTAGTGGAGAAAGGCCTGTCGGTGTTGTATACCGACTCCAGTCTTCTTGTCTTCGAGGTGAGAAGCTGGAACATTTCATTACTATACGGTGTTCGTCCTTGCTGACGGAGACGTTCACAATCCCCAGTCGAACACAACGTAACCGAAGCCGAGAAATTTATGAGTGACTCGGAGTCGTCGTAATATCATGCCGTCGCCACTGGATAGATAGTCAAAGAAGTGGCTTGATGGTGTCGTCTTGTCTTCTGCAGACTTCTTCAATCACTTCTTTGCCAGTTCAGCAACTGTGACGCCATTTCAGAACATTAATCAGAATAAACGGTGCAGGCACTGACGATCGTAATAAGTACTCGCAGAACCACATGAGCGCCTATTCATCAAATTAAAGTAGATAATCACGTCCTCGTCCAGCTTCCGATTGGTTGGCTCACCGATTCGTGGCATGGACCAGGTGTATTCAACTCGTTTATCTCCGTCTCAGCTGTGGATTGTCGGTCGGTCAATTTGCACATGTATCTGTTCAGGCGCAACGAAATACGTGAGTGTATGACTGTCCGATGACTTCATATTACCTACCTATTATGCTCGGTGTTACGTGGGGGTTGTGGCAAACATTCAGGAGACGTCGGGAGGTTTCGGTGGTCGCACTAGTCGGAGACACTATCGCATTCGTTCCAGGCACTCCTCAGCTCGTCTTCTCGATTCATATATCTTTGTACGAGCGCGTCAGTGAGGTCGCGAGACTTACGACCGAATGCAAGCAACTTCTTCGGATATGCGGAATGGTCTGGCTGGAGAGTGCTGCAGAATGTTCATGCACGAGGCACCTGGACTGCTTCCAGATTGCTTGATAGCCTGCTTATCAGACAAAATCTGTATAGAGGTACAGTTGGTCGAACGTCCCGATGGAAATCTCCGAATTCCACGTCCAAGGCGCGCAAAGCGTCCCGGGCAATTCCCTGTTCGGAAACATTAAACATATCAATGGCTTGAACGACGAAGGTTCAACGATTGAGACGGTCGGGGCGAGAGTGCTGGGCACTGCTGGCGAAGTGTTACTGGCCACAGGATCCGCCGAACGGGGGTAAGCTTGTTTGATGCATTCTGTAACTTGTCAGACAACCCCGCAGCGACGAGGGCTCTTCGAGCGAGCTGCTCGACGACGAGTGTGGGACGAAAGACTATCAGCCAACCACGTTTCTCGCAAGGTCCGTGAGCGTCAGTGGTAGAGATGCTGCTAAGCAAGCGAGATCAGAGGCAATTCCGGGGCACATCACAGCACTCACGGTGCGGGGGAATCTAGGCGGTTCTGAATGCTAAATTCTTAATTGCCCGGATTGGCTGTAGGAAATGCGAAAAGATGGGATGAGCAGGTTCGTGAGAGAAGGCGGCAGTTGGTGGTCATCTGCAGGCTGGAGTGGGTAGCGCTGCTGTGAGCAGAAAAGATGGAAGTCGGACGAGAGAACATAGGACGGATCATGGGCCCAGAGCGACGCTAACTAGAGTAATGCTTTGACGAGCAGTTGACATAATGTACGCTGGGGTGTTTCACGTTGTTGTCGACGATGGCAGCGTCCAATTATTCCCCAGCTCGCGCGATTGTCGACTTGGTCGAGACCACCGTCGGACGGTTCATCTGCTTGTCGCTAGCCCTGATTGGCTGAGCATGCGCTTCGGCATCGTCCATGCCACCTTCTCCAGTCCCTCCACCTCCCCCGCTCTCTTTATATAATTTCTTTCCCGGCATGCGCCAGACGCTTGCTGTATCTCCTGCTCCTGCCATCCAGACTACTTAAACCCCGCTTCTCTCCAGCCCGGATCCCACCTATCCACCCCCTCGAACCACCACCCCACCACCTCCTTTCCTCCCACAACACACACCATGTCGACAAGACTGTTCGCTCGCGCGTTCCCAGCAGCCTCAACATCCAAGGCAGTCATCCCACGCGCATCCACCTCTGCCCTGCGCTCGAGACTACCTCCCTGCAACAACAACACCGTCTTCGGTGCATCTGTCCGATGGAACAGCGCAGTTGCTGACAAGGCTCGCACCGCCAAGTTCCTCCCAGACTTCTCATTAGCGGGCAAGGTACGTCTTACTCTCTTCCCTCACTCTCTATCATACTCACGCGTCGCTCGCGCTTCAGGTCTGTCTCGTAACAGGCGGCGCAAGAGGTCTTGGACAAGAATTCTGCAGAGCATTCCTTCAATCAGGATGCACATCATTAGCTATCGTCGATCTCAAGGAGGACGAAGCGGCCGCAGCTGGAGAAGAACTCGTCAAACAGGCTTGCGGTGCGGATTCTTGTCTAATGGTCCGAGTATTGCAGAAGTACTGATAAGGCGTGAAGTTGACAGTGATATGAAACCGGAAGACTACTCTGTAATCGGCATTGGTTGCGACGTATCAAGCGAGCTCAGTGTACAGCAAGCATTCAGAAAGGTCATGGACACATATGGCCGCATTGACAGCGTTGTCGCATCTGCAGGTCTGTGTTCTCCGTTTTCGGTAGTGCAAAGCCTCGAAAGACTGACGCGTTGGTCTCCATCAGGTATCGTGGAGAACTACACCGCGTTCGACTATCCCTTCGACAGGATAAAGCGGTTGTATGACATCAACGTCCACGGTGCATTCTTCACTGCCCGCGAGGCAGCGCGTAACATGATCCCAGTCGGTGGAGGCTCCATCG
This sequence comes from Irpex sp. Y119-03, assembly GCA_037042295.1. Taxonomy (NCBI): domain Eukaryota; kingdom Fungi; phylum Basidiomycota; class Agaricomycetes; order Polyporales; family Irpicaceae; genus Irpex; species Irpex sp. Y119-03. The sequence continues at coordinate 380,059 of JAXQKB010000948.1, read as the reverse complement.
TCTTGGTCTCCAGTATGAGTGCCAACGTGAGTACAAATTTCATCCGGTTTACAGCCACCCATCTTTCCACTTGGCTTTCTGCGTTCCTTGAATTGCCAAGCTGGTTCCTCCATTCAATTGGCAGCTCCGTTGCCCAATTCGTTTGACTGCGATCTGAAGTCTAAGGAGCACATGTCCATAATCCCGTTATTGCCCATTCGAACTCTGCATTCACCGTCTGCTATGTCCGAGACCGGTGCTAATATACTCTCTTCAGATTGTTAACATCCCGCAACCGCAAACACCCTACAATGCTGCCAAAGCTGGTTAGTGCCTTTTGTGGTTTGTGGTGGCGCGTACTCCAATATCTGACGACGCCCTTTGTCCAGCTGTGAAGCACATGGCCGCATCGCTTGCTGTTGAGTGGGCCAAGAAAGGCGTCCGTGTCAACTGCCTCGCGTGAGTTTCCCCTTCCGTCGCTCTGTTCACTGCGCTCTCCACGTGTCTCCGCCCTCTGCGGCGCGTGACGTCATTTTGACGCGTCCCTTTCCCCGCATTGTTCCCGCGCTCTCCGCGGAGTCCCATCATGACTGTGCTTGCTGACGCTCGTTGCTCTGTTCCTTGCAGTCCGGGTTACATGTTGACCAAACTCACGCGTACGATCTTGGCCCACGACGAGGACCTCAAGAGGACGTGGGAGAGCCTCACGCCCATGGGTCGTATGGGCGAACCCGAAGATCTCGCTGGTGCCATCGTCTTCCTCGCAAGTGATGCCTCGCGATTCATGACCGGCTCTGAGATTCGCGTCGACGGTGGCTACTGTGTCATCTAAAAAGCCTGCTGTTCAGCGGTCTTCTTGTTTATCTTTCGGGTTATTCAGTATCTCAAGAACGGGGAACTAGGAGAACGAACATTTCGGGCACAACATATTCATAATCCATTGGCATCCAACCCAGGCTCTAGAATCTTACATTATTGAATGTCACTAAGTATCCACCCTTGCATTTTACTCACTCATGTGTTTCTGCGTCGTCGTTGCTGTTTTGTCGTTGGCGGACTTGCTTAGATTTCTCGATCGTAGTTGCGTAGTGTGTTTTGACTTCTTGTCCATGTACCGAGTATCTATACCAATGTAAAATACCAAGAACCACCTTTATCGTTATTTTTTGAGCAATTGTAGACCTCTTAACTATGGATCGTAAGCATGGTCTGTGGCCTGTGTTGTTTCAAAATGCATCGACGCGTACGAAGTTATAAGTATTAGTGATATACTCGTTTGAGAGCACTCGTCGCCACCCCTCTTCCAGTAAGTCGCAGACCACCGTGCAGCATCCTACTCAACGCCGTTATGACTCGTGATATCTATTCGGAAACTGTTTGGGCTCACAAACCCGTAGAACTCACACTCTCAGAAACTGCCGCAATAGGCAACCAGGCTGCTCCTCCCATGCTGACATAATATATTGATGCGCCTCGATCAAAATTGGCGCTGATTTATCTCACACGTCAACACTCTTATCGATTGACTAGCCAAATTAGGTTGTCTCAAAGTCTACTACTCCCCAGTAAGTTCCCTCCACATCTTCTTGGGATCACACTTTACAGATGATACCGTGATAAACTCGCACGAAGCACAGATCTTTTGTTTCTGACACATGTAATGCAAACACGTAGGTCGCCGGAGAGTTTGGATCGAGGTGCGTGTTTCTTTGTTCGTGAATCTACATCCATTCCGAAGAGATTGTCGATCACTTCCTTTCCGTGTCGGCGCATAGATTGGCAATTTGGCATAGTACAATAGGGGGTGGCACTGACAATTGTAAGTGCCACCCACCATGCTTGGTAATATGTAGTGGGATCATCATCGGGTAAAGTATGTGATCCCTAACTGGCATCTATTCTGTTCTGAATCGAAGTGTTCAGGAAATGCATGGACGCAATGGTAGGCATGCAAGGGTTACGAGCGATACTAGTCACGGTATGGAATTGTCTGGCAGGTACCACTGCTAACTTTGATGCTGTTATATGAAAGACAGATCTACGTCCAACACGTTTGAAAGTGCTCCATAGACGAAGTATATGCCTCTTCCGTGGTTAATGAGGTACGTCGAAGAAGATCAGTTTCTCTACGTCCTTCTACGTCCTTCCCCCTGGCGTTCTATCAGTGACACTCCCACTCCCAGGTCCCGACTTACGTACCGTACCAGTAGATCCCGCCGGTTTCGGAAATCGATGATTTTAGTGCTCTTAGATTCGTTTTATAGAACTTTCTCTGAAGCAATTGCTGAGGGACGCAGAAAATCCAGACGAACTAGCAATGCACTAGCGGACATTGACCGATATCACCGTCACATGGCCTCAAGTTACGCCCTCACCGTGACATCGCACTCCTGGGGACGCAAAGTACCGGTACATCGTCCCGTTAGAACCCCAACGCCAACTTGGAAAATAACAAAGCAGTAGTCTTTATTGTAAAAATATTCTAGTCATTGCGCCCCAAAGACCGAGGCACACGGCATACACGTTACAGCACTAAGTACACCATACTCTTGTACACCATGCGTACACTGCGAGGTAGCCATGTAGATGTAGAAGACGTCTAAGCAGCTACAGTGCTGTGGAGTCAAATGAGCCTGAGCTTGCTCAGGCTGTAGCTATAACTGAGTCCTGACTATTCCGTTTCCTGATGTTGCTCGCCCACATACATAGATCTAGCAGCAACGACAACTGCGCTGTCTTTTGTGACGGGGGTTGTCATCGATATGGATCGTTTGAATGTTACATCCGCGAGCTTCGAAAGCGGCTCCATGGGTAGCAACGATGTTGCGGATGATATATAGCTCTCGAGGTACTGTATATCAGAGAAGCGAGCTGATAGACTTTTGAAAGACAGCACCGACGAGGCCGACGTAGTCTCTCAGAGTCTCAGTAAGATAATAGGTTACTAGGACGATATACAGGTACTAAAGGGGTTAACTGTGCACGCGATGACGACAACGAAAGCACAACTATGCAGTGCGGAGGACACGACGCAAGATTCTCTCTTTACATGAGCATAAAACTTGGGCTCGTGCGAAGGTCAGCTAATGAAATGACGTATGTCATACATCGTTCAATTCTCGCAAAAGACATGAGGATGTGAATATAGATCTTCGGCACGTATATAGATCGTACATGTGAGACAGTGTACAACGTATCGGTAACGGAGCGGTGTCAATGTCTATCCTACAAAGGAGACCCGCGAATATTAAGTGGTACATGGAAGATACTTGGTTTGAAAGATCAGTGGGAAGGAGAGAGTGTCATACACGCTGCGGATTAACCGACAACGGACTAATACGAATAAGTCCACTAAAAAGACAGTAGTTCAGCCGATGCTTTGGCTTGTGCAAAGAGCGGCGGACGTACAAAAGAAAAAGAACGAAAATGCACCGGGCGAGTAGTTATACAATAAAATTAGGGGACCATTAAGGTCTAACTTTGAGTCTGTCATGTCAGGCTCACGGGCAGCCTGAAATTATGAATCGAGTCATCTTTCAATGGTCTAGGGTCTGAGGCGAGGAAGACCGGGAACCGAACATCATGGACGACATTCCACGACTTCGAATGGGTCCAGGATCGGAGATGGCGTGTCCGAGGCGACGGGTTGTCCGCTGTCGACCCCGCGAAGGCATGTCAAGGTCGGTAGACCTGAGCACGTCTTCGATAGGCATCTTATCTTCCTCTTCGAAGTTTCCAACAGACGCAGTCGTAGCGGACGACGTTGAAGCCATTATAACGTCTTCGTCGTCACTATCAACGTAGCTGTCGTCGTCGCTGTCGCTATCACTGTCGTACTCTGCGGTAGCCCTGCTCGAGTATTCTTCGGCTTCCCGGCCTCTCCTCCACCGTCCATACCAACGACCAAGGCAGACCTTGATCTCCATGCCCATGCCAAGGAACTCAACGTTACGCGCGAGACCTTCCCAACTGGCTGTACCATCGTCAAGAGCATCCTCAATGTATGCCAGTGAGCCGAAATACATATAGTGGATGAGGAGTCGCAAGGATGACGGGTCTGGGACCGGGAGGTAGATCATGGGATGAGTAGGAGACGAAGGCAGGAGACGCGGGAGTAGAGGAGCTATGGGAAGCCCTCGGGCTGCAGATGGCTTGGGGGAGAGACGACTGGAGTCCAGGGGAGGAAGGGGGAGATGGAAAAACGAGTCGCGAGGAGTTGTCTGGGGTGAAGACGCGGCAGATGGAATTATGTCAAGGGGGGATGCACCGCTGAGCAGGCTGCGGAGTAACGTGGAATTAGCGGACAAGTAGTCCATGTGAAGCTATTGAGCACGGTCAATGACACGAATTTAGATGATCAAAGAACTGGACGCACTTTCATGACCATACGAGGAGCAGGACGGAGGGTGGGCTCGGTTGCTCGACGTCCTGGGCTCGAGTCTCTGGACATTCCCTCCGAAGGCATAAGAGAGGCAAAGGGATCGGACAGTGGCCCCGACGACTGTGGGGCCTGCCCGGTCTTGCGTAAGAGTCCATCAAGAGGTACGACTGCAAGAATAATTAGTTCACTTACAGTGGCAGGTCATAAAGTGTGGGAACGTACTAATTGAGCAATCTGCTGTCTCCGGCTTACTCCAATAGTGGGGAGCGAGCGTATGAAGTTGGTCGATGATGTATTCGACGGGGACATTGGCCAAAGCAGGGGGAGGGAAAGGGCGGGAAACAAAGCAGCGCATTGCACGGCGGGGCGCTCGAGCTTGGCTGGGTACGAGGCGCCCTGGAAAGTTCAGGGAGGACTCATCGGGAGAGGAGGCATTGGCCGTGGTCCTTATAGGCGAGGCCCTAGCATCTTGTCCAGCATGGTCCTGCGGAAGACAATTGTCGGAGCGGATGCTGGCCATGGAGTTATCTTTTGTTTTCGAAGGAATGAGGCTACGACTGGCGTTAACGAACGATGCAGACTCCCTCGGAATGGAAGTGATGATCCGGCTGCGAGGCAAGGTTAAAAGCAAGAAACAATTGGGAGAGAGAAACGAGGCAAAAGATCAGATGACGAGTGAAGTGCGAACGAAGAGGGGCAGGAAAGGCGAGTAAGATAGGGAGTCAGAACAGAGCAGCAGAGGAGAATATATCCTACGACCGTGGCAGTTATTAGAGCTGATGGATCTGGTGGAAAAGTACAGTAAAGCAACGACGAAGGCAGCAGAACGCCGTTTGGTTGACAACGGGCGACAAGGGAACAGATGCAGCTTTTAGATGGACGAGGGCACGCTGCGAGCTTGCCTGCCCCTTTGGCCCACCATCATTTTCAAATCCAGCGCTTCGGCGCCGCGCCGACTGCCTTTTTCGGACGAGCTTATTGTTCTCGTTAGCCTCCGTCGTCGTGAGCCTCGTGCCCTGATGTGTCTTTCCTTTGGTTCGCGCATACCTTTTTGCCCGCTCTCTCGTCATCTCAGATCTGCGCTGCATCGTCTTGCCGGGCAAAGACATTTCTGGTTCCAGCTGGTCCCAGACTGCATTCCCTTCACAGAACAGCGTACCACACTGGCATGAGGTGGGTCCGCGCTCGCGCAGAACAATACTGTCCTCCTGACTCGAGCGATCCGCCTCGCCTTCTTGTTTAATGCCGATCGTTGACTAGCCATGCAGCTGGCCCCAGAGTTTCGATCGACTTTAAATAAGTCATAAGCACTATGCCCTTTCTGCACGCTTGTGGCGTAATATAGTGGGTTATGACTCTGTGGCAGACGTTCCTTAAGCAGCGGACCGACTTCTGGGGACCCACATATGCACACAGTCGATTTCTCCTTTGAAGTTTCCTATACAGGCTTAGGGCCAATCTACACGCAAACCTACAGCGGGCATTACCTGAAGATGCTTCCCCGTGGAAATGCCGCCCTGAACAGTACCCGCACTATGCACTTTTTGAGGCACCGGGGGTTACGTCTGTGGCTGAGATGAAACTCGAACGAAGGCACAGCTGGAACACAAGTTCCTCTCCAGGCTTTGCGCATGCCAGGCTGAGCAGGTAGCGCATAGTAGTCACCGCCATGATAATCCGACGATGCTCGGGTGTCGCAGCGAATGGCCGACACCGCGAGGACGATGGGTAGACTTGACAGATCCTGGCGATGTCCATGATGTGCGTACTTGGACATCAACCCTGCACTGTTCTGACCTTGGTACGATATTCCAAGGAGTCCTGATTCTGTTACCTTCGTTGTGGGATTAGACAATGATTCACTTCATCAGAGACGACTGATATCTTACACGGGTCTTTTGTTGGTCTGTGAGAAGGAGCTGTTCACGGCAGCGAGTCGTTGAAGAAGCGTTCATCGTACTGATGTTCTCCGCATTGACGTACAGATCCACTGTAGTTGAAACTCGAAGATCACATTGATAGCTCGGGATCGTCACCGATGATACTGGTGCGTATCTCCTCAGGCTGTACATAGATCCAATGGACGTGGTACATTACACTCCGAGTCGATACGGGTAGCGATAAAGTCCAGAGATACCTTCATAGATATGCAGCAAACGCTCGATCTGCCAAGAAGCAATAAGAAGTTCGCAATGAAATGAAGGTACACACCAGCGAACCCCAGTTGATCGAACAGGAATGCCCGTCGATGCGTTTGGTACGGCATTCAAGAAGCATCACTAAGGGGTCACCGGTTAGCTACCACACCGAATATACTGTACACGAATACCGAAGCACGTACAACACGCGGACCGATGACTTCGAGCACGTAGACCATTGTCTAGAGCGTTGTCGGCGATTAGAGAGATGTCAATTATTACAGCGCACCGAAAACAACAATCAAGCGACAGACTGCGTCGCTACCAAGTCGCAGGGTTCTCCGAGCCTTTTGGCTTTTAGTATGCATTGTCATCTGGAAATGGAGGCGCAAATAGCCGGGCGTGCTGACAATTGAGAGGCTTGTGCACGCCGAGTCGGTGCATGTGGCTGCTGAGGAATACACAGCAAAGCGCAGTGCTGTGCCAGAATGGGGCGTTTGAAAATAATACGCCGCCCCTCAGTAACTGACATGGTTCAGAGGCACAACATGAAGGGCGTCGTGCGGAGAAAGTCATCTCCGGCGCAGGAGCTATACCGACCCTTCATTGTATCATCCTTGGATCTTCATATCATTAAGGAAGGGACCAGTGGTCTAGACCAAGTTCCGATGCAGTTGGCTGTCATGACATGCGTGCGGCTCTTGCAGCGCATTCCGAAGATAGAAGGCTCAATGGCATGTCTAATAGGCTGTGATTTTGTTTTACGGAACTTCACCTCGCAGAATGAGCATGTAACGGACTCACCCTGTTTTTGCAGAAATTGCTTGACGGCCGGACATATCTGTTCACCGAACTTAGGGACGTCTGCTCTGGGATTTGTGGCGGTATGAATTCCACGCAGCATCATGAATCACTATACCCAACGGGTATGGCAAGATTGGTAATGCGAGCCCAGGTCATTGTGACGTTGTGCTACAGTAAGTAGTATCTGCTGTTTGAATAACGGAATCGGATCATGCGCTGGCAAGGCAAGGACATGATTGAGACTTACGGTAGGTACACAGCCTACGAGAGATCGCGCCGACTTCCAGGGGGCTGTCTGACAATCGTCGGCCTCGTGTTGAATGAAACTATTTCAAGGGCATGATCAGTTTAACGGACCTGCCAATCCAAGAATATCTGCTCCAAAGACCCAGGCGTCCAGGGCACCATCCTTTCATAACCCACAACACGATGCACAACGTATTGTTCTACGAGTGTATACGCATCAACACGAGGAGGTGTTCTAATAAAGTTCAACGAGGGACAGATTCGGATGTTTGAGAGCAGAAAGAAATCAGACACGATCTGTTGACGCCCATTGGACGCGTTAACGTTGTAGGTGGTTGTTTGTCTTCCGCCACTCTCAATCTCGACCCAAATTCCCGACCGCGTCTCTGAAAACAGTGAGGGCTATCTATGAACGCAGAATATGGCCACGTCGCTATCAAACAGTACGATTCATGAGACCAATCCGTACGAGGGGCACCCCAACCTCTCCGAGCTCGAAGCGGAAGTTCTATGGGAATATGCCCGATTAGCTCAGAACGTGAAAGAGGTTAGTGTACCATGCGTGCCGCATCGTTCATCGTCCCTGTCCTTGAATTCTACGTAGCTCACTGACTCACTTGCCTTGTGTTTGCCGTCCAGTTGATCGCGGAAACACGTCGCTTGAGCGAGGCGCCAGACGCAACGTTGCTCAACCGACTGAGGGCCCTCGAGATGAAGATGGGCCTCGTGCTGACCCTGGTATGTTTTTTGCTCTCTGAATTGCGATATTATCGTCTCGGCTCACTCCTGTAAAAGTTTAAAGCATCGGTTTGGGCGGTGATTAATGAACAACCCGCGGTGGACGCTTCAGCCATATATCCGGACGTTGACCAGACGGTCGACGATACTATCACACAATAACCAAAACTTACGCAACAAGATGGCAGATAGATGTAATGTATTGAAGAGCATGGTACACAAGAAATGATCCAAACAGGCACTGCTGCGAGTGTGTCGCTTTGGGCAGAGGGCCTTTCAAGTTAGTAATCCAGATGCTAGAAGTAATAATCCTCCTCATCCGAGGCGTATGGGTCTCTGCCAACTGATGTGCTGGGGCCTGAATTAGAGGCCGGCGGTGCAAAATCATTAGGGTCACGGTCGGAGTCAGAGTCGTCTCCTTCGCGTGTCGCAGCTGCGGGCACGGACGTAGAAGAGGAAGCAGCGACTGCTGGTTTCTTGTTGTCCGGCTGCTTTAAGTGAGTTTGGTGCACGATCCGGTTGAAACGAGCGACGCGCTGCTCATCGATCGCATTCCCACTGGCCATAGCTTCCCATAGATAGCCGAGCACACTGAACGATAGTAGGAGGTTCAGTTTCTGGCCAATCGTAGCCACTGCGCTGTTATCACTGACCGGCTCTCGTTCCCAGCGCACCACCCAGGTAATGTTCGGTTGGCAGTTGCGCTTTCTTCCCGTATATTGGGCTGCTCAAATTTGACCTGAAGAGCGTGTGCAATTGCGGCCACCGATGCATTGTCAGATGACTCCGATAATTGGCGCAATGCCAAGTAGAGATTCTTCACATCCACCACGTATACTGGGTACGGGCTCTTCTGCTGCTCTATTGGAGATCGGTCACGTTTGACGGACCGTCTATCACCAGGTGACCTAGAGCGTCCTGATCGGTATCGTTCGTGATAGGAGGGGATCGCTGTGACACGAGAGCTATCGCGGGACTCTTGTAACTCCAGCAGTCGACGGCCTATGACTGGTTCGATCCCGACTCTCCATTCCGACGTGTCTACCCCAAATGACTTGAGGACCACCAAAGCCCATTTCAGGTCATGCACAAAGAGCATTATTGGACTATTTCGCTTGGCTTCGGTGAATATCGTTTGCAGAGACGTTGATATCTCGGTGTGTGATGCTTGTGAAGTCTCCCCGTGCAGAAAGGTCTACGTTATATGCCTTAGCATAGAACAATCCACAAAAGAGGAATACAACCTACACCTGCTCCTGGGTTTTGCAATAGACGGTTCTCGGCGACTTTGAATTGTTTCGTTCCCAGAGCATATAGACCTTCTGACCCACTCGGTGGTATATATTCGGTCCAACCGACGTCGAGGACCTTGGGACTTTGTTCTCGTTCCGCGAGTGAACGAAAATCTCTATCCCATCTATTGTAAGCGAACGACCACATCGTATTCATGTCCCCAAACCACGGCACACGTTTGGCATCATATTCATCTGGGCTGAGGGTTCCCTTGCATAGCTGATATAGCACTCTGTGTCCAAGTCAATTGCAAGCCCTTGATTGTTCGTAGTCTGATAGAGTTAGCATACCTATGATACTCGAAACCTGCTCGGTCGATCCCTGCTTGTTCGAGCACTGTACTGTCGCTTCCGGTAGTGAAAGCGGTATTGGCTGGGCTTCGATCTCGTCTTTCCCCACGCTTTGTCCGTTTGTTGACCATCGTAGCCAGTTTTGCCGCAAGAGCACCAGCGTCAGCAAACTCCACTGGTGAGAGCGAGACGAATTGGTCAGAGGACCAAGGCCTTCCTTCGAATAGAGCTCTCAGCTGCGGGTTCCTCTCCACAATGTACTGAGACAATAGCACGTAGGACGCGCCGCAAGGGGTAATCCCTTACATTATAGGTGATAAGCATGCTCTGTTGTTTCAGCATGATCCTGCCTACCTAGGATGAACTGTAGGATATCGTCCTCTTTTAGCTTGAGATCGACCTTTGGGCCCAATAATGCATTAGCCATTTCAATGGGGCTCATGGGAATATGTCCGGCTTTTCGCCTAAAGCACACGGTATTAGTTGTTCGGTGTGCAAATAGGACCCAGCCGATCATAAACATATATCGACGTTACTTACCGAACGTGGGAGTAGTAACCGCCGACATGATAGAAGAGCAGTGGCATATATTCAAATGTCACATGCACTACCGAAGGTAGTACGCGTATGCTCCCTTGTATCGAGACTCGAGAGGGTTGGCTACTCGGTGTTCCTAGAACTTCAAGTACAATGCGATGCGAACACTCGTACGTCCGGATCCGCTGTCAAGTATCCAGGCAATCAGCACCTCGTTTACTGCAGCAGAAGTTTACTCACCACTCCCTATACCAGACGAACCAGACGAGAGGGATTGGCCTCTCCGCGTTGACGTGATATCACGGTTCAACTTGAAGACACCCAAGTCTCATGGGGACAGACTGGCAAGTGGCATGAGTCTGACACACGTCATGGTGTTTCCCACGGTTACAACCAAATCACAATCGACAGAGACTATATTCTGAACTCGCGACTGCAAGTCGCACGAGCAAGAGAAAACATATGAAAGTTAGAATACGACAACATCCAAAACACTGCTACAATCGTGCGTATGCGACACAGTACTAGGACTACCTGGTATACAGAAGCGAACCTTCGATTGTCCAACCGTCCGTTCATCGACCGTACACTACATTAAGTTGTTTTGTCCTTGGAATCTGTGTCTGAAGTAGGAAAAGTGGGCTGCTATCCAAGAAAAGGGATGGTGATTATGGGTGATGAATATCATGAAGATAACGACAAGAGAGGTAAGAGGGAAATGGAGCATTGAACGTGAACGTGAGGGTAAAAGTACAAACGATAGTGATAAGACAACAAAATAACGAGAGCTTGGCATAATTGACGTCAGTACGATACTATACGGTCTTGAGGGCCTTGCAAAGGCGATTTCTAATCTTCGTGGATTCTTTCTTGATGTGCCAATATGGCGAAGGGCGAACCGACTCGTCAGAGCAAGAGCGGCTTTACATTCCGGGCATCCCGCCCATGTTCATGTAGTTCTGGCCACCCATCTGGTTGGGACTCTGCTGGCGCAGGACGCTCTGCATCGTTTGAGGGTTCGCGAACGCCGCGTTCATGCTGTTCATGCCGTTGAGGCCCATCTGCATCTGCAGCATCGGGTTCATCATGTTCATCTGGTTCATCGGCGCCATTCCCATTTGAGCGGCATACGCGAGGGCAGCTGGGTTAGACATCGCGAAGGGGTGTTGTGCTGGCGAGGCGGCACCAAGAACCGGAGACGCGACTGAACTGCCTGGTTGGTCCGGGGATGAAGCTCCTGATTGTACTTGCGTTTGAGCCTTCTGGATCGCTTGTAGCTGCGAGCGAGGGGGATGAGCGCATTGCCGCGTATTGTGTTTGGCATAGCTTACCTCATAGAATGCAAAGTCCTGGAGAAGCGAGGTACGAGCAGGGTGAGTATGGAAGATACGCAGCATTTCTTGACCGGCTTCCGGCAGTAACTCCTGCGTGTCACGAGAGTTCGTCACCGGTTTCCGCTCCTGTGTATTTCTAATGACGGCCAAGTCAGGCCTTGGCAATGAAATGCGAAAGGGTGCTATAAGACTCACTGGAGCTTGATGTGCCTGAGGCTGGCGTTCGGAATGTCGCGGACAAAGATCCACCTAACTTTGAAGACACCTTTCCACTTGTCCGAAGCCCACACAGTGCTGCTGCGAGTATAGTCCACCTACGGCAATGCAACGCCGTCAATGCTGTGATAGACTGCACCATATCGCTGCCACTCACCGGAGTCAACATCTCCGCCATGCCGCAGAAATGGCCGCTGAGGTAGTGGCTGAGCAACGGATAAACTGTAGAAGGAGGGCACTGCGGGCTTACCTGGCGTTAACGCTGAAAAAGAGGTAAATGGGACCCCGTCCAGCGTTTTCCTTGAAAGCCTTATCCAGTCGCTTGTTCCCAGGGTCTGTTGAACTCCAGATCTCGTATTTGAGAGACTTGTGAACATCGTCCTCAGTGTACGACTTGATAACGAAATACTTCGCCTATTCAAATATCAGCACGTGCCGTGGGGTATTCGACATTGGAAGAGCGACGAGATGATTACTTACAAAGAACGGACGTGTATCGAATTCGACCGGGTTGTAGCCCTTGGTCGCGATAAGAGTAGGGACGTCCAGAGGCGAAGTTAAGAAATTGTCGTTGGAAGGATTTTGACCCGGTCCTGTAGACGAGCGACCTTGCTGGTTGATCGAATTATTAACAGCCTGAGACTGGCCCAGCCTCGGTCCCTGACCAGGCGCGTTGTTGTAGAATTGAGATGGGATAGGTGGGACGTTTGGAACGTTGCCCTTATCCTGGTAGAGATATTGCAAATTCGGGTTGGAGAGCTTGCCAGCAAGGAGACGCTCTTTCTGATCCCAAGGCGTGGAACCAGAAGTTGTGGAGGCCCTTTCTCGTTGCGCATGATGGTCTTCGCCCTGGCGAGGAATGTTCCCTTGATGACCATGACCGATAGGCGGCACATACGCGGAGGCGCTTTGAACAGAGCCTTGCTGAAGCTGATTATCGACATCCGTTACTAACTGCAACTTGCGGGAACCTCCTTCATTTGATTTGATTGGTCAACATTGCACGTTCTCTGCGATGAGTAACAAAGATGTAGCAGCATACCTTGCTGATAGTTGTTACCTCCGTACTGCTGCTGCTGAAGTTCTAAGGCCGACAGAGCGAGAGCAACGTCATCGACACCATTTCCAGGTGCGATATTGTGGGGTACGTTTCCGCCGAGTTGCGCCCTCCAATCGTTGGAGCCAGGCGTGCTCCACGGCGAATTGCGTCCTATCGGGCTCGTAGGATACTGTCCTGGCTGAGACGTCGGTTGTCTGAAATAGCCATCCTCTTCAGCATGCACACTGTCGTTGTCGAATTCTTCGTCCGCCATAGTGGGACTCGGGCTCTGAGCGTCAGAGTAGGGGTTCTGCGGTGCTGGTGCTTTGATCGTGGTCGTTTGGAGAGTCCCTGCTCTTCTCAAGTTTGTGTGGGCCAGACGACCAACCCCACCACCAGCGGTTGAATAGTTGAGACTCTGGTGACGACGAACTGCAGCACCGGCATCAGAAGGAGGGGGAGATATGCCTTGGTGGATTCCGCCTGAAAAGTGCGGTGACAGAGGAGACGCATTTGCCTCATTATGACCGAGGTCAGAAGAGGAGTATGCCTGCTAGAGCCAGACGTCAACAATTTATAGGTCAACAAAAGAGGCATACATACCTCGTCTTCGTGTCGTAATCTATGTAAATCTGTCTCCCATTCCTCTTCCTCATGCTCATTGGTACCTGCGATAGCTGTAAGGCTATTATGGGTCAACGAGGTACTGCCAGGTCCTCGTTGACCAGGGCCACCAAAGGCTGATCATTGATCAAAAATCCTGTCACTGCTAAAAGGCTATCTCCACGCACCTCTGTGATATTTGGTAGGAAGCGAGGCTTGTCGATGCAAGGAGGACTTCTCGCCTACAGCGCCGATGCCCCCACGCCAATCTTGATCCACTACATCGTCTTGACCCCAAACCTGCTCGCTCTCGTCATCGTCGTCCTCTGAGACCTGGATCTTGGAGGTCGGACGCGCGGTGCGAGAAGATGCTGATATTGTGTGATGTCGACGGACAAGGCTGGCAGCCCCAGCTGACCCTGGCGGGGGCGACACCGAGTGATCCTGAGCAGACATTGTGAGAGTGCAGAAAGAAAGAAGAAAAGGAAGAGAGCGAAGAAAACGTGGAGACAAGAAGGAAAAATTGCGGCGAGGTCGTGGTGAAGTACTTGATTGATTTACTGCAGCGTCTTTCTTCCTCAGCCTGTCCTCGCTACAGCAGTCACGGCGACATGGGCGGCAATCGTGCAAGATCTAACGGTCGGGGATTGCCGTCTTTCTGGAGAACGACCGGGTCACGGAATTTTCGGTCACCCGATCACTCGGTCACTCGGTCACTCGGTCACTCGGTCACTCGGTCACTCGGTCACTCGGTCACTCGGTCACTCGGTCACTCGGTCACTCGGTCACNTCACTCGGTCACTCGGTCACTCGGTCACTCGGTCACTCGGTCACTCGGTCACTCGGTCACTCGGTCACTCGGTCACTCGGTCACTCGGTCACTCGGTCAGTGATTGGCTGCAATGTCATTCGTTCATTCGTATTGGCTACTCAGACTGTCCTGTCACAAGCCTACGTCATGGCAGCGACACCGTCCAATTGCGAGCATCGATTTGTTGCGCTGTGCTCATCGAAGAGCATGTCTTCGCGAGTGAAGATATGTCTTCTTGACAAAAGCAGAATAGTGAAATGCATAAAGGCTGGGTTGGCGTGACTGAGGATCAGTGCGACACCTACTTTTCTCTTCTCACTCAACGGTAGTCTATGTCTGATCCCGTCGTTCCCAGTACGGTATGCACGATCCCAATGTTTGCCGCAAAGTATCTACTCACTGACTATGGTGATAAGCTTAGGTGTGACGATTGTGGTCGCTGGTTGACAAGGTTGACTGTGAAACACGGCTCGAACAAACTAGATAAACTGAACCATGACATTGAGAACGAACGAACTTAAGGTCGAGCGCCGGATGACCTCAGTGTCAGCCGCTATGTGTGACCGAGTGACCAAGTGACTCAGTGATTTGACCGAGTGAACGGGTGACCGAGTGACCGAGTGACCGAGTGCCCGAGTGACCGAGTGCCCGAGTGACCGAAATTCCCGCAGCCCGGACTTTCTGCTTGGACCTGAGGCCACGCTCGAACTGTGCCACCCACAGCCGCGATTGTCGACTGTTCTCTCTTGTTCTTCAACCACCACAACCGGTCTGAACAAGAGAGCATAGCCCGCACTGCTGCTTGCATCGGCCGAGTCAATCTCCCTAGAACCGCAAATCCATAGGTACATAGCCTGAGTACGCAGCGCCACTTCTCGTCCTGTCCAGGCTCTGCCGATTGCGATACAAGTCTGGCATCCCAACCTTCGCGTGGCTGAGGTTGTCAGGTTTGCATCACGTTCGATTTCTATCACCATGGAACTTGATCTCAGACATGTCCCCTTCGAGGCCTCGAACTGGGATGTCAAGAGAGCTTTTGGTGAAGCTCTCCATGGACCAGAGTTCTACAATGCCTCTGATCCCAAAGCCAGGCCAATGTAAGTCCAACATGTTCTAAAATCCTCTTCTTCGACAATAGCATTGTTTCAGAAATTTCGATGTCGAGCTCAACAAGAGCCACGGAGTTCAGAACAACGGCACAGGCGTTCTTACGCTGCCTGACCGGTCTGTAGGCCAGAAGCTTTTCAAGCTAAGCAGAACAAAGGAGCTCTCTATTACCGTGAAGGGAAAGCGAATATACTTCACCATCTCTGGCAAGAAACCTATGCGCAAGAAAGCGCAGACTTTGGAAAAGACCCCGTACCTCCCACCGGAAATCGAAGAGGAGCGTGAGGACAAGCTGACAAAGTTGGACGTTGGGCTCCATGTGGACAAGCTTCAATTCGGCGTATTCTATCGCGATCGTGCAGATCCACCTGAGGCATCCAGACGCTTCTCCAACGAGTATGAACTGAGTCATAAGAACCGAAGCGCAGGTTATCTGCAGATAGAGTACGATCGCAAGCTGATCCGTATTAGAGTGAGACCTCCCCTAAGCTTCACCAGAGTTATGACTAACAGGATCGGCTGCTCAGTTGGGGAGTTCTATGACGGAGGATATCGCATACAATGTCGTGATCAAGTTCGACATCATTCGCCGTATGGCTGTTGGATTGGACTTTGGGCACCCATGTTAGTGTCTCGTGGCCAGCGTCCGCCGTATTCATGAAATTGACATTTCACAGTCATCTGCCTTGAATTGTACAATCCGCCGGTATTCCAGTCCGAGTGGTTCAACCGCACCATGACTGGTGACAGCTACCAGGACAACAAACGTTTCCGTGAGAGACTGGAGGCTTTGAACCCTACTCACGGCGCTGTAGCGCCATACGCGCATCAACTTCGAGTCATCCTGCACGATCAGAAAGACCTCGACAAGTTTTCATGGCTTTGCACGGTTGCAGGGATCGCTCGTCCTTTCAAGACCAGGCTGGAGGCCAATGCGAATGGGTTTTACACGTCGCGAAAGTTGTTTGCTTTAGGACGGAAGATCAAGACTCTGGAGTGGTCCGTCGCATTCCAGGTGGAAGCAATTCTTCGCAGTGGTCTCATTAATCCAGACGATTTCGAGGCCTACTTTTTCGACCGCATCAAGGCACTCTCTGCATCACGGCCTCACACCGCGGCGGACACTCTGAGGCACTATACCGAGGCACTCCGGACTCGTAGCCCCCGCGAGTCGATCTGGGAATGTTTCGACCAAGTGGTAGCGCGAGATACACCCGAAGAAGCGCGCCTCAACCCTGGCCTCTTTCGATGCCATCATGTCACAGTGACTCCTTCTCGTTTGGTCCTTGAAGGTCCCTACACCATCCAGTCGAACCGCGTCATACGTCAGTACGAAGGCTATGAAGAACAATTCATTCGAGTCGATTTTCGCGAGGAAGATCGCTTGCATCTCCGCTCAGAACGTGATGTAGGTCATATCATAACCTTTCTCCGTGAGAGATCACTGACCCGCTATGTTAGACGGACGGCGCAACTATACTACATGAGCGTGTTGGCGGAACCCTCAAGAACGGGTTTGAGCTGGCAGGGAGACGATTCGAGTTCCTTGCGTACTCTTCATCGGCTCTCCGTGAACATGCCGTTTGGTTTATCTCTCCTTTCCAGCACCCGAAATACGGCTGGATCGATGCGGCAGGTATACGCAAGAGACTTGGTACATTTGACAAGGTCCTCAAGTCTCCTTCGAAACTTGCGGCCCGTATGGCACAGGCGTTCACCGCTACCGATCCTTCGGTAGAGATCACAGTAGGGCAATGGGAGATTGTAGAAGATCTCGGGAAAGAACCATATCAACACACCGATGGTGTCGGGACCATCTCCAAACAACTCGGTGATATGATTTGGGATGCCCTGTGTCAGGCCAGAGACGAGAATTACAAGAAGATAGCCGTCAAGCCGTCTGCTGTGAGTATTCTCATCCATCATGTCCCTATGCTATACTGATAAGTGATATCCAAAGTATCAAATTCGTTTCCTTGGTAAAACGATTTCTGCCCATGTGCTGTTGAGAGATGTGCTGATATAATTGTAGGTTGCAAGGGTATGGTATCCGTTGACCCTCTCCTGGAAGGTATCATGATGCGCGTAAGGGAGTCGATGGTCAAATTCGAAGGTCACTTCGACGGTGTTGCCAGCATCGAAATTGCACATGCCTTTGAGCGGCCCACCGCGTGCTATATGAACAGGTATATTCTCCCTCTCTGGCCCCGGGCCTCCATACTCTGACTAAAGCCTGCCTCAATTAGGCCCCTCATAATGGTCTTGGAAAATCGCGGAGTCACAAAGAAAGCATTCTTGACGCTACAAAAGAAGGCAATTGCAGATATTCATCTGTCCAGTGACAAGATCCTGGATGCCCGTCAGTTCTTGCGCCAACAGCAGCTCGGGGGCGCCTATCGAGTCGCTTTCATCCTGCAATGCTTAAATGCTCTCGGAATGGGGATGCCAGAGGAGGAGACCGCCAAGTATCGACTGAATAACCCCTTCTTTGAGCGAGCACTTCAGTTTGCCAAGAACCACGTTCTGAGGGATATCAAGCATGGCGCTCGCATTCCTATCCCTGATGGACACCATTTGGTTGGTGTGGCAGACGAGGGCCCGGCTTATAAGGCTGCGGGACATGAGAATGTGTATTGTCTGCCTGAGTCGCATATATATGGTGAGTGCCCTTTTCGCAACGGCATCTATCTCCGGATTGCTGTAACTGCTTCCAGCATGCGTACAAAAGTCGGCGGATGATCCTGTGGTATATATTGAAGGTATGTGGTGCATTAGAATAGCTGCAAAACACCATCAACAAGCTCTTTCATCAGGCCAAGTCACAATATCTCGAAGTCCCGTAGTTCATCCTGGAGATGGTGAGTAGTATGATGTTAATGGCCTAGGTTACTAGTAGTGCTGACGTCCTGGCAGTACAAATCGTTCACGCTATAGGCAAGCCTCCTGAAGATCAGCTGTGCATATTCCGTGATCTCAAGAACTGTGTTGTACTGCCTTCCGTGGGTGAGTACGTCATGGGATATAGTCGCGCTCCTCGTTGACTCTCGCTTGTAGGCGTGCGATCTCTTGCTTCAATGCTTGGCGGTGGTGACTTGGATGGGCATGTTTCCCTCCTTTTTATAATTGCTGCTTGCTAACTCTGTTATGTAGAGACATGTTTTCGATCATTGCCGATGGGTCTCTCCTTCCGACCGTGTACTTTGAGCCGGCGAATTATGAAGGCATGAGGACCCGCGAATTCGAAGATCGCGAGGCCACGATCGATGACATCTGCGACTTCGTCGTAGAATACATCCATTCTGATGTTCTTGTACGCTTCTTACTGGTTGCAATGAGGTTCACGCCTGTTGATGAGTTTCTTTTTCTCTAGGGATTACTTGCAGACAGACATTTGATCATTGCAGGTACGCCGGCTAGTCTTTCATGATAACTTCCCAACTAACGCGAAACGCTATTTTAGATCAATCGAGTGTTAGTCAAGCTGACTATACAGTGTGAACAGACACTTACCTTTTTTAGGAAGGGGTTTTCGACAAGGAGTGCATGGCTCTCGCACAACTCTGCAGTCAAGCAGTCGACTATCCAAAGAATGGGAACCCTGTGGATATGTGGGTAATGATCAGATTATGGTGATTCCTCTCAGCTAACCCCCTGATCAACCAGGCGCGACTCCCCGCGATGGTTGATTCCCTACAAACCAGATTGGAAGAAGCCGGAAGAGGACACACCCTACCACGCAGATTACTACGAGTCCGACAGAGCCCTAGGCGAGCTCTTCCGCAACGTCAAGCTCTTGCCGCTCAAGAGACAGGCCCCACCTGAAACGGGCAGCAAAAGGCCACTGATGCCGCTTTCCGACGAGATATCCCAAGCGTTGCGGCCGCATATTGTCAGCATGCTCGGCGCAAACAGCTTCATGAACTCCGACGCGGACGTCAGCGCATGCGAGCCTCTATTCCGGCGCTACGTGGACGAGCTAAAGTACATCGCCCTCGTTCACGCACTCTCTGAGACCCCGGAGAGTCGTCTTGTCGAGGAAGAGATCGTCATCGGCACCATTCTGGCACACTGCTCTGAGGCTCGCTTCAGAAAGGATCGCATATACCGTATGCGGTTGCAGGCGGCCGTGCTTGTGGACAACACGCGGAAGAAGCTGTGGGAGTGGAAGGAGGAACCGACGGAAGGTGAATTGCGGTATGGGCTTGTGCAGGCGTGGCGCGCGTGGGACTTTGGGATGCGGAACACGGGTGTGTTTGGGGCCAATAGCTTTGCTATTGTTGCTCTCGGCGTCATTTGCAGTATACTGCAGACGGCGGGCTGCATTGATGTTAAGGCGACCCCTCCTCCCAAGGATATGGATGACGATGACGAAGAAGAGGGTGAGGATACTCAATATTGATACGTCTGCACAGGACGGAATCCCGGATGGAATACGGAAGTGTTTGCATTACAATGGTCCCTGATTACGATGTACATGTATACTAGCCCGAATGCTACGAAAACAACAGTCCAATAACAGCAGAGTCCTGCAGTGCTTGACGAGAGCAGACGCATTTGTGACGACCTGCCAGTGTACTACGAGGCTGGATGTCAGTTGCTTCACCACTGATACTGTGTGCTCACCCATAATGCTCGCACTACGCCGAGTCGCTTATTAGGATAACAGCAAAGCCTTGTAATGCCTGATAAGAGCAGACGCATCCGTGACGACCTATGCTCCACCACGGTTAGCTGGCTCCACCAAAGTAGTATACTACCAGCTGACCCGTTGATGTTCATAATCCTCCTCAATACGCGTCTTAGCGTTCCGTATCAGCCTGCGTCGCGATTGCTGGCGTTCGGTAGAGTGGGCTTCAACTACGAGGGCAAGCAAATGAGTAAATGGTCATATATGCTGTACCATACTGGGACGAGATGAAGTCAGTCAGGTAAATCTGAACCTACGCATTGCACTAGTATCGTTGATGATCTCCACCCGCTTGTGGGAAAGCTCTTCAAACATGGGAGGGAAGTTGTCTAGAAGTGCACGGACGGCGTCCTATACAGCAGCGCAACGAGTTAGACGACAGGAAGTGCGCATATATGCGGTGTCTGCCGACTCGTACCTCCTGTTCGCCGAAGAGGGATAATTCTTTGAGGTGCTTGTCCTGCGAGACTTCTTGAGACTTCAACGTCTCTACGACCGTCTTGTACTGTTCTCTGCACAACGCATTCTCATCAATGACTTACAACACTCGAGTTCGACAATGAGAACCGACATATATGCAACACCCTCGCGAACAGCGTTCCGAGCGTTCTTACGCGTCTCATCGTATATAGCGTTCTTCTTGACGGTAAACGCGTTTTGCTTGCTCGAGCTCTTGGTGGTCTTACGTTCTGTGTTAAGTATGTGTATGTCAGAGAGATAACGCGGGTGGTAGAGTGGGAGAGTGACTTTGGAAGTTCTGGAGCATGGATATCATCTCTAGCATGCTACGAAGCGAAACAGGTCAGTTATTAATTTTTCGAGCACAAAATTGGAGCATACCTGGTGTCGTCGTTCTCCTCTTCGTCAATTTCGTTGTCTTCCTCGACTATATGCTGTCAACACATCGCAATATAGGCGCGGCTGTATCTTACCAGGTTGCTCCCGCTTAGAAGCTTCGTCGCGACCGTTAGAATAAGACCTGTTTAAATACATAGGAAGTAGGACTCACTTGTGGCTGCAGACTTACGTGCCATGGTGGAGGTGTTCGAGTCTAATTTATCGGAAGGTGCTATGGTAGCGAATGTGGCCAGCTCGTGTAAGCGCCGAAGCATCGAAGTAAGTTCAGTTGGATCGGAGTTTGAAAATGCCATCACTGGCCACAAGTTGAAGCGGACCAAGGTCAAACAATTAACGTTATCCTCCATGAGGGCACAAAATGCATATGCCAGCTCAAGGAAGATGTGCCTACAAGGTAAATGTAGCAATGAGATCAATTATATCCAAGACACTGATACACTGGCACGGTCATCAGCACAAAATAGTAATCAACAGGAAAGTGTCATGTGCGTATCTGAAGGCGGGTCGACTGCAGACTCGGCATGGTGGTCGACAACGATAGCGGGAGCCTGACGAATGGCATTATCAGCGTCAGTAGACTGTGCTGCAATTGTAGTTGTAGGCTTTTGTTTTGGCGGTTTGGGCCTCGCTTGCTCTATCAGCTGGGCGAACGCCATCTTGTGGTCTTTCTGAAATCGGGTACAAGCCTACTCAGAGGAATATTCACAACTTGAGTGATGTTACTCACCTCGTACGTGTTCACGTCTACATTACTCGGCTTCTCTTTCCCATGCCGCGCCTTCTGCGCCTGCTCGACCTCCTCCCACTTTCGCAGTTCCTTGCGCAGCTGCCCCAGTGTTTTCCGCTCCGATTTTGACGCGTCTAGGTTTGCGTTGAATATTGTCACCCATCTTCTCCGCCAGAGTATACAATCAGATACCACTTGGTGAATGAGTTTTGAGCCTACTCACCGTTGGTGGCGAGCTGCCAGCGTCGGTTTCTCCCCTTCTGTGGGCAGTGAATACTCGGCTAACCGCTCTCGTATCGTCTTTGCGGTCAATGTGCCGTAGGCCATCTTTGGCAACAGCTCAGCGTCGTCCAAGTCCGGGTCTATTACCTGTCTAAGAACTGGTCAGCTTGTGCTCATATAGAGAAGAGACGTTTAGCGCACTTGGCCTTGCCTTTACCTTTACTGACGGGAGCAGATGGCTCAGTCTTGAAAAGACGCGACCATTGCTCTTGAGTTTGAGTCTTGCGCTTTTTGGGAGAGGACGGTTGGATTTTGAGGGTTTTGCAGTTGTTGTCTAGGTGACGATTTATGATGTCCTCGGTCATCTCTTTGCTGCATATGGGACATTGGACGAGGGCAGGATCTGGGGAGATATGTGGGGTCAGTATGATACTCGCGGTAGAGCTGAGGAGATTTGATGCTTGCGTGAGGATGACTTGGAAGTAGACGCGGAACTTGAGCTTGGCTTGGTCGTACCAAGTCTAGGTTTACTGGGGCCTAAGATACAGCGTAAGATACACTGCGCTCTGACCGATAATAACGAGGCATACCTGCAATTTCCACTATTTCATCGTCACTGTCAGGTGAGCTTCTTCTCCTTTTCTTTGAAGGGGTTTTTGAAGGAGATGGAATAGACGTGGGAGTTGCGCTTCGGGCGGGTGGTGTCGATGGCGGGGGTGAACGTCGTTCCTCAAGCAGCTCCAGAACGAAGGGCCTGCCACCCTGGATCAGCACGACGAAGTATAATTCACGAGTTGACTATTTACCTTGCTGCTTTCCATGACTTCACTGCGTCTTCTAGCACAGGGTTTCTTCGGAGGTGTACTTCGAGTATAGATTGGCGACAGAGAGGACATTCTGGTTTCGAGGCTATCAGTTCTCGAATACACTACAAGTAAAGTGTTAGACTGGTTCATGTCGGTCATATAAAGTACTTACTAAGGAGCAGAAACAGTGCCCATGGCTACAGTTTACAGTCACTGGAGCTTCGAATAGCTCACGACACATTGTGCAGCGCAAGGCCTCGTCGAGCGAGCGAAGGCCAGGTGCATCTGCGTCTGGGGGAAAGTCTGTGGGATCTGGAACGTTCTCTTCGAGAAATGCATTCATAAATGGAAGAAGAATTCAGTGGTGGAGATTCGCAGTGGCGGGAGCAAACACGTAGCCCGGCTGGAACGCGTCCTACTTAACACGGTCATGTGTGCCTTTCACACGATCCACGTGGAATTTCTGCCGAGATACAGCGCTTAGCCACTGCATCCTTGCAATTGACCACGACGACCTCAGCGAAAATCGACTATGTCGAGCAGAGCAGGCGGCCTCTACGGCGGCATCCAATTCTCGTCCTCCAAACCAATCAGCTCAGCCTTGACACAACCAGACTCGACACCCGCCCCTGCCCCTGCAGTCGAGGTCGCAAAACCTGTCGAGCCCGCGACAACAACGGCAGCAGCAGCCAGCGCTGGTGCCCCATCCGAAGCAAGTTCTAGTGCCTCTGCGAAGGCTACAGCCGGTATCTCTTCTCATGTTAAAGCCTTGACGATGTTGAGCCCATTATTCACGATCCCGTCGTTCATGCTTTCCGCCTCAATCGGTTAAACCTCCTCAATTACTCGTTGGAAACGCCTTCGTTCTCAAGGATGGTCTGCAAGCCTCGCATTCGCCCCCGTACGCCGTGGACCGGCTCAAAAGGCCAAACCTGTCGTTCGCCTTCCGGTGAATGCATCGGTATCTACGACAACGATTGCCTCAACTTCGACCTCGTCTGGATCATTGCCTGCTGCCATCTCAAGCACTGCTGTTGTCTTCGCTCCGCCGTCGTTGTCGACTCAGGATACTGCTCCCGCCGAAGCGCAGTCCAATACACAAGGATGGGGGAAGAAAGTGAAACCACCTTCCATGATACTCGATGAAGATGTCAATGGCTTCAAGGCGCAAGGTCAGAATAGAGGTGGAAAGAAGGGAGGCGGAAAAAAGAACAAAAAGGTGTGTGGTCATGCATTCTCGATCGGTGTACTAATATCTGAGTTGATGATTTGCATGATCTCAAGAACAAATTCGCTGCACCTATCTCTACGTGGGACCCAAGTGAAATGTATGATCCAATGCGACCCAACGATTACAACGAGTACAAGATATGGAGGCGCAAGGACCACGAGGAACGGCGTCTGCGTGCGATAGAAGAGCGGATCCAGGCAGAGGACCGTAAAAGGTACCGTCGCAGCAGCAGCTATTCTGAAGGAAGCTACGGTAGCGGTTCTGAGGATGAGAGGCCAAGGAAGTCTGGTGAGTATTGTGTTGCTCTCAATATCGATACAATCTAGAATTTTCTTTCTCCCAGGGCGTTTCGACAACGACACCCCGAAGAGATTTGACCATGATGAAGACTACGACCGGCCTCGTACACTTGGGTTGGGTGCAGCTCCTACTCCTGCGGCACCTGTACCCGTACCCGTCGATCTCTCTGGAGATGACGCATACAAACGCCGTCTGGCCCTATCAGCTGGCATTCGTCCACCTTCTTCGCCGCCGCACGCAGCGGTCCCAGAACCCCCATCCCTCGCAACACAGCCCGCTGTAATATCTGCGCCTCGCCAAGTAAGCGATGATATCCCAGGATTTGGCGCTCCACCCCCCTTCGCCCCACCCCAGGCAGAATCGGGTGAAGAAGCGTACCTGCGTCGCCTGGCTCTGTCTCAACGAACTTCAGCACCGCCAATTGTCCGTCCACCGACTCCAGAACCACCGGCATTGGCCTATAACCCCTTCGCACCGCCAGCGTCTGTCCCGCCTCCTCCACCAGGTGGTCCACCGCCTGCAGTATCGGAAGACAAGATCAAGAGTAGCAGGGAGGCTGCAGCTGCTATCGCTGCGAAACTCGCGGCACTTGCTCCCCCTCCGGGCGCGGAGCCTAGCGCAAGTGTTTCACCTCCGCCAGGTTCGAATGAGGTAGCGGCTTCCCAAAAGTACGTCTTTCGCTCTCTTGTTATATTGAGAAATTCGGCTTATGGTTTGTAAACCTCCAGACGTGACGGACAGGGATTCGCCGCTCGCATGATGGCCAAATGGGGTCACAAAGAAGGCCAAGGTCTCGGCGCCGACGGAAGCGGCATCGTCCACGCGCTCACCGTCGAGCGACAAGGCAAAAAGGGAGACGAAGGGAATGGGAAGGGGAAGGGGAAGGGCGTTGCGTCGAAGATGGGGAAGATCGTGAATAAGAATGAGGACGCTAAGGCGAGAGAGGATAGGGAACGGTTTGGGGAGCCTAGTAGAGTTGTTGTGTTGACGAATATGGTGGGTCCGGAGGATGTTGATGATGATGATCTTAGAGAGGAAATTGGTGAGTACTCGCACGTCATCGGCCGACAAGCTAGGTTCTAAATATGTTGTAGGAGACGAATGCGCGAAGAACGGCACCGTCGAACGCGTGATAGTGCACCTCGTCAACCCCCCTCCGCCTACGGAGGACCAAGCCGTGCGCATCTACGTGCTGTTTGCGGGCCCTGTGGGCGCGTGGAAGACTGTGAGGGAGCTTGATGGGAGGTTCTTTGGGGGGCGCAGTGTTAGGGCGAGGTATTTCCCGGAGGCGTATTTTAATGCTTTTAACCTTGATGTTCCTCTCGATTAAGTTTCTTGATTCTTGGCTTGATTTGACTTGAGTACGTAGATGGAGTGCTTGGTATGCGATGTGAAACCGATGGCTTTCTGCGTTGTATGTAGTTTGTGTTGTGTGTAACTTATTGATGTTTTTGGGAGGTGCTGCTGGGAAGTGGACGTTCGGCATCTCAAGGCCTCACGGCTTTATCATGAGCACGCTGTGATCATGGTAAGTAGGCACGCACGGCTCTGGACCAGCGGCTGCAGTAAATGATCCTATCTCCCACCGCCCCGCAGGCAACATCGTTGCACTCGATGTCGCAACCCACAAGGCCTGGGATCAGGATGTCGAGCATCTTCGCACGGGCTCTTGGTTGTGCACTCCTTGCATCCTTGAACTCTCAAACGCAAAGTGGGTTCTCCCTGATCTGAAGGCTTGCTTGATTCTTGCTGACTCTGACCGTGCATTGTTCTAGAGAGATGAAGGTAGCCATCATCGGAGCAGGGCCTGCTGGCCTTGTGACCTGCAAAACGTTGCTCGAGTCCGCCACTGAGGACTTCCCCTTCGACCCGATTATCTTCGAGCAGGAAGGCGACTTGGGCGGTACGTTCCAGTATCGTTCGTACGAGGTCAGCTGGCTTGCCATACTATACTCATACGACACGCACTACCTGAGCTGAGCTGATATGTGACGTTTAAATGTGTTTAGAATTCAGACCTTGTGTCTTCCAAGCAGCTCACTGCGTTCTCTGACTTTCGGCTGCCGTTGGACCATCCGGACCACCTCTCGCTGCCTGTACGTCCCACTACTCACTCGCGAAATACTTATTGAAACCCTCCTATTATCACTACTACGCAGCGATACGTACAATACCTCCGAGAGTACGCACACAAATTCAACGTCGATTCACGCATCAGCTACAACTCCCGCGTCGTCCGCATCGCACGAGACACAACCAACCCCAAAGGCGGCCACCTCGTCTCCTACATCAAGAAGAACCTCTCGACAGGCGAATGGGACACCGTACCCACCGTGATATATGCCTCCCACATCGCCATGTGCACAGGCCTACACGTCGTGCCCCACATACCTACGATACCAGGCATCGAGAACGTCTTGAATAGGCCTCCGCGAGTGAAGGCGGATGGGACTGTGATTAAGCCTGCTGTGTATCATTCGTCGAAGTATAAGAGGCGGAGTGAGCTTACTGGGAAGAGGGTGTTGATACTTGGGACGGGGGAGACGGGGTTGGATTTGGCGTATGAGAGTGCGAAGGGAGGGGCTGAGGAGGCTGTGTTGTGTACGAGAGTTGGGTGAGAGGGCTGTTATTATTTTGAACTGGAAGGACGTTTAACAGTTACTGCAGGTTCCTGTCTATCCCGAAGGCTTTGGTGAGGAGTTTGCTTTACAGAGTATGAAAGTTCGTTGATATTGACAATTGCTTGATAGAACGATTTTGAAGTGTTTGGAATGCCCTTCAAGTCGAAGCGTCCACTTCCAATCGATACTTTGATTACCAACCTCGCGGAAACAACCTACGTCGTAAGTTGTACTATCAATGATTTGGATCTCTTGAATACTATCTGACCTGCCCCTCCAGCATCCCTGGATAGCTGAATCGCGCATTCGCTGGTTGTAAGTTACATTCCGTTCTCGAGATACCGTACACACTTACTGAAGGCATTTACAGCATCTCAGACTTTGTATTGAAACGGGTCCTCTGTTTCTTGACTGGAACGCATGCTGGCTGCAATCAATGGGTACGCCTGTTGGAACACACAGTGATGGTACAGTACTGTATCAATTAACGTTCTATAGGTTGGCGAACTTCCGCCTGAGAAACTTGGTCGAGCATTTGTTGCGCTAAACAAGGTCAGCTCCTCTCATCTAAAGCACGTATCACAAAGACTAACACGTGGACCGTAGTCACACAAGGCGCTGCCATACATCAATCGCCCATATCGTAAACGTCCAGCTTGGATGGAGAAGGTCGCCAGATACATCGACCCACCCGAAGACATGCCTCCCATCACCAACTTCACCGTCGACTTCGCCCCCTTTCCCGAAAGTTTCGACAAGGACGGGCGCGTGGTATTCCCGGAGTCGACGAGGAAAGATGCAGTCAGGATGAGGAATCGCGACATCAGGCCCGATACTGTCATATTTGCGACGGGCTACACGCAGGATTTCAGTCTGTTCGATCCTGAGGGCAAATATCCGACTGCTAGCGATGCAGATATTCGGGATGTTGTGAGGAGTGGAGACGAGACAGTCGCGTTCATTGGTTTCTTGCGACCTGGAATAGGTACGAGGTTTCGTCCCCCACCCCGCGTTTATGACTCCCTAACATTCATGGTCTCAGGTGCCATTCCTCCCATCGCCGAAATGCAGAGTTTCTTCTGGGTGTCCCTCCTCAAAGGACAAGTGCAGCGTCCATTAAGCCCTCCTCACTATCATCTGTTGGTCAAGAAGACCGCACGTGTCAGATACGCAGTGGACCATGGGGCCTACATGAGCACGCTCGCTAGAGATATCGGAGCCGCACCGGGTCTGTGGGAACTGTTCACTGAACACGGACTGCATGTTCTCGTGTGCTACTGGTACGTGATCACGAATACATTCTTGTCAACTCACTAACGGTGCGGGTGATTGCATAGCTTTGGAGCGGCTTTTACGACTTTCTATCGCTTGGTAGGTCCATTCCGCAGCGCACAAGCACCGGATATCGTGAAGACTGAGCTTTGGGAGACGGTGACTCGGAGAGGCTTTTGGGGGAACTTCCTCATGGGAGTGATTCCTATGGTCTTTTGGATCATCGTTAATGCTCTCGCGTATGGTGCAGAACTCGTTTGGACGGCTGCTGGTCGGCCCAAGCTCGGACGCAAGTAGCAATACCATCTTGGGTATCATCTTGTGATACCCGTTTTACAACCATCCTGTATGGTAGTACGGCATGTCTCTTTGTAGTGTATCCCATACATGTAGTTCTTGCTCTACAGCAAGCTTACTACTTGGGATGACGACACGCATCTATGGAGGCGCTAATTCTGCCTTTCCACCGATCTAGTGCATAAGCAAGCTTCAATTCTTATCAACTCCTTTAAGTTTTACATACACTCGCGCCAGTTCCAATAATTCTGGTAAGAGTGGTAGGATGTGATGAATCGAGAGCAAGATCTGCCGCCACTGCGAGTGACCCTTTCGAGTTATCGATCTACTCCGTATTTCGGCATTCGACACAGGAGCCTGAAGGTCGTCTGCGCTTATCGGGGCACTTAATTGTCGTACTTCCCATGTCCGTGTGTATTACAGGCCATTAGCACCGAGTTGTAATTTCGGGAAACCTGCAGCTGCGTAAAGGAAGGGATGGATGAATATATATCAGCTTTGCGCACAATTCACTGAGTACTTCGGAGAATACATAAGTAGAGGCGATCTTCGGATAATACATAGTAGGTAGAGGGGATAAACAAGGCAATTTGTGATCGAACAACTATTTACTACATTACATATCGCGCCTAGACCTTTTCGAAGACATCACCTGGTTTTGATATGTCCCCTTGCTCCCCCTGGTGTCCATTTGAACCAGTCGCTGTATCTGAGATATCGTCGTGATTGGACGTACGTCCTGTGCCATTGGATGTATGGTGAAAGCCGATGGGTATTGTTTGCGGGGGATCTACGGTGATGTTCCTTGTCGCTAAATGCCTGCCGATGCGTCCGCGTATGTTTAAGGATGAGAGAAACGAGTTTGTGTAAACTGCAACACGGAGACAGTCATCATTGATACACTTCAGCCTTAGGATCGTGAATATATTTTGCTTACGCCCAGCGTGAACAAACACCGCCGCCATAAACCAGGTAGAATTGGGCGCTTCGTTGAGCTGTGCGAGACGTGCCGCGTGACGAATGACACCAGACTTGGTCAAAATCTGATTCCACGAGAGGGAAATTGGCATACCGCTATCAATTGAACGATGGACACTGCCCTGTATATGGTACCGAGTCAGCCATGTTTCTTTGAAAGATTATATAACGTGAACTTGGAGACTCACGAGGTAATAATACCTCTACTGACAGTATAGACCATAATACCTTGGATGACGCCACGTGTACTTGCGTAGAAACTCGGATAAGTATTGCAACGGTACAGTGAACATAGAATCAGCAGCACATACCGTTTGTAGACTGGTTTAGGTAATGCAAGGCACAATGTCAACGACACCAAGGTGTCAGCTGCTACTTGGCAAGAGAGCATCGGTATGAACGAGTTGCTCTACGCGGTTAATTAGCCCATTTTGCTATACAACAAATTTCACACTAACCCTGAATTTAGCGAGATCTAGAATACTCTTCATCTGAGCCCTGGTTCACGCCTCTTGGTAAGTAGTGACCTATGTACGCAAATGCCACAATTGTGAACTCACGCGTGCACTACAGTACCTGTGTATCATATTATAAGGCGTAAGTACTGCGGGAACGGTGATGAGAAATTCTCCTGCACACTTACCTAGAGAGAAAGCTGTAGCCGCCACCGGATTAGAAGCAAGCAACTCAATTATTATGCGGCGCTGAGGCGTGACTTACCCACATGCAATAAAATTGGTGCTGCCTAGTAATAGTGAGGTCATTACCTCTTTCGAGACTTGGAAGTCAGTCGAGCACGTACTATGAGAATGGCGATAGGCTTTTGGATTATTCTCCCCGAGACTGTGAGAAATACACGACAATCGTTAGAGTGCTGAAGATAGTCGTGGTGTGGTTCGGATACTTGCGTAGCTGGTAACAGATCCTAGTAAAGTAGCTTTATTGTGCCAGTGACGGTGAGCGACTTGGCTGATAATACAACTTGAAGTATCGC
Source organism: Irpex sp. Y119-03 (assembly GCA_037042295.1). Lineage (NCBI taxonomy): Eukaryota > Fungi > Basidiomycota > Agaricomycetes > Polyporales > Irpicaceae > Irpex > Irpex sp. Y119-03. The sequence continues at coordinate 349,550 of JAXQKB010000948.1, read as the reverse complement.
CACTCACAAAAGGACAGTTGTTGCAATGACGAGCTGGAATGAGTTTATATTAGGGACTCAGAGATGCTTGTGACAGTATCATTACTTACAAAAGTTGCTACCGACGCCTTTACATAAACAAGTCAAGGAAAAGAATTCTGTCAGTGGATATTTCACTGTGAAGTATTTATCTTGTACCGGGACTGTCCTGATCATATATGTAAACTATAGTTCGGACGGACGTATCATTAAAGGAGTAACGTACCAATATACATATTGCTTCAGTGGGTCATGCATGTAAGCTAGGGTCTACAGAGCGAAAACGCATTGTGCATCAATAGTATTTCAATCAGCAGAAGAATGAGACGTACTGTATAGTGATAGGAAATAGTGAATACTACGAAGTGTAGGTGATGAGCAACGACATCCACCAATTTGAGGAGAGCTATGACCGTGACCTACCGAGAGCAGAATGCAAAACATTGAGCGATCTATGCATGTACGATGAGTATACTTTTGCTAGTGGTTGAAGATAATTCACACATACGTCACTATCACAACTGTAACTTTGAGCCATACACCATCTTCCATGTATGTGTTAAAGTAGTAGTAGGCCTGACACCACCAGTCTTTAGTTGTGAGTGTTACGAAAGGACTCGGTCTGTTACCCACCTGCGAAACCGCAGTTCCACAGAGAAAGACAGTGAACCATAGACCAGTTAAGCCTGACTCTGTATGACATGCATCAAAGGGCATGAAAGGAGACAACATCGTAGTCAGTGAAGCGTACTCACTGAAGACAACGCTCAAGACGCCCCATACAGGATCATCAGACAGGAGAACGCCGCTATGAGAGGTGGAATCCGTCATTGGGTGTTTGAAGGTATGGATGAAATAGCATAGCTGGCCTGTTGTTTTATACCTTGTAGAACGACTATTATAAATTCACTCGTGACGTCAAGTCATTATTTCTTGGGCCTGTATCAAATCTACCCAGGAAAATAGTTTGAAATGACTGAGGAGTCCTACCATGGCGAAGGGCGTATCAAGATGCTGTACCGTTTCATCCCATATGACCGTTCTTCTTAATTTAGTGCGTTCTTCTTGGCTTGGTCCGTTCTTGTTTTGGTCACAAGAAACTTAAACGTTAAAGTTTCCTGGAGAGATGATCAGTTCGAGAAGCAGATTAGATACGAATGAACATAGGACTGCATACGCGGAACGGAGCGTACGTGGCATATTCTCGGAGCACAGTATCTTCTTAAGCAGGAGATCACAGTCTTCGACACACATACGGCAAGGCCATGAACGCACATGCCGTACATGATCAACGGAGAATGCATCTAACCAACAATCAGCTGAATAAAGTTAGGTTGGCGTGAAACAGAGGCCAGAACACACCACGAGGCAGCTGACCGTCTACATCAAGCACTGCGGTCTCCGAGTTTGCAGACAGATTAAAGTTAGATCACGGAGGTTTGATCAACTCAGGACATGCGCCGAGTGATCATCGCATGCATCCATCTTTCAGGTAATGACAATACGAGATAGGATAGCCGGATAAGAAAGGTAAGGTTGGTACGCCTTGAACTTCTGAGCCGCTCATGAGTGTGCGATCCTACAATCTTGTAGGACGTTTCCACATCATCATGGTGTATCTGTTGCCGCTGATATAGATTTTGAGTTCAGTCAATAGTAGCATGATTTGGGGTTCCCATTACTCACTGCCTCCTGAAAACTTGCATTCAAACTTCGGCAGTGTGTACGCGCCTCAGCCTTGCTTGAAAATTATGAATGCCATAAATCCTGGCATAGAGGCTACGTTATTATAGAGATGGCCAAATGTCGTCAAACACTTGAGGCGCACTTGAGTCTAGGTGCTAATGCACTTAAAGGCACTTACTGCAGCCTGCCGAGTAGTAGGAGCGGATTAGATACCGTTATGTTGCCTGGAAGGTGTGAATTTTTTTTGAAAGGATTAGGCTCCTGAAATCCAGATTGAGTACATACCCCTATTCAATAGCCAGTCATATGTACGTACTACACCGTGACCACTGTCCATCTCTCAGTATTGGTACTGACTACGAGCGCGATGGCCACGGCTTGATGAAAACCAGGGCCGTAGTCGAACCTTTTGCACATGCTGTGAAATACCAGACTCAGTGAGCTTCGCGAATACATCTTGTCCGAGAGCAGCAATCTTACCGTCTGATATAGGAGATATAGAAGTCAGCGGCGAACTCGAAGCCTGAGGCATGCGAGCATGTATGTATCCGAACAAACTGTGCTTCTTATCCCCACGAATATTGTCAATGGCGCTTGAGGTCCTGCCAGACCCGATGCCATGAACACAACCCTCCCTCTTCTCCTCAGTCGTGCAAGGGGTACAGGAAGTTAAACCTCGCTATCGACATGCCTTCCGATATGCACTCCTCCGCATCCATCTACACTCGTCGGGCTCTCCGCCTCTACGATTTCGTAGTCCTCCAGTTCTCCAATGCGTTCGCGTGGCGGTGCTCGACGAAGTGCGTCCTTCTACCGTTCTTCCAGCAGCACCTTGGTGTGCGCAGCCACCTCGATCTTGGCGTTGGCTCTGGATACTATCCTGCCAATTCCACTACCCTTCTCACCAAGAACGGGACCAGCTTGACACTTATGGACCTCAACCCCAGTACCCTCGACGCCAGTCGTGTGCGCATTCAGGCAGCTGGGCTGAGCAGCAACATCGAGCTCGTCGCGCACGACGCGTTTACTCCGACGCCAGAGGGAATACGAAATGCCCCCTTCGACGCCATTTCGCTATTCTACGTGTTCCATTGTCTTCCAGGCAAGATCTCGGACAAGGCGTCCAAGATTTTGACGACAGTGACACCGCTCTTGCAGCCAGATGGCACCGTTTATGGTGCAACAATTCTCGGGAAGGGTGTGCACCATAATTGGATTGGGAAAATATTGATGAAATTGTGGAATTCGAAGGGGGTGTTCGACAACTACGACGATGACGTGGATGGTCTGACGGACGCATTGAAGGAGCACTTCGAGGATGTGAAAGTGAGAGTGGAGGGAAAGGTAGCGTTGTTTGTGGGGAAAAGACCATTGGCTCGGTCCATGTCCACTGCGACGTAAAGGTGAGCAAGATTGAGAGTCTAATGCACGCGTACTCAGCTGAATCCTTCCTACTCCCTTACAGCGTTAAGGAACTGTCCTTTTTCGCTGATTTCCGCTAGAGCGGCTGTATAATCCCAATGTGTGTCCTGGTACAGTAATGAACCACTCAAGTAGCCTGTAATGCATGCGTTACGTGCTATTGAATCCTGTCTTGTGCAATACCACAATCGCAAGTACAAATAATGTTCGTCCCACGTTTGAGGTCCTATTAGAACATTATACGCAGGTGTCCGAGTCATTGTGAGGCTTTGGTTCTCCGCCAATAAGCGGGTAATTCATGTCCCACCTGTATGTATCACCACCATTGCAACTATGATTTGCTGGGTAAGTATTGCTTCGTCATACATATCTGTTCAACACGGACCTTCGTGTGAGCTGAAACTCACTCTTCTCCATTAAGCTTTGCCTTCGATACGTACCCACCTTGGGCGAGGACCAGAGGGCGACTTGAGGAGCTCACAACGAATCACGAGTGCATGCGTATATGTGCATCTTCCCTGTATCCCGTATCTACATTCTTGCATTAATGGACACCGGAGTATAACTTGCTGTCGAAGATATCGAGTATAATTCGGGGTGATGGATGGAGGCCAGAAGACTGAAGCTGAGTCCCGATATCAGTTCGCTCAGGCTGGAGTAGACTCGGTAGAGCAAGCTTACCAATTTGGACAACTTACTACTACTAAGCTTGCTTTGTCAGCAACCAAGTCCATCAAATACTTACTGAAGCTATATCATCCTCGTCTCCAATATTACCTCTGTTATATTTTACAGATTAATGCAATGCCATTAACCGGGTTCAAGACTTGTGGCCTTTTGAGAGCATCAGCAAAATGACAACCGTCTTGGGTGTATTGAGCAAGATCACGAAAGACTCACAAGACGCCCAAGATGCCCAAGACACCCCGTCTTGTGAAACACATGTCACCTCTTGGGGCAAGACACCCAAGACACCCAAGACATCCAAATACGCCTGTCAATATTAGCTCTAATACTGTCTTGGATAGTGTTGGGTTACGTCTTCGGATTCTGTTACATAGTGTGGTGACTTTCGAGATGAATTCATATTAATATAAAGACTAATTACATGGATGTGTCTACTTTCGAGATACCCATCTAACACTGGTAAGTATACAACCAGTGCATTCCTAGCCAAACAGTCAAATACGAGGACACGAAGGAAGGAGAGATACTCATGCGGAGGACCTATGCTGCAAGATAAGCAGCCGTGAAACAGAGACGAGTGAGGAGAGCATACCAACCATGCAGTTAGCTGCCATTATTCTAGCCGACGGGATTTGTTCGTTTCGAGTATCAGTGTATGCAAGAAGAGAGGCAGAAGGGCATACCGAAGGTAACACGGAACTTGCCTCTAACCGCGAAGTTCATGATAGACTCGCGGAACGATGTCTGACGGCGGTACCCCCTAGCGCATCGCTTGCCGCGCGTGATGGTCGTCAAAGCTAGCGACGAGGTGGGGAAAATATGGATGGCAGGTCTTGAGGCGCCGCAGGAGACTCGTTCCAGGGTGTACGAGGCGTGCTATTGACATGGCACGACGTTTCGAACGCCCCGTGGACACCCTCGAAGATATCTAAATACATGAGAAGGTAAATTTCCGTCTTAGTATCGCATACAGGGCCACGTACTTATATGAAATCGCAGGCATTAGTCTACCACTCATCGCCAATAGGTTCGTCGGTTTTGTGCAGTTGACTCGTGCACGACTCTCGACAGACGATTTGGTCGTTCCGTAATGAAACGACATGCCGTGGGCAGGTGTGCGCGGGACCTACTTTCAGCGGAGAGGGGTGGAGCTGACCTCTGTCTCACGTCGTACAACTCATAGGGTACCCATGCTCGTTAGCGTGGTAAGCGTACTACAGATAAAATTGAGTACACACCTATTACATTTACTCATGAAGCCAATCCAACTGCATTGTCGTGGATGTTGCGTCCTCGTTCATGGAAAAACAGAGCGCGGATATTCTTCTGCCGCCCTGCGCGATGGAAATGCAAGCCTTAAGCCATCAACGCTAATCCTTGCACCTGCAGGGGTGTTTGATGTTTGTTAGCACGATTGAAAGGAAAGTATGTAGATTAGGGAACAAGAATGACGAAGGGAAGGAAGGAAGAAGTCATATGAATAAAGAAGTGAAGTAGGTAGACTGAGGGGAGCGGCGAGCTGATCCAGAGATAGAGAAACAAAAAACGAAGGAAAAAAGAATGTAAGTTGGACGTACCCCGCTTGAGGTTCATTGTGTCCAGCCGCAAGAAGACCTCGTCGTGAGGCACCATGTCTATCCGCTTCTCCGCCGGTGCATCCGATTCCCTGGAGTGCCGCGTCTGGGTCGTCTTGTTATCGTTCTACACACAATGCTGGTCAGCTTACGTCCAGTGTCACCCGGTGTCTTCTCTCCCTCTCGGATACTCGCGACTCTTCGGTTTTCCTGTTTCCCTCCAATCATGATGAAGAGACAGCTCACCTCGGTAAGCTATCCTTGCTCACTCTGTTCCCCACCGTGAACACTATTTGCTACAAAGTCGTTGAGGATGACAGTGAACAAGTTCAAAATCGATAAAGTTCGGACGACGCGCGTTCTCGTGTCAAATATGTACAAATAATCAAATGCGTCATGTGACCGCATCGTCACAGTTCTCACTCAGGCTCATGCTACCGTTCCTGTAGTGCTCAAAATCTCTCACCAATAAGACTCTATTCTTCTATACAAAGCTTCACTAGTGCACCACTCGACCGCTTCGAACTGCCGGAACATTGTGATAGCATCTAATGGTCAAGCATCTCGATAACGCCAATTCGCAGGCTTTGCCATCTCCCGTCTCACTATGTACCTCTTCGACATCAAGTCAGCTCGCAGACCTGGAACATCAAGTGGGCAGTCGTTGAACGTTGAACGACGAGCCTCTGTCTCGCTCGGTACACAGAAGCTGGACGCATCCCCGTATTTCAACTCTTCCCGTGCTAGTGGCAAGTTCGTTTTAGATGTTGGTCACGGAAAGCAAAGCACGGAGGGGCAGCGGAATTTGCCAATATTAATGGGACAAGTGAGTTTGTTGATTATAACCTGGCAGTCCATCATTGTCCACTGAGAATACTCCCAAGCACTCCATCTTCATCCATCCCCCTACCGCTGTGTACGCTGACCGTCTCCTTGCTTAAGAATAATGCATCATCAGTGTTTCTACCATTTGAGCACGATTCCTCCGATCCCCAGGCCACTGCTTCAAAGTTCACCCTCGTGCACCCGACGACGACCAAGCAATATTGATCGGTACGACGAATCCACTTACACTGAAACTCAGATTCGGTCCACGAGACTGTCACATTCTCTTTGTTTACTGGACCACACGGTCCACACCCTCGTTCTATGTACATGCGTCGCACATATATGATATAGCTGCACACAACCCATCGTCAACTCACCGCTCAACGAACGTGCACAGTTATACGGGGTTTTGGTGGTTGCTGGGAGATGGAGAGGGCCACGTTCGGTGAGTCCTTACACAGTCATGGTCCGCGAAAGTTTGTAGTGCTGATTGGCGTAACCTGCAGACACCCATTCATACAGCATTGGACTTGCAAGTCGACTTTGCCGTTCTCGATTGAGCGCATCGACATGATGAGGGGACTACGACTTAGAAGTTAGACCTCGTTCGAGACGTCTTTCGGTGACACTCCACCCTCTGCGCTCGCCCGACGCGGACGACCCATACAACAGTGTCACTACGGATCCCTGAAGGATAGAGTTCTTCACGCGTTGGACCAAGATCGATCGCGATAGATGCCCGACTCACGCGTGCGCGTTCGCACAGTTTATATTCAACGAGGTGCGTACCCCTTGTATCGAAATGTGACCTGGCTTCGACGTCGGTCGTCATTGCGGCATTCGCCATCACAGCAAACTTGAATTTCCCAAGAGCTAACAAAGACGACACGACAACAGTACCATGACCTAGAGTGAACTCGTCGACTGCTCTCTTTGCTAGCCTGATGAAGTCACGGTATACCAGTGTCGCCGGTACTAGTTGCTCCGGACCGAGTAGTCACTAAACAATGTAGCTATAAACACATGTACTCCAATAACTCATGGTAATGAACGATAAACACTTCTGTTCATCACACAAGACCAGCTCCCAACACGGGCGCCCAATTTGCCGTAAGTTCCAACTCCAACGCCAAGACGGTCGTAAGTCGAAGACGACGGCCAAGACACTTGTGATATTGCTGATGAGGCAAGCCGGCAGAGTCAGGCGCCAAACTGGGTAACGCTCATTACTACTCGTCCGCGTCCAACTTGCCACTCAAGCGGCAGCTTCCACTGCCATTGGCAGCATCTGTCGGCTAGGCAACCCCTCGACGCTTGGGCTAACGATCGTTGTATCATAGTCCGATCTCGTAGATTGCACGCGAAGCATAAAATGGCGCTGACGTACCATTCAATCCCGCCGAATACACAGCAAAGGGATCTGTTCCCGCAACCTATCACTGCGCTTTCCTTTGACCCTGTTTCCGACGCACTATGGACAGGAAATAATTCAGGAATCGTGACCTCGTACTATACCGCTCAAGGTATCCGTGGTGTAACTTTTCCAGTTGGTGGAGATCTTGCCGTCAAGTCTATTGTTGCCACGGACTCCCTGGTACGTGCCTCGGGGATATCAAGCAACGGCATCGGTGCATGGGGGAAAGGGGGAGTAAACAAGTGGTATTTTAGGTAATCGAATTTTACTACGTATGCATGCAAATGACTCACTGCTTTCGCTGCAGAACGCCGACTGCAGTGACTGCTTTCTCCAGCAATGCGAGCACAGGCTCAGTATTTTACGCGTGCACCGCGAGCCAGGAGTTCTTTGCCATCAATTCACAAACCGGCGATGTGATTCGTAGATCACCAACTGTATCCATATACTCTCATCTCGTGAATGGGACTAACGTCGTACTCTCCGGCGGCTCGGATGGGTACATTCGCAGCCATGATCCACGGACTAGTACCACAGTGAATGCAGTTCAAGCACATGCCAGTGGTATACAAGGATTATTGACTTCAGGAAACTTTATCTGTAGCATAGGTCTTGGTATAAGGCGAGTTATGTCCAAATTCACGCTCGCCGCCTTGTCTCACCTCCATTCGTCAGACAAGGCCGCCCCTTCCCTGATCCATTGGTTAAATTGTACGATAATCGAAATATGCGACCCCTGCCGCCAATACCATTCTCAGCGGGTCCTGCGTTCATTGAACTTCTCCCCAAGCAGGCAGGTACGATCGTGGTGACCTCACCTCAAGGGTTGGTGAACGTGGTTGACGTTACGAACGTCACGAATACCGAGTTTTATCAGGTATTCATCCAACTTCATCGGTAACGGAGTATTGTGTGTCTAACATATGCAAACGAAATAGCTTGATACTACTTCCTATATCACGTCCACTGCTATTTCCCCTTCAGGGACATACATGGCGTTCGGTGATGCTGAGGGCGCGATCCACATGCTTACGGCCGCCGATGAAGACGCTATGCTCCCCCTCAATGGATTTGAGGGCACGCCGGTCGAATGGGCTGACACTCCGGAGCCTTACGACGATATTGATTGGACCGACACAACGTAAGTCGGTGTCACCTTCTGTTCTTGCACATGCATAATATCCATGTTATCATGTAGACCACTAAACAGCATCGGTATGCCTTATTACAATGACATTCTCCTCTCTTCATGGACGTCCAAGTTCTTGCCGTCGAATGCGCTGTATCCACCGCCGCCAAAGATCCCACAGCAAATTCTGAACACGATGAAGGTCAACGACAATGTTGCATATGCTCCATTACCAAAGGAGCTTCGTGGGCGTCGTAACGTGGTACCGTCGGGTCCTAAGAGAACTGCGGCTCGCTTCAGAAGCGGTAGAGTGATTCGAGATGTAAGTCTGTTTGTACATACCAGAGGAGAAGAATTATTCAATCATAATAGGAGCCAGAAACACCGACTTACGAGTACGATCCCGACGCAATTCCAAAGATGTACCGAAAGACCGAAATTGAATATTCGAGATTCGGTGTAGAGGACTTCGATTTCGGGTGAGTGATTTTCTTTATGCCAATGACAACCCGTACATCTAACAATGTCCTCGTGAAGCTTTTTCAATCGTACGGAGTATAGCGGATTGGAGACACATATTACCAACTCCTACACGAACGCGATGCTCCAACTCTTGCATTATACCCATCCAATCAGGCGTTTGGCAAAGTCACACATCACCACCGATTGTTCACGAGAACATTGTCTCTTCTGTGAGCTTGGGTTCGTCATACGCATGCTCGAAGATGCCAGAGGCACGAACTGTCAATCAAGTAACTTTTGCCAAACAGTCGGGGTGTTAGCGCAGAGTAAGCGACGCCTATTCTATTATTCAATTGGGAAACTTAACACATTCATGTTCAGAGAATAACCTCATCGAGCTCATGGACTACGGTAAAGAGTCAGCTGATCACAACTATGGGCATATGATCCAGGCTTTCCATCGGTTCCTTGTGGACAATCTCAGCTCCGAAGGGAACTCCTATCCACATAACCCTTGGCTTCTCTCTCCCCCAGCAGGTCACAATGACCCTGCGCCAGCACCTATCACTCAGCTTTGTGGTATCGACGCCAAGAGTATCATCACTTGCATGAACTGCAATGCCGTGCGAGAGAAGGAGAACATGACGCATGTGGTGGATATGGTATACCCAAGAAAGGTTCGACGACGAGCCATGTATTATCTGACTGGTTACCAGTACTTACGAAAACAACACAGGTTAGCAGTAACGAGGTACAACCAGAAGCGGACTTTGCGTCGATCCTGAGGAACTCTCTGTTGCGGCATTCAAGTCATAAAGCGACATGCCCAAGCTGCAACAAGCAATTCTCCACATTCGACTCTCGTCGGTCTATAGCTACAAGGGATATTCCTCCGATCCTAGCTGTGAACGCTGTCGCCTTCACAGAAGAGACTCTCAAATTTTGGAAGGACGGGCGGAACCAGCAGACTTTCTTGAGCCCCACTGTTGAATTGCGTGGTCAGATCAACGGACAAGATGACGAGGAGACAGCTTTGTATGAACTGAGAGTGAGTTCTGCTTAGTCGTATACCTTTTGGCTTTGTTTCACCTTCGAACAAGGGCCTAATTGTGCAAGTGGTGACGAAAGAGAAACGGTCGCATCTTGTTGGTATCATCAAAGGTGAGAAAATTACAAATCTGGCTCAACCTCGACCATCGTACTGACTATTCATCTAGTCCCAGAAGAGGAAGATACGGGTGTAGAAGATCAAGATCATAGTCCGTGGTACATCTTCAATGACTTTACGGTACGAAACATTCCCGAGCAAGACGCGCTCAGTTTCCCTGGAAGTTGGAAGGTATTCCTGTACAATTGTGACGTTTGATGCCTCTGCTGATCTCTTCATGATATTGCAGGTTCCTACTGTGCTCTATCTCGAAAGGGTAGATGTTGCCGATCGCCTCGATTTCAGCTCTCTACCGTATCATATCGACTTGTCTCTGCTGTCTCAGGATACGAACATTGCGACGTACGTACAGTATTCTAGCTGTCTACAAGTGACTCGTTCTTATCCATGATCTTATGTAGAAAACGTGACAAAAAGCTCATCAAGCACGAGCTACTAAAGCCCGACGAGTTACCTAAGCCAGGAACATTAGTCGCAATAGACGCAGAGTTCGTCTCGATGCAGCAGGTAAGACAACTAAAGTATATCGCGTCGTATTCGTAGCTCTCAACCTTCATCGCAGGAGGAGACCGAGTACAGATCGGATGGGACGAAGAAGGTTCTGCGGCCTGCACGTCTCAGCCTGGCCAGAGTGTCTGTAATCCGTGGTGACGGACCCAAGGCTGGCGTGCCTTTCATCGACGACCATATCCACACAAGTGAAGTCATCGTCGACTATCTCACGGAGTTCTCTGGCATCAGATGTGAGCTTTCACGGTTCAACGTTACGAAGAGGGGTACAAACGCTGATTTTACTTGTTCTAGTCGGCGACCTCGACCCGCATTTGTCAAAACACACTTTGACGCCGCTAAAGGTGGTGTACAAGAAACTGCGTCTACTCGTAGATCGAGGGTGTATCTTCATCGGACACGGGTTGTCCAAGGATTTCCGTATCATCAGTATGTCAACCTCCCTCTGGCTGTCTTCCGAGTTGTTGAACTAACCAAACCAACTTCGCACACAGATATCTTCGTCCCTCCCGAACAAGTGATTGACACGGTCGACTTGTACTTCATCAAAGCGCGCCAACGACGACTCTCGCTACGGTTCCTTTCGTGGTACGTATTGAAGGAGGACATCCAGATCGACACGCATGATTCCATCGAAGACGCGCTGTCTGCTTTACGACTGTACAAGGCGTACATCAAGTTCGAAACGGAAGGGACGTTCGACCAGAAGCTCGAAGAGGTATATAGGGAGGGAAAGCAATACGTGCGTAGCATTCCTTCTGCATCTTTTCTCAGGCTTGACAAACCATGAACACTCACCCGACTGCTTATCTTTAGAACTTCAAACCACCGACGCTCCCAGGTGCTTCCACGCCCTCCCAAGCACAAAGTACTACCCCTGTGCCTGCAGCAGCTATGAGTCTCCCGCCGCAATTCGCGATGACACCCGGGCAGCTTCTGCAGGCCTCGTTCAATCAGGCGCAGTTCCAGATGAACGCGGTGCCCCCGCAGTTTTTCAGTGCACCTGCTCAGTATAGGCCGCAATGGCGGGGTAGATAGTACAGTGACTCTGTGAATAAATGTGCCAATTATCAAAGGAGAGATGTGCGCCATAAATAACCGAATGGTCCTACTTACAGTAATGTACTTTCCTGCGGATTTCGGGGTCACCTATGAGTACCGGGTGCCCAGGGTCCCAGGGCATCTTCTCATTATAAGCGCCCATTATGAAAATCTCGTTAACGCTCGCGTGGGATTTCTTCACAACCAACACCCACTTCACTGTGTGGCTTGGACCAAGCCGATTACCTTTACTGTGAGTAGGTTGTCCCTTATGAATGGTTTCTCTGTATGATGAAACGCACTGGGCTCCGAGTGAACATAAATTTGCTCTGAAGACATGCACTACGCCTACGGGCGGCGGCCTAGAAAACCGTTAACTGACCTTCTTGTCTTCCTACGAAAATTTGATTGTGTCCTGACTGACCTACCTACCAGATCACCAGGCTACGCTCTGCCCCTACAACCCCTGGGCTACATACTTAGGATGTCAGAAACACACGAGCCCGCGACAAATGGAGAAGATACTATTCTCGAGGACGTTCGCGACACATACGACAATATGTACTCGAGCATGTCCTCTGTGCGGGAAGTCATCAAGTCTCTACAAACTAAGGTCGACGCTGGAGAACTCGACATGCAAGACGGTATCTCCCTCCTCGCCGCCAAATCCCACTTAATGCTCTCGTACCTCCAATCCCTTGTTTTGCTCTCTGCTCGTCGAGCCATTGGACACTCGTTGTTAGAGCGCACACCTCCGATTGGGTCGTTTGCCAATGCGGAGAGGGGGGCGAGGGGAGATGGTGCTGGGGATCGGGTGGATAGTCTGATTGAGGGGAGGGTTGTGCTGGAGAAGATCAAGGTGCTTGAAGGGAGGATGAAGTACCAGATCGACAAGCTCGTCAGAGTTGCGGAGGAGAGTGAGGAGAAAGCTGGGGATGCTGTTAACGGTGAGTATTCCATTTCACAAGGGGAGAATGCGTCTCATCCTACATGTCCTTGTAGATCCACTTGCGTTCAAGCCCAACCCAGAAGCTTTGTTGAACCAGGAGATGGGCTCAGACGAGGAGGGAGACGAAGAAGATGGCAGGGAAGACGGTTCAAGACGAGATGGGATATACCGTCCACCGAAGCTCGCGCCGATGCCCTACACCGAGACCACGAGAGGAAAGGACAAGGACAAGTCACGGAAAGGACCAGTGCCCACTGCCCTTTCGTCTCTGGCACACTTGGACCCGTCTATGCCGCATGTCGAGTCTGCGTCTGGCTTGGGATCGACGCCGGCGCTGATGTCGAGACGAGCGAAGGAGCTGGAGCGTATGAACGAGTTCGAAGAGGAGAACTTTACGCGTCTGATGATGAAGAAGAAAGACCTGAAGCGCAGGAAGCAGGATGAGGCGGACCTCGCGCTCGGCGGCACTGGCATGACGGGGCGGAGTGGACGTGGCGGGGGGCTGGAGGACGAGTTCGGGGACGTGCTCAGGTCTGTCGGGCGCAGCAGAGGCGGGATTGTCGGGGACGGGTACGAGGAGCTGCGACAGAAGGGGAAGAAGGGGAGCGTGCTGGAGAGATCACGTGTGCGGGTGCGCGAGGAGGGGCCAGAGGACGAGGGCCCAAAGCAGAGAAAGAGGAGCCGGTTCGAGAAGGAGGTCAAGGCGTCCAAGAAGAGAGCCTCTGTCAAGCGGTGATCGCCCAATCATATTCCTGCGTTTTGACAGCCTTCTCTGTGTGCTCGATTGTGTGCTTTGCATCGTCAATGGCGGGTCATGCTTGCGCCGCCTCCAACTCAGTCTGAGTGTTACTGACGCAGTACATGACAATCTATGACGCGTGCTTCCTCGGTATACAGCACATGAGAGATGTCTCTGGACTCCAGGTGCTGCGTATAAAAGACTAACCAAATTAACAGTTCCTAGCATCACATACTCTTCATCGCCCACCATGTCTCTCCTCGACGTTACTCACGAAGTCAAGCTCGACCACGACAACGTTCGCGACCTCTTCGAACGGTGAGCTTAACTCTCCTCTGTGGCCGTGTCATGTCTCATTAACTACATTCAGCTACAAGACCGCGACTTCCGATGCGACTCAGAAAAAGTCCATCGCCAACACCCTCATTCGGGAGATGGCCGTCCACGGCGACGCAGAGTAGGTCAAGCACGTTCTGCGAGTCGTCTAGCCATTAATTCCACGCAACGTTCAGAGAAATTTCCCTTTATAACGAATACAAGCGGCTTGGTCTCGGCGACGCCGAGGAACACAACAAAGGTGCGTATATGCGTTTCACGTCCGCAGGGCCTTACTAAGCATCGTTCTTATAGAGGAGCACGCTGAAGTGAAGCGTGCCGTGTACGACGCGGACACCCACCCCTTCAACTCTTCCGACTACGATACTGTCTTGGCCAAGGCTGTCACCACCTTCATCGACCACGCGCGTGAGGAAGAGGAGCAGCAGTTCTCTGTTCTCAAGTCGAAGCTCACCCCCGAGGAAAGCGACGTGCGTAGTTTCATTCTCATCAGGCTTCGAGAGTGGCCTGAGCTCTGACCTCGAAAGTAGAAACTGGCCCGTGAATTCCTGAAGGCACGCAAATCGGTTCCTACCAGAGCACACCCTGCTGCTCCCCAATCTGGCGGTCTTCTTCAGAAGGCTGTGGGCGTGCAGGGATCTATCCACGACAAGGCGAGTCTCATTTATCAATCATCTTACCGGCATGCTGATCTCAAAGTTTCGCCCAAATAGATCATCGAGACCGCCCAGGGCCGTGATTTTGTCGACTTGAAGTACAGTCACCCTGAATCCTTCTAATTGCCCGCGAGAAGTAGAGAAGTCACGAGACAGTGCAATTTCTACAATAAGTGTATCATATGTACCGTAACTTTGTACTTAAGCTTCTAACACGCATTCAATGACGTTCGCGGCGGATTTTGAGGTGTCATTTGCATGCATGTCATCCGTGGGTATTCTCGATTCGGGGCCTTTGACGAAGAACTTGCTTCGTACGAGGTATGTGCTGTATAGAGACCGGTCGGCGGCGGTCGATGAGTCTTATTGCTTGCGCTTGCGATGTTGTCCGTGAATTAGGTTTGTGTTGAACAGATCAGCACCCTTGCGTGAGACAGAGTGTCCCCATGCATTGACATGATTGGGCGAAGATCAATGGCTCATAGCAGTTGCGGCTGGATCCTGTACATACCAGTGGATAGTGACGAGTTCAAAGCTATCTCGACCACATTCTTGACACAAATCTCAGGCTCATGGTATCAACACATACAATTTCTAAAAAGCTATGGCAAGATGTCATGCATGGAAATACAACACTGCCAGCTATTGCTTTATTTACCCAACACCTTGTACAGTACAGAGGATATAAAGCCAAACTTGAGGTAAATCATAATTCTCACCCATGACACTCGGCCATGCGTGTCAGATAACTGAAGCATGTCAAAACAATTCTTCATTGTTGAATCAAGTTCTCAAATGGTGCGCTGGTAATAGAGAATTAAATCAGTTTCCCGAAGTTCCAAATAATTGTGAAGGGATTGAGAGGAGCACATACCTCAAGCAGTAGCCATTTTGTGCAGATACCTTCCAAGAGTGCTTCTGCGGACTTCAGACAGTCTGGACAGTCTTGAAAGCTCTCGAACTGCCTGCGCATGATGCTCTCTATTGCGGCGCGTGACATTCCTGCATGATGTTTATGATCACACACAACGAGCAATCCGGTGTTCAATTGTTCAAGTTCACGTCGGCCATTACCAATAAAATGCAAAGGGGTACGTTTATGTAAGCTTCGTTCTCACTCACTCTACTACTATTAGCTCAGATACATATCGGGCATCTCAAATGTGGGTCTTTGAGTGAGCTGTGTCTTTCCCGATGATAGTCACAGAACATATAAAAACAACAATGCTGAGTGTGAATAAGACTGACCGGGTGTGGCCTCTCGGTATAGCTGTGCACATGCCACCTTGAATGTGAGCATGGCCTGCTTCCTCTTCTCGACTGAGCAGCGCCTCGTCGCGACGTGTGGGTACAATATCGCGTTGTCGAGAGCTTCCTTGAGTTTGTCGATCCGATCTCCGTGAAGTTTGATGAGCTTCATGAGATAGTTTGCTCCCATTTGCGCCCCCGCGGAATTCGAGACGCTCGTGTTCAAGTCCATTGTCAAGGTGTACGCAGACGACGCCACCGCAAGGTCTTCGAGCTGGTAGAAGGCGGCGCGGGCGTACGTCTCGATGGGATGTAGTGGCGCGTGGTTGAGGATGCTGTTGAACAGCGGTGTACCGCGAGAGACATATTTCGAGAGAGGCTTGAACCCGTAATGTGCGAACACGGGGAGCGCGGACATGAGGTAGTCGAAGGAGGGCCGATACATGTCGATCGGGAGGTCATAAATGCTGTGGAAGATGACGTTCAGAATGTCTGAAGATTCCGTGGCCAGAATTGGGACGAGCGGCGCAGGGGTGCCTGGGTCCGAGAGCGTGGCTAACACGGAGGTACCGCCGCCGTCGCCTGTGGGGAGTATGAGGTGGGCGAAGTTATTGGTGGAAGCCGCTAGGATCTTGTGGGAGTGTACGGCGAATAATACATAATCGGACGATAGCACGAAGATGTCCGGACGTCCCCTGTCCAAGTTGGAGTTGGCATGGAACGTCGCTGAGGCCCGAATCTGGTTTGTTGCGCCTTCGAGCTCAAGTTGTGGTTGAAGCCCGATGTCCGGTTGCTGGCTATCGTGAGGTGTATGTGAACCGATCTAAAGTTCGGTGGAATAATGCGAAGATTCTATTAGATTACGTGGAATCAGTAATAATGTGTCTAACGTGCCACGGGTATGTTGGAGCTCTGGAAATTTGAGTTCACTGGCAGCGACGACTCTTCGGGTCTCTCTGGGTTCGTGGTAGATGGATCCTCATCGTCATCCGTTTCGTTATCTTCTGGTGGCCGTTGACGTCGACGCGCGGGATCGTTCCGGTCGGAGTGGTCGCTGGGAGCCATTGCTGTGGGTATTACCGAGAGCGGCTTTGGGGGGAAAGACAGATAGCACTGCTAAGGGTCACAACTGAATTCTCTCTCACTTTATATGCTCTATATGTACCGACACGTCATGTTTAGATCTCGCTATCTAGGCCACGGGCAGAAAAGAAGCCGAAGGAATGTCGTTCACGCGGCGATTGCGCAGACTTAAGATTTCCAGTAAACCGTAAACGTGAATGAAGAGACAGTACCTTGAGCCAAAGAAATAAAGTGTATAGTAGATTATAACGAACATCCGCAACGCCGACAAAGCAACACATCGTATGCCACTACTGGGATTTTCTCCACGGAGGCGGAGCCTGGTATTTCTGCCAAAACTGTGACGACATATCAGCAACATTCCTATGCGTGTCCACAGACTGCAGTTACTAGGAATAGAAGCACGGACCTCCACAGATCTCTTAATTCCTTCATTCAGCGGCACTGGAGGTTCGTAGTCTAGAGCCTCTCTCGCCTTACCAGTGTTGCACCACCGGGTCAAGCATACGTACGTTACCCTGAACCTTGTAAGCAGTGCCTCACGTCCAGTCAGCCAGCAGAAGAACTCCATCAGGATGGCGATGATCATGGCAATGGGCTTTGGAAGAACTGTAATCCTCGACGGAGTGTGCCCTGCGGCTTTCCACAGCGCTCTCGGAAAGTCCCAGTATGGGCGAGGATCGTTGTTCGAGATGAAGAATGCTTGGCCAGCCACTTGGGAAAACTTGGGATGGGAGGGGGACAGACGGTCGGCAGCGAGAAGGTGAGCGTGGGCAGCATTCTCGATATAAGTCCAGTCGAAGAGGTTCGTGTTGTTGCCGATTTGAACGCCTGTCTTGCCGGTAACGAGAACGTTCATGAAGCCTGGGATTGTCAGTCTGTCACCTGGCCTATTGAAAAAGCGATAGAAGTCAAGAATGATCGTACACAGCACAGGAAAGTTTCGACGTACCCGAAAAGTCCCGCGACACGCAAAGAAGCGGTGGCGAGCCCGTTACGACCGTTGGCACTCAAGACACTTTGCTCCGCGATGGCCTTCGTTTCGTTGTAGTAGTCAAAGGGGACAGGAGGGTACGGTGCTGTCTCATCAACGCCCGCTTGGTCGTGTCCGTCGAATACAACACTGGCTGAGCTGGTGTAGACCAGCTTTTGCACGCCCTGTGCGAGAGCCACCGAGATCACATTTTCTGTGCCACCGACGTTGACCTTCAGGTGCACATCTCTTGGAGGGCCAGGAAGCACGGCGATTGTGTGGAATATGCACGTAGCCTTGATCTGATTCGTCGTCAGAAAAGGGAGAAGCCTTGCCACAGCGTCGAGCACTGACCTCCTGCACGGCAGTTTCGAGAGCATGTCTGTCTGTGATGTCCCCAGTAAACACGCGGACGTCCTTGTCAAATGCTGTCAATGGTTTTGCGAGATCAAAGACAGCGACTGTAGCCCCTGGCTTGCTAGCCAAGAGTTGGTTGACGATGTGTTGGCCGAGGAGACCTGAGCCGCCTGTGACCAGGAAAGACTCGTGAGCTGCCATGAGTGGTTGGTCGCATGAGCAGTGCGTCATTCGCTGGCACTGAGCCATCAAGCGCTCGGGGCTCTCCGAGTCGGAGAGGGTACAGGATGTACAATAACATTCAGAAAGGAACGTAATATTAATGCTAACGATACAGGGTAACGACGGACAATACTAAGCAAATAAGGTACTGTAAGTGTATCAACGAATGTCTATGAAACGTGGGTGATGTCGTGTCCAATTGTCCAAGAGGGAGTTGTGCGTCCAGCGCACCAACCTCGTCGAATTCTACCTTGCTTACGCGAAGACAAGCATAGATGCCATTGCACCCAGCACACTGATCAAGCTGTGTTTTCCGGTCCAAGACACGGAGTGAGGAGCGGACGAAGCAGCTTTAGAGGTGCCATTGAGCTGCATGGCCTTTGCTTGGAAGGCACCGAAGTTATTGGGACCACTTTCGACTGCGTTGACAGAAAAGACCATGCCTTGGCCACAGTGGTTGGCTTGGCGGCAGAAGGCCCAAATTGGAGAGCTCTATAGTTTGGCGTGAGTATATCATTTGACAGTGATACGAATGAGCCAGAAACGTACGTCGTTGACTGTGACTTTGAAGGTAGGGAAGTTAGAAGTCACGTCGTCGGAGACGGGCATGCTAAACCAAAGAAGAATGTCAGTTACATATTCCTCGGCTTCCATTTTATTGGAAAAAATACGCACAATCCACTGTCAAATCCAACCTGGCCGCTCGAGCTTGTTTCCGTCAGGCTCTCGCATGGCTGTGCGAACGTGCTCTGAGTAACAGTGTGGTTCTTTTGCTGGAACTCAAATGTGATCACGTCCCCTACGTCCGCCGTGATGTTAGAAGGAGAGAAGAACAGCTTGTTGGGGCCTCCAACGATAACAACGTGTTCGCGGGGACTGAGTGCCGAAGAGCTCGCTGAAGGCGCACTGGAGGAGGTTGCCGCCGAAGATGTGGTGAAAGAGGTGATGAACCCGGAAGATGTAGCGGCCTGAGTGTTCACTGCCGAAGAGACGGTGGGCGGTACTGTGACGGCAGAAGGTTGTGTGTTGACAGAGGTCGCCGCAGGAGGTGCGGAAGTCTGGGCGGGAACAGACGCGACGCTACTGGAGGCTTGTGTGGTGCCATTGCCCATCGCGTTAGCCTGGAACGCGGCGAACTTGTCTCCGGGGTTGATAGCAAAGACCATCCCTTGTTGACAATGATTTGCTTGACGACAGTAAACCCAGACAGGGTTAGTATCTTCGACGATGAACTGGGCGGCAGGGAAGGGGCCAGGGTCGTTATCCGCGACTGGGATGCTGTAATGAGAAGAGTTTATCAGTATGCGAGAGAATAACCCAGAGACATGCGATTCACGCACAAGCCTGAGTCAAACCCGTTGGGAGCAAGTTGGCATGGATTGGCGAAGGTGGACTGGGTTGCAGTGTGGTTCTTCTGCTTGAAGGTGAAGAGCACAACATCGCCAACGGAGGCGTTCTGGAAGCAATCCACAGGTAAACAAACGCATCAAAATGTCAGCTAGAGAAAAGGAACGTACCACGAAAGGAGGGTCGAACTTCAGAATGCCGGGGCCTCCGACAGTAATATTAAACTGAGCACCGAGTGCGCGTGGCACGAGAGCGAGAGATAACAAAGTCGTAAACAGCATTTTCAGAGTCTGCAGGCTTGATAAAGTACACGTCAAAGGGTAAGAACGATCGATTAGTTGACTTGAGTAGCAGAAGAGTTGTTCGTAAGGATGCGTCAAGCACCAGGGAGAATAAGTCCAGACGTTAGCAGAGGGAGAGATGGTGGTTGAAGGCAAAGAAAGAACACGGCCGTTCGTCACGCATGTCGACGCGTATTTATACCCAAAGACAATAATGGATGTCGTTGTTGCTGAAGAAGCTCGGGCGTCTGTTTGCCATTGTTCTCGAGAGCGCTTGATTCAGGCGGTAGTGCCCTGACTCGGATTAGGCAGGTATTCAAGTCGCGGAGTGGCCATGGCCAATCAGAAGTTGGCATATGACCCATGCAGTATGTAACACAGCTTTCGTAGAAAAGGTCTTCCTGATCGATTTAGGTGAGCTATAAATATGCCCGGCACTGAAAGATGAATGAGTCAAGTCTCGTAAACTCCTTCATCTGAAAAGCTTACTACCTGCGTGAATGAAGCACGCCTGCTTGCCCCGAATACAACCTGGCCGAATAACTAGATACAACAAATCCAGAAGTACATGATACAGCAGATATATAACGGTGAGTAAATATTGTGAGATGCGTGATCCAACGAATGCTAGAATGTCTCTGTGCGATAGTACAATCGAAGGTCCAGTCCTTCATGATTCCTGTACAACATGTGTTTCAACGAAGCGACCCCATTTGTGAATTATTTGCTTGACAATTAGTTCCCATTCGTGTTTCTTGAACCGTCCTTTGGTGGGTCTCTTAAACGTGAAGATCTCCTTGTGCACTTTCCCGCCTGGCAAAAGGTCAGCACGGCTACACGAAGCGTTCCAGATAAAAAACAACATACAGTCCACACATTTCTTCCTTGGCGTTGGTTTTGAAGGAGTGCTATTGTCCGAGAAATCCGGGTCTACTGATGGAAAACCAGCCAGGAGGTACTGCCCGTTCTGGGCAAGATCGGCCAACTCGACGTGTATGAGGCGCTCAAGACGGAAGCAAAATTTGCCCTTCGGTCCTTCCACCAATCGACCCATGAGATTCGGTTCGTCATCTCCATCCACCTCCGGCCATCTCCCACGCAAGTACTGAGACTTGGACCCACACTGCTTCTCCCACTCATCCATTCTCTTGTTTAGCTTGACGGTGCGTCCGACCTTGAAATACACGTATTCCTTGTGGTCCGGATCTTAACAAACCGTGGCTAATTCAGAGATAGGCCATGGTAGAGCACTCTGATGCGAGCTCACCCAGTATTTCAAAACAGTAGATGTAACCATCTCTATCGGCTTTTGTCGCATACTTTGTCATGAGAGCTCGCAACATCATTTGGGTCGAAGGCTCCAGATAAGAGGGTATGTAGTCTATACATATCACCCATGAATGACCACCTCACAGATTTACGAATAAGAAGCTCACCGGCAAACTTAACGTATTCACCGGTTACAGGCGATAGGAACTCTTTCTTGTCGAGAACCTTGTCCTTGTGCACAGCACAATAGACCTGGATCTCGGTGCCTTCATCGTCAGAGTCGTCTCCGAGTACGGATGTTAATATAGGATTGGCTTTCACGATCTTCCTACACCTTTGACCTGCCTGGGTCAGACCCGAGCACTGATATGTGCCAGGAGTCGTGGACGTTGCGGAAGAGGGTGGTAGCGCAGAGGTAGATGCGGAGCGTTTGCGCGAAGGTTTCGTAGGTGTTCCTGCGGGTGAGAACGTGCTTCCGGAGACTTTGACTGGCTTAGGGAGAGTGGCAGGTAACTGAGTAGGAGGAGATCCACTGCCCCGTTTGGGTGTGACGGGTGGCCGGGGCTGACGTCCAGAGATGGACTCAGTTGTAGGCACAGATGGGTCGGAATTTGGGCGTGGAGGTAGGTGAGGTGTAGGTGGGCCCAAAGTGGCGAGGTTTGTATATCCGAGATTGCCGTTCCACATCTCTTGGGCATATTGAATCGTTAGAGACCCCGGTGGCCTTCCAGGAATGCTGGGCTCTGGCATAACAATCGCTGGAGGTGTAGGTAATGGACCAGGAACCGCATAACGCGTAGGTTGAAATTGCGGGTTAGGCTGAGGGAACGGAGGTGGACTGGCAGGCAGTGGTTTGTCGCGTTTACTGTCGCGACCATGTGGACCATGTTCTCCTTGAAACCCCCCAACAAAGTCGTTAGTGGATCTTCTACGACCTCCAGGAGGAATTGGGAGTGCGGCTCCTTGCTGTAAAGTTAAGCCACCCATGCGCTGAGCAATGTGGTCGATATTTCGATCGTCGTCATGGCCGTGTGTGGCCTTGTCGTTCTCTCTGTCTCTCTTGAAAAACTTGAACAGATCAGGCATATTGGGTTAGGTGGTGGAACTAGACAAGAGTAGATAGCAGGACGACCGCCGCGTGCACCAGTCAGTCGCGGCGGTGCGTGCGTGCAGTGCAGGTGCAGGAATGCTTGCTACACGCGTTGGCGCCCATAGATCAGCATTGTTCCCGAAACGGAAATTGCCGTTAACGTTAGAACCGATCGTGGAATCTAACTTGACCGCTCTTCCACTGACCACCAACACCTAAGTCAAAGACATTCGAAATCATGGCTGATCCTGAATTACAGGCTATTCGTGCAGCGAGGATGGAGCAATTGCAGCAGGAAGCCGGCGGGTCTGGCGCTGGCGACGATGAAGCTGCGAAGCAGCGAGTAGCAGAAGAAGAAATGCGAAGGAATCTTCTTGCCACAGTCCTTGATACTGCAGCTCGGGAACGACGTATGTATTGTATGGATGTATAGAGCGATTTAATAGACTTTCTGATAAACGCTTTCATAGTCTCTCGAATCGCTTTGGTTAGTCAGGACCGCGCGCGGCAGATTGAAGCCATTCTGTTGCGTATGGCTCAGACGGGCCAATTGCGTGGTCGAGTGACTGAGGAACAACTGATAGACCTCCTTGAGAAGGTGAGATATTTATGTGCGTTGCTGATGGATCAACCTCAGACTCACTTTGTCCCATCTATAGGCTGACGCGGCTCAGGGCAAAAGTCAACCAAAGAAGGGGGCAATTGTGGTGCGTATCATGAATGCCGAGTAACAGTTCAGTATTGAAACACTCTCGCTTGATAGTTTCAACGGCGGAAGGCAGCCTTTGATGACGAGGATGACTTTTAGAACAATTTCTAACCTCATCTGGGATACGCCTTCCATTATGCATGACTGCAACGTCTCATCGTGATCACACTGGTTTACATCTGTACTTTCATTGACGTATCATTATTTTAACGCTTCTAGTGCAAGTTATTTGTTGAGCTTCAAGTTTGTCTGGCGGCCTTACTAGTGAAGTGTAACAACCACCTTTCATTGGCATACTGGGAAGCGAGATGTGTCAAGCAACGGTTACACGCGGCGACATGATGCTTTTTCTACCCTAGTACAGGTAAGTAGAGCCGAGGTAAGTCCTAAGGAGTACGACTGCATTTCGTAGCAAAATACGTGCGTGCGCATGTTGCGTACTACGAACCTGGCCGCAGATCCCGAGCGAAAGGGTGGCAAGATGGCAGATCTCGATTCGCAATACTGCTGAGATGCAAATCTTACACCCGATCGGAGCGCCCGAGCTTCGGTCTTGCCATAAATGGAGACTCGGGCATGCCCAAAAGGGAAGTCAAAGCGCCCGAGTGTTGGGTAATCCTCTTCCGTCAAGTCCTCAAATACACGTCGACCCGCCATCAACAATGAAAACAACCCAGAACTCAACACCTAGCTTCACAGAAGTACATCTAGCAGGCTATAATAATACCAATGCCGAAGGCCTCCTCCTCAACTCGCCATGACTCTGATCCGTTCAATAAGAACGTACAGAACCTCAGACGAAACCAGGTTCGGACATGTCCTCCCCGGTTTGGTTCATGCCCGGCTGACGCTATCATTTGGAATAGGCATGCCATCAATGTAGAAAGCGCAAACTGGTAAGTGATTAAGAATCCGTCATTTATGAACATTCTGTTGATATATACCTTGGACCCTGACAGAAATGGTCAGCATCTATTCCCCTCAACGGACTATTAGGACTATGAAATACTGAAAGTCGATGTTTGTCAGTGATGCTCAGAGACCGTGCTCTACCTGTGTACGCTCTCACGCATACGCCCTGGCACACGCGTCGCCAAATGATCGTATAAATCTACCAGAGCAGCCAGAGTGCACGTTTGACGATGGTATGTGGCCTACACTTGACTTTTTTCAGCTTAATACCAGACTAATACGCTTAGCCACCACAGTACCCCCTCCTCAGCCAGCTCCGCCTGCACCGAAGAGCCGTTATGAACGTCTTGAAAATAGGATCAGTAAGTCTCACGCCCGTTCGTCGCCAACCCTTGCTAACTCTCTTTCAGACGAACTAGAGAACCTTCTTCGCGAGAAAGCGAGTCACACATCTCGTTCTCCATCCACAGGCCATGACATCCCTTCCCCACAACCCTCCCTAGTTGTCAATGGCGATTTTGGGATATTGCCAGATTCCACTGGCTCTCCTTCATTATCCGGTTCTTACGACGGAGCAGCTTGGTCTAGGGCATATTTCCCCCACACAGGACGTGGTGACAGTTTGGATCAGGCGGGACCTCAAAGCTTCTCTGGCTCTCTGGATCAGCTCGCGGGAGTGGCAAGTCTCATGCAATCGACTTCTTCGATAGAACGCGCCAGTATCTCTTCCCCTTCGTCATCTCATGACTATTCTGGTGACTCTCCTTCCGCTCCTGGAGACATCGCAGTCGGAGGTACTTTCTCATTGGTCACATCACATGAAGACCAATCCACCAGTATGTTGTATATGTCATGGCCCCCAAACCTTCCAGACATATCTACCACTCGACATCTGTACGTGTATTTCAAATCGCTTTCGATTTTTGTCAGGAATGTCGCTAAGACACAACACTAGGGTACAGGCTTTCTTCACTCATTACATGCACGCGCACCGCATGTTTCACGTACCCACTTTCTTCGCCTCCATGGACCTACACCCAACGGACCCCAAATTTCCAGTCAGTTCTGTGCTCCACGCCATGTGTGCCATTGGAAGTCTATATGCTTCCTATACACCTCGCACGGCGAGCGATGACACATTTCAATGTAAGACGTCTGGTACATGCAGGGATGGTCTAGCTAATGCAGCGATCTATACAGACGACTCATTCGCTGGTGTAAGAAGACTCAACAAGAGGCGAGCCAACACTTTCGCGGATCAACAGGTGATTTTTGCTAGAGAAGAAGCTGAAGAAGCACTTGCTGTTGGGATGCGAATGTTCGAGAATGCACAGAGTACGCGGTGCTTATCATACACATCTATTTCTGACGAACATGTCTATCTTCAGCTCTCATGCTCCTGACATGGTATTATCAGAGTCACGCCAGGTACGCCCGCCATCTGATACCTACCTATATGGGTCTGACTAACCGGTTGTCAGGT
Organism: Irpex sp. Y119-03; assembly: GCA_037042295.1. NCBI lineage: Eukaryota > Fungi > Basidiomycota > Agaricomycetes > Polyporales > Irpicaceae > Irpex > Irpex sp. Y119-03. The sequence continues at coordinate 323,957 of JAXQKB010000948.1, read as the reverse complement.
GGATAGAGGTAAGCGGCCCTCTATCGGCACAGAACGCTTCTCTAATTTTTCGCAGGCCTGCCTTTGCAATGCCATGTCGATAAGAACGACTGTACCATGCGCACTTAACGTGTGCCCACCTTTTCACGGCATCTCATCAACGGGGGCCTTCAACGATAAACCACAGACGATACTGGCCAGTGCCAGAAATGTATTAGAGGATGAGACACGTCGAAATACCTTTTGGGTTGGTATGTCATATTCTCGTCTATTGCGCGTACATCGAGCTAACGGTACTTCATAGCATATTCCATTGAGCGACAACTCGGTGCGGGAAATGGCTGGGCCATGTTACTGGACGATAGAGATGTCGCACAGCTATTGCCTCTTCGTAACGATCAGTTTGAGAAAGCTGTGAGTCCTTAGCCATTCCTTTGCATGCTAGCGACATCTCACAATCATTGTAGTTACTCGTCCTTCCTTCTGAGCGGCAATGGTCCCATGGAAGGGATACTCTGTTTCATCACCCGCCAGAGCAAACAGACTCATTTATTCTGCACATCAAGTCGTCCATGCTGTTCTCGCAGATAAAGAACTTCAACATCCGGTTCAAAAGTCTTGCCTATGCCGGTGACCCTCGTTACGCACCTGCGACGAATGGCGAAGGTAACGCGTTGAAAGACCCACCGAAGACCACCACTGCATTCGTCGAGTTGGACAACTTAATCGACGAGTTCAAATCCAAGATACCGGCCCGCTTCAAGAACCCCATTGTCGATGGCAAACTCGACCATTACTTGTATTCTGCATGGAATTTGGTGCACCTGTGAGTTACGCAAAGATTAGGTGGTGCATCCATACTAATTACAGAGTATACTTTAGCACGCAAATACACCTTCATGAGCCGTATTCCAAGCCAGGCAGCTCGTCATGTCAATCTGCACTCAAAATCATCACTGCAGCTCGAGCAATCGTCGACCTCTTGCATTCTATCAGCTCTTCCAGCTTTGATGTATCGCTGACAGATATATACCCCTTTGTAAGCCCTTTGATACCTTCGCTCCCGTCGTCTCGCTTACTTAGGACATACACACAGCTTTCCTGGTTTATGGCCGGTCGTGTATTGGTTAGATTTTTGAAGGCGGCCCAGGACGCACAGGCGGAAGACAAGGTGATTTGCTTGAAGGCCGAGATCGTCTTTCTCCGGTGCGTTATCTCTCCTCCACGAAACATGAAGACAACGCTCATCTGTGTACTTTTAGAACCAATCTGGTACAGGCGGGAACACGAATCCCTCTCGCAGGTATGCTGCTTTTAATTTGCGAATCACGACGATAAGCTGATTAGTATACAGCGACCTATGCCAAGATGCTTGACGATATGTTTGTGTCAACCTGCAACGACGAGGACTTGGAGAGGTTCCGAGGTGGAAATTATGTGGAGCACTATGGCAGCCCACCTCATTCTCAGCGATCACGATACCAGGCACATCAGGAACCACAGCCCTTGACCTCAGAAGAGATGATGATGCTAGCAGAGTATCCGATCAATCATATCTTAATGCCCGAGTAAATAGTGGCTTCTAAAGGCTCAGTCATACTCGTAATATCTGGATCTGTGGGGACTGTACACTTAGTAACGACAATTTTTCAGCATGTGGCTTCGTAGTAGATACAGTTCAATTTAATCACGGTTGAAATTTTACGACTCGGAACTGCTTCTCGATGCTGACCAACATAAACCTGAGATTGACATGAGCACGGTCATTATTTGTGCGTGTTTGCGTTTTGTCAAAAGTTGGCGCTCAATTGTCGCGTTTCCGTTTTGGTCGTTCTTACACTCTCTCTTTCATCTCCTCTGGCCACATCGCGTCGTCCGTCTCATATTTTTGCACAAGACACACGCTATAATCGACCATGTCGACTCGAATTCATCCACATTCACCACTTCCGGCGCCCGCGATGCGCGCCAGCACCCCATCAGTGCAATCCAAGTCTCATGTCCTCGCCGGAGTTCAGGACGCGTATTGGAGCGAAGACGAGACAGTGAGTGAATCAGTGTATTAACGACTGAGTAAACGCTGCTAACAGTTGCCCATAGGAAGATACTGAATGCCCTCTATGTCTCGAGGAAATGGACATCTCTGACATAAACTTCAAGCCCTGCCCTTGCGGTTACCAGGTCTGTAGACTGTATAGACTCAGATCGTCCTCCATACTCAGAATCCAGTAGATATGTCGGTTTTGCTGGCACCATATCAAGGAGAACCTCAACCGCCGTTGCCCCGCTTGTCGTCGAGAGTACAGCGATGAAGCTGTTCAATTCAAGCCGATCAACAAGGAGGAGTGAGTGCCGCGCGCTATCGTACTCTGTGTACCTAGTATTGACCGACTCAATCCCATCATAGCCACAAGCGTCTGACACAACAGAAGAAACAAAAAGAGCGCGAACGCAAGGACTTGGAAGCTCTGGGCAGGCGTCAACTTGCAAATGTACGTGTGGTACAGCGCAATGTAGTTTATGTCGTCGGCATAGGCCAGAAGTTTGCCAAGGAAGAGGTGAGTCTTTCTGTGAGACAGTATGCGAGTTGAACTGACCTGTCCGTCAGCTCATTCCTACTCTACGGACACATGAGTATTTCGGGCAGTACGGCAAGATTTCAAAGATCGTCATCACGAAGCGCACAGCATCTGGCGGACGGGCACCAGTCGTGGGACTCTACATTACCTTTCACCGTCGCGAAGACGCAGCACGCTGTATCGCAGCTGTTGATGGTGCTCCGTCTCCAAGTGGCGGAGGAGAAGTTATGCGAGCCAGCTATGGCACTACCAAGTACTGCATGGCATTCTTGCGGGGAGTCAGTTGCTCCGATCACAGCTGCTTGAACTTGCACGAATGGGGAGACGAAAACGATTGCTTCACAAAAGAGGATCTTACCACACTGTAGGTTTTGCGCTGATTTTTCTCATCGGTTTGTTTAACTCACATCTCTTAGTAAACACACCATGAAGGATACCGAGACTCGGGCACGCAAGATTACTGTGGTTAAGAAGGGAGATGAAAGCGAAGGTATGTAGAGTACAATTGACTGCTAAGAAGGCGCTGACATCACTGTGAATAGGCCTCCCGAGAGCAGCATCATGGGCTAATAAAGGTCTCAACAGTGTTGCCAGTACAGCATTGCACAATAGTGCATCGAATTCGATACAGCCTGCGATCAGTCGTCAAACGCGCCGGCCCCCAACGAGTACTCGTGCACAACGCACTACTTCCAGTACTGCTGTATCGACTTCCTCCTTCCCAGCTTTACGTGAAAAACGCGCGACTACGAGTGCGAACAAAACCCCCTCTGTTGATTCATCGTCTCGCCCTGCCACTCCTGCCAGAGCACCAACGCCTCAACGGGAAGACAGCCCCACTGTCAGCTCTAAACCAGTCACCAAGTCGAAGGATCGACCCGTCTCGCCTCCCCCTCGCTCTGCTTCCCCCGTTGATGCTGAACCTGAAGATGTTGTCTCGGGTAATAAAGAACCTACACCACCAACCTCTCCTCCGGATTCAGCCCTGCCATCTCCTGTGCCCGTACCCGCTCCGGCAGCACCACCAGGATTGCCAGCTGTTCCTCCTGGTTTGTCTGCACCTCCCGGCCTACCTCCGCCAACCCGCCTGTCAGCTTCCGTGGAATCTTCGCCGCAAATACAAACACAGGGACCATATCAGATGTCGACACAGGCCCAGGCACTCTTCGAAGACATCAAGGCTCGCCGTGAGCTGACTCAGGTCTCCACAGGTCCCAGCCCATTCCCCGACCTGGATCGCATGCTGCAATCGTTACAAGAAGACAGCGGGTTCAGTTTCAGTTTAGATCCTAAATTGGCTGGAAATGGTTCAGACGGTGAATTGAACCTGCCGGACCTTGATGTGGCAACCGATGTCGCTTTCTCAGGCAGCTTCTTCGACGCATTTCCTAGTGTTCGTCATGTGCCTCCTCCCGGCTTAGGATATCCTCCGCAGCTGGATATTCAGACTTCCAGTCGCTCACCAGCTCCGTCGACATCGAGTAGTTATACAGGATCCTTCAATCCTTTCGCGACGGATGGGAATGACGAAGGCTCACGACAGTATTCGCCTCTGGACGATGACCGCAAGGTGTCACGATTTGGCTTTGCTCGAGGCAGACAGGGCTCCTCTTCCATGTCAAATGCTGCCTCGCCCATACATCTCCCATCATCTCTGAGTCTCGGTGAACACTCGTCTCAAGTGTCATACTTTGGCCAGCAGGAGATGCTCTCTTCCGCCAATCATAGCAACCCTGCGCAGTGGAATAATTACACCAATCGACACCATGGCCACGAGTACTTGCATCAGCCGAGTTCAGCTATGAGCTCGCCTTTGGCCCAGCATGCTCAAGCTTATACACCGTATTCAAATCAATTCCAGCAGCAGCAGCAACAACAGCTCGCCGCCCGACAACAGCAATATGATACGAGCGTTAGCGAGGCTCAGTTGCGCGAACTCATCAACTCTAGTCGGGATCGTTCGATGCGGTCTGGATCAGCCGGTCAGTACCTCCCATATCAGATGGAAATGAAGATTACTGAACGCACTGTCTCGATTCACGCAGACTCTCAACAGTTCAAATTCACCACGAACCAGCCTTTCAATGACCCAGCCATCATGTCTGCTCGACTTGCCTCACCTGTCATATCACAGCAAATGCATGATAACGGCTACCCGAATATGGCGTCAACTCCCGGCGGATATCCGTCGCAACAACACGCATCGTTCGGACCACCACCTGGTCTCTCGTTTCCACCGGGAGTGATCCCCAGCCCGTCATTGACGGGTCGCCAGGGGTTGGCAATGGCTGGCGGTCTGCACTCGAGCTTGGATGTGTCCCAGGCAGGCGGAGCGACACAAGGTGAGTTATTCTTCCACCATCCTCAGGGGAGGGATTCCCAGGTCAGAGTACCGAGCGCCGTGCTTTCAGTGCGGAAACTTTATCATCGTCCATGATATTACTACAAAGGCCCGGGGTCGCATTTCATCTTCCTTTCGTCCGCACCTTCAAACCTTGCTGTCGCTCGCTGCTATGCACTTGTCTATCATATCCCTTCCGGTAAGCTCCAACGCTGACAAATCCTTTTACCCCTCCACCACTTCCTTCGTCGACTTCCTTCGTATACCATTCCTTTGCTCCAGTCTCCAATCCCACTTCTCCTGTCCCTTCGCCTGCTCTGTCATCCACAGATTTTCCTGCTCTCGCTGCTACCGATGTTCCGTCTGCCGAGGACCAGCCGCAGCCGTCCTCTGATCCATCCACACCGTCTACGCCGGCTTTAGACCCCAAAGCACAGGCAAAGGCTGAGCGTCTCGCTGCGAAGAAAGCCGCCGCAGAGGAGAGAGCTGCTGCACGTCGAAAACTTGCGGAAGAAAAGGCAGTAGCGAGAGCGGCCGAAAAAGAGAAAGCTGCTGCTTTGAAGGCCGAGAAGGAGAGGATCGCCAAAGAGAAAGCTGAGGAGCAGGCTGTGCTGGAGAAGGCAGCGAAAGAGAAGCTCGAGAAGCAACGGCTCGAGAGGGAGCGTGTGGAAAAGGAGAAAGCCAAAGAACGAGAGGAGAAGGAGAAGGCGCAGATAGAGGCTCGAAAGGTGGCTAGTGCGGTCAAAGCTACAAAGCAGGCCACACAGACGAAGACGACTGCCGAAACTTCTACTGCCACGCAATCTCGTACGCTCCAACCCGCGAAATCATCTGTCACGAAGGCTAGCCCTGTTGAGCCTGCTGCTCAGGCTCCCATTCTAGCCAGGATGCCGAGAAAGAACAAACCTGTGACTCGACCGATCAAGATTCCCAAGGAAGACACACATGATAATCTCTCTGCGTTAGCGTCGGCAGCTACTTCCGATGCTCCACAGCTGCCAGACTCTCGTGGAGATTCTGGCTCTCGTTCGCGCTCCGAATCTGTAGACAGAAACGAGCCCATGTCCTTGGAAGACCTCTTCGCCGAGATTGACTTGCAAGTTCCTTGGATGCGCTTAGCCCAGCACCCATTCTTTGACATGGCCAAGATCAATCCTGCGGCGAAGATGCCTCTGGAATACGGCCCTCTCGTGCACGCCCTATCCGCATTGTCAGTCGGCGGCGGTTCATTCGCCGACAACATGCCCTCTGGATCTATCGATCATGCAGTATCATCCTTCCAGCAACTTCTCGAGACTCTTACACAAACCATATCTGACCTCCTCCGCTTGCTTCCTCGCACGACCTGGGATGATAGCTCGTCATTTGACGGTGTACTCCGCGATATGCTCCGTGGTGATGACTTCCTGGAGGAAGGCGACGAGGAGCAGAACAAGCAGGCCAAAGAGGATGAAGTTACAGCGCTGACTCTTGCTCTGGAGCGACGGGCGCGTTGGATGGAGGTTCAATTGTCGAAGCTGGAAGAATTGCATCGGGACATTAACACGGCCGCCGTGCGCGCAGTGTTGTCCTTCAATGACAACGGCTGGGACCCTCACGGGTTCATGCCGCGTATGGGCAATACTTTGCAGAAGTTTGACCAGATCGGCATGATTACTGAGAATGGGGTGACGAGGGAGATGACGGCTGACGAGTTGGAGAAGAAGTTGGTGGTGGCGAAGGAGCATGCTGTCTTTGCTGAGACCGAGCTTAGGGAGACGATGCAGAGGTTGCAGTCGGTGAGACCGTATGATGATGAAGAGTATTGAGGTGGCCGAAGGATAATATCATTAACATTAAGCACTACGAATGCATAGCACCATTTTGTGGACCAAGTCAGATTTATGAGCACTCTTTCTAATTGTGAGCGTCTGAGACCATACAGTGAGTTGGGCCGAGAGACCGGTCAATCGTGATGTTACTCGTAACTTGTTCTCTGACGTGATGGGGCCTGGTTGGCTCAGTCACGGTCAACAAGAATAAAGATCTCAGCTTGTACCTTTACCACGACCATAGGTCTCAGAACCTCAACGCCACTCGCAGCGGACCTTGACGAACTTTCATGAGCATTTACGACTGAGGTCATTCGTTACAACACCATTCGTAACAACTATTATACCCCGGACGAACTGAAGAGTTCCATCTACATCGTGGTGTTACATAGGAATATCGACCTACCTTCACGCGAAGTACGATGGCATCGGTGCTGACTGTGCAAACAACGAAGAAACTGGTGACGACTTCGAGTGGGAAGGTGTGTACTACACTACTTGGTCCAGTATCGCTTGCTGACTGACGACCATGGCCTGCAGAAGAAATTGATCACACGACAGCAGCTCAGAAAGGTCAGGGCATGACAGTTTACTTATACTTTTGTCATCTAATGTTGTGACAGTATTCGTGGCTGCCGGATGTTCTCCGACTGCAAGGAAGCGTGAGCACGATTCCTATCTCTGATTCTATGTATTCGACCTCTAACCATGTGTGTCCAGATATTTCCGAGGATCATTGGGCCGGTTCTAACAGTCACCATCTTTGCCTCCATCATTGCCTACTTGTGGGACAAGGGATATAATGTTGCCCTACCTAACTCGGTGGTGCCTCTGCTTTCAGTCGTGGTATGTTTGGTGTTTCGTTCCTTAGATCCGCAAAGTGCTAAGATTCTCCCAGGTCGGCCTGATCCTTGTGTTTAGGAATGGGTATGTAGTCTATACACCAGTCCGCTTCCTACTTCTGAGGACTCTGTCATAGGACGTCTTATGACCGTTATTGGGAGGGGAGGAAGGACTTTCAGTCCACTATATCACAGGTAGCGATCGCCGCAAGCTCATCCGCCTACGTATCATGTTAACACTCTTCCGCTTTAGATACGCAACCTGTCTCGTCTCATATGGGTCAATGTTGCCGTACCTCCCGCAGACGACCCCAAAGCCAAGACCGTTGGCACCTCTGCACCTCAATTGACCGCAAAAGAACTTCGTCGAAAGAAGGTGCGAGCGATGAAGCTCTGTGTATCCTACGCGTTTGCTGTCAAGCATTACCTGCGAGGTGAAGACGGCCTGGACTGGGAGGACTACCTTGGAATCCTGCCCCCAGGTATTGTGAAGCTGGTCAAATCCCAGGAACGCAAGAATTCTGGGTGGTCGTCTTATTCAGCGACGGAACATACCACGAGGGCTGGGTCGACGGTGGGGAGCGATGATGAAGAGGATTCTCCGACACAAAGTGGAGCGTCCCAGGATGGGTCCAGATTGGACGCGACGAAACGTTTGAAAGTGAAGAGGAGCAAGGACCGTCTCAAGCAGCCGGGAGTGAAGTCCCCGAATACACCTCTGCTGTCAAGTGCATTGCATTCTACCATTGACTTCCACCCTTCTCCCGAGAGTTTGACAACACCACTGCCCTTGGTGTAAGTGCTACAACAACTATCTATGACTGAACATGTTGTCTGATAATAAATTTGTGTAGGATTGCGCATGAACTTGGGCGTACGATCTTCAAGTTTAAGCGGGACGGTTATTTGGAGACGGTTGGACCAGCCGGTGCTAATGCGCTTAACACAATGTGAGTCTCGAACAGCTCATACTCCCAACGCGACCTAATAGCAAGCCATGTAGACTCCAATCTATGGTCGACAACCTTGGAAATATGGAACGTGTGGCGAATACGCCCATCCCAAGGTCATATAGCATTCATCTCAAGCAAACCGTGACGCTCTATCTATTTTCTCTTCCCTTTACCCTCATCAAAGAGCTCGGATGGGGCATGATACCCGTCGTTACTGTGGTTGCATTCACGCTTATGGGAATCGAGGGCATAGCCGACGAAATTGAGATGCCATTCGGTAAGTCGAGGAGATTGTGAGGATATGATATAGGCTGACAATCGGCCTATTTAGGATTGGACAAATTTGATCTACCATTGGGTAAGTGGCTACCTACGATTCTCAAAGGATACCGAGCTAATATGGGCTACATAGAACGTTACTGTGAAGATCTTAAGGAGGACGTACAGTATGTTATTGAACGGCTGCCTGAGGGCGGAGAGGGCATGTATGGCGTCGACGATGGTGAAGGCGACGACTAAGGTTATGGCTTCGTTGTCTTTTGTTAACAAATTACTCTTATATGTTTGATCTGTGCGATGTTTTGTATACCATTCACACTTTCCCGTCACCACTCAGGACTGTCTGAAACCACTGAGATCTGTCTAACCAATGAGAAGGCGGGATTTATGCTCACACGTGGGGTAAGCGCTGAAACAACTGGCAACCGCGCCGCTCCGACTGAGTTCGAGCTCACTGCCCGAACTTTCCTCCTCACCATCCTCTAAAGGTCGCTCGTCGCCCGCCATGTTCGCCGCCCGCCTCGTAAAGCAACTCTCGCGGCCTGTTCAGCGCACGGCGGTCAGGAGAATCGCGACGACCCCCGCACGCAAGTCCGATGCCCTGTTCGTTGTACGTCTCATCCACTTGTGCTGCACCTCTACTTGGTATACTTAGCCTTCTACGACGTTCTCAGCACCGTGACACCTCATACAACAACCCGAAGGTACGTAATATTAGCCATGCTGCTAGAATTCAGCAGCTGATGTACTTTGCAGATACATTTCGAATTTAACCCCGAGAACCTCAAGCGAGCCCACGAAATTATTGCACGCTACCCACCCCAGTACAAGAAGGCCGCTGTCATTCCATTACTCGACCTCGGCCAACGGCAAAACAAGGGATGGACAAGTATCAGCGTCATGAACTATGTAGCCAAGCTACTGGAGATGCCGCCAATGCGGGTGTATGAGGTCGCGACGTTCTACACTATGTTCAACCGGTGCGTTTCTGTGCTCCGGCTTTGTTGAGCTTCTATATAATGCTCGTACTAAATATCGCGTGCTTTGAATCTGTAGGGAGCCAATAGGCGAACACTTTGTCCAAGTTTGCACGACAACACCCTGCATGTTGCGCGGAGCGTACGATATCCTCGACACCGTCTGCAAGGACCTTGGTGGAATCAAGCCCGGAGAGACGACAAAGGACGGGAAGTTTACTGTGATTGAAGTCGAATGCCAGGGTGCCTGCAGCAATGCACCTATGTTGGTCGTTGGAGATGACTTCTACGTGCGTCTTGATTTTCTATTCATATGCGCGTATGACTGATGACTTCATGTAAAATACAGGAGGATCTCACACCTCAGCTGACGACGAAACTTATCGACGCATTCAAGAAGGGCGAGCGACCGAAACCTGGACCCCAGAGTGGACGTCATACGAGCGAGAACTCTGCTGGTCTCACCGCATTGACAGAGAAGGTAAACGCACGAGTAGTTCGGATTTTGGTGCTCTTATCTGACATTGACTGTGTTAGCCTTACGGTCCTGGAGAACACTGCACACCCGAGTTCCAATAGATACTTCCTCTCACTGTTGGCTTGCGATTTATATATGCATAATTCAACCTCACACGCGCTTCCGATAGCGGGGTATTCCAGGCTTCGAAACATATACAGAATCGTTGTGACGGATGATGGTACGTATACAGAAGTGAACGCCCTGACTGATGCTTGTGACAGGGCAAAACTACCGCGGCTCCTTTACACGACCCACCAAATCCCATCGTGCGTCGCCGTCGAAAACCTTTCCCTCTTGTCTGCAGCGTACGCGGGCACAGGCGGAGACAACGACATCTCCCTGCTATCCCCCTCCTTCACGAACATCGCGGCATACAAGCTCTTCTCTCCCGCTAACGGAGGGGTGGTGAGTTCGCCCGCGTTTTGGTCAAGATACGGCGAATAGGAAGCCGGAGGCGTTTGGTCGATCTGTGCTTGCCTCTGCCTCTTGCGGGCCATGCGGGGTACGATTATGGAGTAGTATATGGTCGCTGCGATACCGATGCACATGACGCCGAGCGCGATGGATCCGACCACAATGGCCGCTAACATGGCTTGCAGTTAATATTTAGTTGGTCAGGTAAAGCAGTGGCAACACTTACCGGGAGTAAGTCCAGCTTTCATCTTGAGGCTTCGACGGGTGCCGTAGGGGAGTAAGTGTTGATACGCGACCTTGGAATTGCGAGCTTGACGGATTGTGCTTTAGCTCGGGGCGTCGTTGCAGGCCGGCTCTTCGTGCTCGGGAGTGTAACTGGGTAAACTCTAGAGCGAATGCACGTTCTATGACCTTGTATACCACCCAATGGGCTGACTGGTGTCAGCAGGGGAGGCGAACGTTATAATCGCGACCAGGCTGACTTCGTAGGCAGCTCTTCGACTTCCATTGCTCATAGGACTCCTATCTTATATTTGATGTGTCTTCTAGTACATTTAGGAGCCTCATAGTGCTTCTCGCGTGCCCGTAAAAGTTCAGATGAACATCGGCTATCGGGGCGCAGGAAACGGCGATGTGACCAGGGGCTCTTGTCCGGTATATATTGGAAACCGAAATAAACCTCGTAAGCCCCTGAGATATGAACACTGATAATACGCCTAAGATGATTCTTAGCGGAGTCCTAGCAGCTGGTATGATGCGTAGCGTTAGACGGGTAGTCAATTCTAACTTTTCCCAACCTTAACACCAAATGCCCGATATAGAAAGGCGCCCGCCTTGTGGCGTTGAGACGAGTATGTTCAAGCTCGAGCTCCATCTGGGCTGAAGCTTCACAAGACTGCAGCTAACAAAAGAATGGACCAAATAAAATCTAACGCACCTCTATGTGCTTCAGGAGCCTTCTTCGAAAGTAGCCGACGTTTCAATTGTCGGTCCCTGCTTGATTTGGGTGCGGGTGACGATGAAAACACGACCACCTTCGCTCAAAAGTTGATGGGGAGCAGACGGATGAGTACTTATTTATTCTTTGAATTGTACGAGACTTAGGGGCATATGCTTCTTTTCATGTGCAAGACCACATATAGTGGTCTAGAGCCAAGAATCCCGCACTGTCAGCCGCTGCCGCTGGTACCGGTGACCCCTGTTCAAACTTGACGAGTATAAATACCCCCATGTAGTCGTTCTAGCATCCTCACCTACGTTTCCTTTTACCTTTTGCTTTCATTTTTTTACCCCCTTCTATATTTTCCACATTCACCATGTCTTCCCCCGTTTCCTTTGTTTCCCTTCACTCCCAGCCTGGTCTGGTTTCTCTCGACGCTGCGCGTTCGAACCCCACCATTAAATACCGTTCTCTCAAGCTCATGTACCCGACGCCCCCTCCCCGCCCCACGACCCTCAAGATGCCCGAGCCCTTGGCGGCACGCAAGCCCAAGCCCCGCACCTTCACCCTCGTTCCTCTCGCTGTTGCCCAAGCCAACAACGAGATCACGCACCGCATGGAGAAAGCCGAAAAGCAAGCCCACCGCGACTACCTCCGCTCGCTGAGGTACATCTAGGTCAAGCAGGAGCAGGTTCGCTTCTTCTGGGGGACGGTCGAACGGTGGCATTCGTCGCCTAGTAACACCTAACCTGCGGGAAGAGGGCCGCCGAGTCGGGTGAGGATGGAGGGCAGGCGGTGTGTGCGACCGTTCTGTTCAAAGTCTGACGGCTCGGTATCCTTTCCGACGAAGGTCACCAGCCCCGGCATCCCCTTTGGACGACCACCGGCACCGGCACAGGGGACCTCGACTTCAACTGCAAATATGGGACGGGGCAGGGTCGTCGGGATCCCGTTGTATTTTTTGCTTTTGTTTTCCTTTTTCTCTCTTCGCTTTCCTTTTCTTCTTTATACCCCTTTTAAACCTTAAAAAAAAATTCGTCGTGGCGCATGTACACCCATTTAACTAACTGACTACGAGTTTCGACTCGCTTTCTTTCCTAAGCGGCCGACCGATCGACACTGCACGCGCTCAAGAACCGAGGACCGAGGACCGCTGTACTTGGTATTGCCTCGATGTGCGGGAGGGCCAGCGGATGAGAGTGACGGGAGTCATGACCCTGACCATCCGGGAAGTCCAAACGTTCATCGAGGAGTTTCTTCACTGTTCTCTACCGTATTTGGATCATTACGCTGAACACACTTTTGTTTCCCTTTTCCATAGCACGAGCTGGTGAGGGACGAAGGGCCTGGCCAGCCCACTCGTTCTTCGAACAACGCGGATAATCTGCAGACGGCGAGTGAGTACATCTACTTTTCCTTGTAGCAACCTTGGAAACTTACGGTTCTCATATCTCTTCAGGTCCGGGCGGGTCTATTTCCTGGGGGAGGGCAGCTACGGCTGTCCTGACGCAGACCTCTTCGTGGTCCCCAGGACTAGTACCCGGGCGGCGGCTGGCGAACTTCGCGAGCTTGCCGCCTGGGGAAGCCAACATGCGTCTTAATACATACCGAAGCGAGGTAAGCTCTCTCTTTCTCAGTAGACGGTATTCGCCTGTAGCAATGAGCCTGAGCGTAATATAAATGTCTATATTTGATTCAATTGCATAGTCTGTATATCCTATACAGTAATCTTGTGAATGCGACGAACGACGGCGAAAAATGCAGATGACGACTACCATGATACACGAATAATGGGCTGAAGTTAGAAACAATGCATATGAGTGAATAGTATACCAGTAGAACCGAGCAATAATGATAGCGATAAATCCTATACTACGAACGCGAAGGCGAGAGGAAAACGGAGACCTATCCACTGAAGCTCCAAATCCTAATATCCCCATCGTCAGACCCAGAGACGATCTTGTCTTCACCGAGCGCAAGACAGGTAACAGCACCACGGTGCCCAACGAGCGTCGCAACGCACCGTCCCTCCTCGCGCGCCCACACCTTGACAGTCCGATCATGGCTCCCACTGACCAACCTCAGCTTGTCACTGGCGACCGCCCACACGCCTTCGATATGACCGAAGAGCGTCTGAGAGGCCTTGCCCGTCTCGAGGTCCCATACTTTGATGGTGTTGTCCAGGCTCCCGGAGAGCAGCACCGGCTTGGTGCGTTTGGTGACTGTCTTGCGGGTGTACTCGTTGGCGGCGGCGGCAGCGACTTCTTTGCCCTTGTCGTCTGAGGTGTCCTGGCGGTGGATGATCATGCGCGACTCGGGTGTATGGTTGGGATCTGTGTAAGCATGGACGTTGTATCCCTGAGGGAGCGTGGTAGGACCAGGGGCGGGGGCGGGTAGGGGTGACGGAGCAGCCGCGATCTCCTCTCCCTCTTCGCGTGCTTCGTCCACCATCAGGAGCTTGAGACTCTGCACCTGCCCAACGTGACCAGTGAACTGCCTCACGCAAGTCCTCCGAGCGAGGTCCCAGAGACGAATCGTCCCATCGTCCGACGCAGAAAACAACATCTCGCCAGGATCGATACAGGGCATCGACGAGGTCCCCGCACCACGCGGAGATAAGCTGCCCTCCAACGAGCTGGAGGGCTTCCCCGACGAACAGGACGACCCGGTATCATTTGAGTTCCACAGCTGGACGGCGTTGACCCAGTCCCGGTGTCCACGAAGAGTGAAACACTCGCCAGTGCGGAAGTTCCACACCTTGACGGTAGTATCGACACTCCCGCTCGCGAGTACGTTCGAGTCAAAGTTGAGGCACACGACACCCTCCGTATGCCCCTCAAGCGTCCTCAGACACTTGCCCGTCCGCCAGTCCCACACGCGCATCGTATGGTCCATGCTCCCCGTAATAAGCTTGACAGCATCGAACTGCAAAGCCCTCACAGCACGCGTGTGGCCAGTGAGACAGTGGATCTGTCGACCCGTCTCCAGATTCCATACCCGCGCCGTACGGTCGTATGAGCCGGTGATAAGGATAGGGAACGCGGGGTGTTCGAATTCGCTGAACTGCAGACACATGACGCCATCTGAATGGCCCGATAGCGTACGCACCGTACATCGTCCGCGGCGCCAATTGCGTTCGATCGTCAGTCGCTCGCAGTATACGTCCTTCCAGGGTCGTGTGAGTGCGTCGGCTGTCGAGGGCTCGGATGGCTCGAGTAGGGGGTTGTCGGTTTCGTGTAGGGATGGTGTGGAAGGTTCTCCGGAGAGGTTGGGGGAGGGTAGTTGGGTGGAAGGAGGTCGAGGAATGGGTTGAGAGAGGGAGGGTAGGGTGTCGCGGGGTTCCGAACGCTGTCGCTTCGAGACGGGCTCGTCAGTTTGACTGAGGGATTCCTCCTCCCTCTTCCGTTTTGGATCACTGGGAGGAGCTGGCGAGGCAAGATGTCGCGGTGAATGTGGTCGATGTATGCGTCGTTTCTCGAGGATAGGAAGTCCCCAACCACACTTGAGACACTTCTGTCCAATATGCTGCTCGCAGATACCGCGCCAGAGAATGTCATCGTCCGCGAGCGTCTTCCACTTCTTGCTGACCTGGGCGGCGCGGCAGAGCGAAGTCGCATCGAGGTACCCGAGGATTTTGAGGGAAACTTCGCTCGGGAGGACGGAGAAGGGATCGATACGGATGAGATGAGATAGCTGCTCGCTTAGGAGGGATAGTTGGGAGAAGCAGCACATCGTCAATAAACCGTGGAGAATAATCGCCCGTCGCGGGTGCGGGGATGACGAGAAGTTTGACCAGATAGCGCTGACCGCACCTCGCTCTTCGACAGGAAGAGCATCGAGAGCCTGTAAAGACCATCATCATCAGCACTGAACATCAACGAACGACGAATAGACAGATGGGGAAGCTCGTGCATAGTTGTATCGTACGTAAAACCGCCTTCATACCGGATGAAAGCTGACGTTCAGAATGTCTTCGCCTTCAGCGAGTGAATGCGGTGATAGACTTTACGAACCGGGGTGGTCATGCGCAACGTTCGCCGTATGGGGCGCACCCACGAGACCTGCCCCCAGAGTGACCTGGGCACCGTAGGGAGTGATGTGGGCGAAAGGGATGCACGAAGGTCCCCCGCCGACAGAAAAAAATGCTAACACCAACTCACCTGCTGCAACTTCAAGTTGGTGTCCTCGTCTGCCATTCTCTGATGCCTCACACACAACTTTCTCCCTGGGGGTGCGAGCTGTGCTGCAAAGCTCTCCGTCGGCTCTGACAACTGCCTCGACGACGAGGATGCTTGAGGTTGTGACTGGGAGTTGTCTAGTATCGCAGCAGCCTTGAACTCGACGGTGGGTGGCGTCGGGGGCGGCACAGGGCTGGGGGACCTCGACTGCTGCCTTGTCCCTGACGAACTTGCAAGCTTTGGCGGCGGTAGCGTATCGCAGACGTATCCTGAGGGCGGGGCGGGGGTAGCGTTCGCAACGGCGGTGGCCATTGTCCTGAACGGCGAGGAGGGTGTGTAGGGCGATGATTGGGGTGGTGGCCAGGGAGGGGACATGGATATTTAAATGCAGATCACGGCGACGGTTAATAGCTAATATTCATATCGGAATTGGGAGGAGAACGCCATAATATTCGCCCTTATTCGCCATCTCTTCTCTGCCCGCTCTTTGCCACACCTCGCGCGGGCCTAGCGAGAGATCACGCCTTCCTCGCATCAGCATCACGTGGTAAATACCCTTTTGGTCGTCGGGCGCTTGACTCGCCGTGGCCAGTTGTGACTGTGCGGGTCATCTCCGCCCGCCCAAGTGAAATGGCAGCATATATCCAGGCAGAAATCTGCCCCGACTCTCATTCCACGATGACAAATGTACAAAGAAAGGCGCAAGGCCGACGACAGAAAACAGAGGCACAGCCAGCTTAGAAAGCACGGTGTCCGTATTGCGCGGGTGGCCACAAAGCAGACAGCCTGCACCAGCAGTGAAGAAAACACAAAACCGCAGACACCGAGGCAGACAGGGGCGCGTGTGAGGGGGAAGATGGGGAAGGAGGTCGTACGGTTACATACTAACAACACACATGCGGTTATCACATAATAGGACGACAGACAACGAAAAACAGCAACATAGCAAAATACAACTCTCATTCCGCCATCCCCCTCGCATTCCTTTGGCGTTCAAACGCTTGCGTAATACCACTGTCCTCGTGTGCCTGGACGTGGCGACAAGACGAGGCCTCTGTCGACCGGGAGGCGTGACTGGCAAGGTTTGGCTTGTGCGATCGTTAGGCCTTCTTAGTCGAGCGTGATCCTCATCTGCTCCAACGGTATCGGCTGGAAGTTGTCCAATTGGATCCCGCGGGTGCCCAGCTCTGCCTCGCAGTGAGGGGGCACGAGCTGTCGAATCAGATCGGGGCGCACGGAAAGTTCTAAACACAGGCGGTGAAACGAACCGTCGTCAGCGACCAGTCAAAGACGTGATGGCACCATGGCCCTTGGACTGGGAGCACGCGAGGCGTCCCGCCCAATGACGATATCCGTAGTTTAAATTCACTCACCCTCTCGCGTGAAATTGAACAACACAGGGAACTCCTTGCCATTGGGCATTCTAGCGCCTTCGACCCTCAGCTCGTCAAAGAACGGATGACACATGGCTTCCACAGCACTCAACCGCGCCTCGGGAGTATACTCGAGCAGCTTAGACACCAGATCGATCGCCTCTGGGGATGTCCGGGGTCGGAAAACCTGAGATGATGTCAATCAGCACTGCAGTTACTCATATAGCCTCCGTGATAAAGCAGTGTGCGTACCTTTGAGAAAGGATGAGGCTTAATCTGCGGGAACTTGTGCTCCATATAGTTCGGGTTCATCGTCTTGATCTGCTCGCGCGAAGGTGTACCAAGAACCTTGATGATCTCAACCAACTGGTCGATACCACTCTCGCCGGGGAACAGGGGCTGGCCCAACATCAATTCCGCCATGACGCAGCCTGTCGACCAAATATCTGCGCACACGACCTTTATAAGAAAAATGCGGGGTAGCAGAAAAGAATCGGACACGTACCAATGTTGGTCGTGTAGTTCGTGGCACCAAAGATGAGTTCGGGCGCTCGGTAGTAACGGGAGCAAATGTAGCTGACGTTGGGCTCGCCAGCGACGAGGATCTTGGCGGAACCAAAATCACAAAGCTTCAGAATGCCCGTAGCAGGGTTGAGCAGCAAGTTCTGAGGCTTGATGTCTCGGTGGCAGATCCCGACAGAGTGAATGTACATGAGCGAACGGAGGAGTTGGTACATGTAAAGCTTGATTTGCAGCATCGGCATGGGCTGCTTCAACTTGGCATAGTGGCGACTAGCGCGATAGACAGTTTCGGGAACGTATTCGAGCACAAGGTTGAGGTATACTTCGTCTTTCTTTGGTGAATATCGGCGTCAGTGTGTGACCGCTCCGAGACGCTCTGATTGGCTGCTGCGAGGCAAAAGAGCCACAGAGTGAGCGAAAAACTCACCTTGTCCCCGTTCGAATAGAAGAAAGCTCTAAGATCGACGACGTTCGGGTGAGAGACGAGTCTCATGATCTGGAGTTCACGGTTCTTGAACCTCTTGTCCTGCAAGACCTTCTTGATCGCAATGTCGGGGTTGCCGGTGTCGTCCAGCAGCCTCGCCTGGAAGACGATACCGAACGAGCCGTTTCCGACGACTTTGCAGTTGGTATACGAGAGATCTCGTTGGTCGCCTGTCTTGCCATCTGAGGCGACAACCTTGACGACCTTTCTGGGATCATCGACAGCTAAGAGAGGCAAAGATTCGCGAAATGGCATCAGCGACTGGGACGGCATAGATGCGAGCGGATAGGAGGAGGCAAGGGCGTGATGGAGGTAGGAGGAGAGGAGGAGGACAGAGGAGAACGCCCCCGTAGTTGGAACCGGAAGAGGCTGTTGTACAGAGGGGTACGGTGGCCATACAAACTGGACTGATTAGACGGATGAAAGGAGTACATACGAGAGATCTTGACACCGTTTATGGGGCCGTGAGTAGCCATTTGGAATGTAGGAAGAGTCGGAAGATATTACGGATACAGTTTGGTTTGTGTTGTGTTTGGGAAGTGCTTGTGCAGCGTCTGACGAGCAGGTGATGCAGATGGGCTAATGCGTGAGATCGTCGTGGAAGGTGATGGAGAGCAGATATGGACGTGACTTGGCGGGCGGGGGCAGCGAGTGGGATGTCGTGGAGAGTGGCGAGGACGAGGGTGAAGAGAGAGACTGAGAGGAGGAGCTTGGAGAGGAAGAAGAAGAGCGCGGGAACTGAGCGGGGTCTGCTGATCACAAAACACTACACAACAAACTCCCGCTCCCCAGCCCCGCCCGCCGTATCGCTGATATTCACTCGGTCGTCGTGTACATTGACTTTATTAATGTGCTCAACGCTCTGCTCGTTGTCATCTGGCTCGTGCTCGTCGTCCGACGCGTCCTCAACCAGCAGTTGCGCCCGTCCCGATCACAGAGATAGCGCGGAGGCGATGCAATCGATACTGGTAGCAGTGCGTCAGCGGGGTTGCACTACCCCTCCAGGCTCAGGAGTAAGTCTCTCGCTGCTCGCCACAACACCAGCGATACGAGCTGGCCACAAACCCTGTTCAATTAAATTCATGACTCATATCCAGGCAATCCCAGACTCGAGCTGGCCACCTCGGGACTCCTCGCCCGTCGGCACTCACTTTGAGGCAGGTATCGGATCCTGCTGCTGAATAATTGTCACCGACAAACACGAGGTCGTCGACGGTGCCGGTCACCGTTCTCCTCCATGAAACAATGCACTCGTCGCCCCTCGTCGAAGGGACAATTCGAACTCGAAGGTACAGTATAGACAGGCTCTGTGATCCGTGCAGCCGAACGTGAACATGTACACACAACAACAAGAACGAAACTGGCACTCTGTTTGCTTCGCCCTGCTTTGTTACAACCTTTCAATTACCTTTGCGCGTTCCCTGGAAATTTTCTCGGCCCAGGAGAAAGGAGCCAAGCACGTCCGGCTGCCAGCTGCCATATACCACGGCATGTACGGATGGCAGCGAGTAGGACTCGGAGCCCGCGCATGACCACAAACTCGCAGGTTCATACGGGTCCGCTGATGTCCATCCTTCCGAGTCGACTTCTATCGCAGACCGGGTCGATATTAGGCTTATCTTGCCCAATTAATGGCAACAAGGAGACCCACGAAGGGTCGCTCAATACAGCTCACATGCCTCTGTAGCTGTGTTAATTGATATCGCCACCGGCAGAATGCGGTGTATGATTGGCTCTTGCTGCTTGAACTTTCGCTGACCCCTGTGAGAAGACTCGAAGGCGTGCTTCTGCATAGGATACAAAGCCACTGATTGCAAGGACTAGGGTAGCAGTGGAGATACTTGTAAGCTAATGAATTGTTCCTTGGTAGAGCCATATTGGTGAGCGCGACATACGGGCAGCAGTTGTGCGTACATAATCGTTTTACCGCATACACAGTCGTTCTTGCGGGTACAGCCTCGCTGTAATACCCTGGAGGCTTTTGACAGAGAAGCCGTGTATGAAGTGTTCTACCCAATAAACGAAATCCATTTGTCATATCCACAGCGTGCGTTGCGAGAATACATATCAATAACGATACCAAACCAATACCAAACTCTACATCCATCAACAAAGGTACAAAACCCATCCAACGGCTGTCCAACTCTCCCATTTCCATATACTTGAACTGGACAGAGGCCAGCCCATCTACTGTCAAGGATATCACACCATCGCCTTCTCCCCAACATTCGTAGTCACGATCAAGTCTTCTTTCATCTCCGTAATCCCAAGCCCAGTCTTCGAAGGCAGCGACGAAATCGGCAAAGGCGAAGGCGGATTCGTACGAGCACTCGAAGCACTCGTGTTCGCGAGGCCTCCAGATCCAGACTCGTCTTCACGTAGGCCAAACCACGACGAGATGCCCCAGAAGGGCTGCCGACCAGGCACAGAAGACTTGGCTGAGTGGGTCGACTTCGGATTCGGGGTGGACCGTGGGGTGCTTGTGGGCACGTAGGACAAGGCGAGAGGAGAACCAGGCAGGACGTCTGCGAGCTGAGCCAGACGGTCGGCGTACGAAGAGTCGGAAGGGCTGGAAGCTACGTTCGGCTTGGTACCTGTGAGACGGGCGTTCTGAACCTGAACTTTGGAGAGCTTTGCCTGAAGAGCGTTGATCAATCCGTCGGCTTCTGCGACACGGTCTTCAAGGGCTTCTTTCTCGATCTTCAAGTGAAGCGCAGCGGTACGGGTCTTCACGAGTTCATCTTCAATGCTCTGCGCACGCTCGACTTGTTCCAGTTGTCCTACGATACGTTCCACAGATAGCCCGAGTCTCTTCTCTGCGCCGCCGAGCTTGTTGTCCATGATAACGTCTGCAACCACCGAGTCTAGCACTTGCAGGAGGTGCACGAGTTCCAGACCATCTTGACGAACTAAGAGAAGATGTTGAAAGATCGACAGCAAGTAAGCCTCAGCCTTCTCAGAGCCCTTAGTCTTCGCCCGCAGTGCATTGTATACGTCGTCCATATTGGTCATGTCGCACGAATTGATCTTGTACAAACGCTCCTCCAAACTTCGCTCGTCTTCTTCCAGAGTTTGCTGAAACAGGTCCAGTTGCGTAGAAATCACAGGGATGTTACAGCCACGAGCTAGTTTGATAATAGCCTGTAGACCACAAGTCTCCATCTGAGAACGATGGTGAATGCGAAGATCAAGATCATCAATGGCTTGCATGATTCCGTTCATGAGTAGTATGTTGGACATCTATGTCGTTATGAGGGACAAAGAGCATAATTTTGCATGGGGCGACATACTAGGTATTCGGTGAGAAGAGCCTCTGGATCGCCTTTGTTCCGCTTGAGTTGTTCGCTCGCTCCGACGCGCGAACCCATCTTGCCGCGACCAGAGAGCACAGTATGCAGAGACTTGAACCAGAAAGCGTAGGCATTCCCTGCTTCATCGTTATCCTCGCTGAGAGACTCAAGTCCGTTGATGACGGTTTGAAAGTTTGCGCCGTCGTCCCAGTAGACCAAGAAAACCAAGATGTCCAGAAGAAGCCGGCGTGTTGGTAGGTGTGGTGTGTCTAGAGCGGAGGCGATATGCGTGATAGTGTCGTTGGCACCTTCTGTCAAGGCAATTACGGTTGCCGACTACAAATAAGGTAGAAATGTGAGATTCCACCATTATGTCGGCTGAAGTACACGAACCCGGTGATTGAGAATGTAAGTCAGACACTTGACGACGTCGTACTCGACGCCAGTGTCGTAGCTTTTCCGGTTTGAGTGGAACAGCCATCTTGCTAGGACAGCCATGCCTCCCAGTTCAACAAACCGTCTTACCCATCTGAACAACCGCAAGCTTAGTCGACATCCAGGCACTGTGTCGATCTTTAACGACCACTTACTCGACATCCTTCCCTTGCAGAGATGCTTGCAACGCGGCCAGTTGCTTGCTGGACACAGTCTGGTCGTGGATCTTCTTGACGAACCATTCGGGCGTACCAGTCGTAGAAGGGGATGCCAGCCTGTTCTTGCGTTCGGTCGCGGTCGACGGGTAGGAGCGAGAAGCCGTCGAGTTCACAGAGGAGTTGGAAGTTGAAGGAACCAAGGAAGACGTAGTAAAGCGGTCGCTAGGAGAGTTGGAAGATCCATCTGAAGTCGGCGAGCTGTGTTGTTTGAAATCTCGGGTGAGAACTGGGATCGACTTCATAGAGACATTCCTCTTGGATCTGTCCAGTTGGCCACTCATGACGCGTTATCACTAGACTAGCACAAGAGTCTGAGAGTGCTGAGATGAGCAATAAAGCAGAGTATACAGTAACAGTCACCGAGGAAACCAGCAGAGCTCAGCAAGAAGATGGGTGTAAGAAGATAAGCCGCCAATGTTGAAGAATAGAAGCGCGCCTAACCTGTACTTACCCGAAGTAAACAAACAATTGTTACTTCATAACGTTCTAGGCTTACTGGGTTTGATCTACGATTGATCGGCGGTAGGCGAGTTGGTCGTTGCGCAGGGATTTGGCGGCCGTCTGGTGTTGTTAACTGCTCACCTCCACAAGCTTTTGCTTTCTTTCACGACTCCTTCAATTTCAGCCCAAGGTTTGGCAGATGATAGTTCCATCCCTGACCACTCTAAGCTCTTAGATTACGCCTATCCACCAGATTCTCTCAGGTAGAGAGGTCGAAGGCACCGATTTCCAGTCTCGACGTTCCTTCCCGACCTCACTCATCCGTATACCCTTTATACCCTACGCAACACGCATACGACACCGGACACGTCTATTCACACTTAAGCAGACATGGACACATTCTTTGGCAAGAGGAAAACGCGCCCGCGACAGTCGTCCGTCTCAGACTTGTCCGATCGCGCTGTACCATATCACAAATTGGCCCCTCCGCAGAAATCCCCCGTGGCAGTGGGTCAAGTGCCTATAATATCCGCCCCCATGACCAATCCAACCCTTACCGCAAACGGCACAGAACTCAACAAGTTTGCTATAGACCGTCAGCGGCAGCTGCGAGAGCAAGCTTACCGGGATGCTAGTCCTGGCAGGCCACCACCGCCAGGGTCTCCCACTGCTTCTATATCTACTGCTGGCTCGTCTAGTCTATACGGCGACACTGAAAGCTCGCGCTCTAGACCTAGTACCAGTGGTAGGCGCTATCGAGAGAGCGAGGCTGCATACACAGTTACGGATGCTACTAGTACCTCTGGGGCTACTTCGCCAAGAAGCATGACCAAGTCTTTCGACATGCCTTCAAATTCACGACCGACGTCAACGATAGTCTCTCCCGGGCTGGAGGGCGATAGGAGGAGCTCTCGGCACGTCCCAACTCTTAGCTCTTTTGATTCTCGCCACTCCCATCTATCCAATATATCCTCGCATCTCTCCTCGCGCTTCAGCGACCGCGAAGAGTTTGTGTACCCGCGGCCTAGCAATGAAGAGATTGAAGCTCTGTTCGAGGGCATAAGGCGCGATCGCGGGCTACCGGAGATTCCCCTCTCGATAGACCAGAAATGGAGTATCGTGCACAGCGACGAGCAACTACGGTGGAAAGAGGAGAGGGACCAGGCGAAGAGACAGAACGAGTTCGGATCGGCGGCTTCTGCAGAGCAAACTCCGGAGTGGTATCTGCGGAGGTTCTTAGATGGCACCGTCACGCTCAAGCAGGCCACGGGTCTGCAGGTATCGTTACGAGGGAAGGAAGTTAGGTGCGTGCCAAACGTAATAGATGGTATTCTTGATATTCATGTTCATGTTCGTCGGCTTTCAGCTGGTTCCAAACATTCATTGAATTACGAGGCACTACAGTACTAGCCAAAACATTGTACGATATAAGTAAGAAAGCTCTACAACGGTAAGCATTTTTGAACTTTCACCGCCGTGTGTAAACTGACGCTCAGTAGACGCAAAGAGGACGTGGACATCGAGTACGAGATTGCGAAGACCATCAAGTGGATCTTTAACCACAAGGTCTATCTCCTGACCCTCGTAGTTCTTACCATAATATTGAGACCATTTTATAGTTCGCCGCAGAAGACGCTTTATCACACACCGGCTTCGTTACCCAAATCACTTGTGGACTCAATTCCCCCAACATACCCACCCGAAAGCTTATTCTCGATGTGCTTGTCTTTATCGTCTATTGGAATGAAGGCCGCGCATACAATCTGGTTGTCGAGGGACTCAAGACCCTTAGTACAGACAACCACGAGGCAGGAGGCCCTTATGCGTACTGGTTCAAGTCTTTCGAGAGTGCGTTGATAGGCCGTGGGCGTATGGGCACTCTGGTCGGTGCTAGCGAGGAAGTTAAGCGACATGGAGGAATAGATCCCTCCCTCAACGAGTACACGGTGAGCCTCCTTCGTTCTGCGCACTAACATTTCTCATAACCATTATTTCAGACCTCGAATTTGCTCTTGATCAATGGTATCCTGAATGCCATGGAAGACATCGACCTACGGGTACATCACCGTTCGCTCATGGAGGCAGCAGGGCTAGCGAATATCATGGCCACTGCTCGCGGCTTCCAAGTTGATGCTATCGAGAAGCAGCTGAACTTGCTGCAGGAGAACCTCGACGACATTGAGCGGAAGCTCAAGGAGCGAATGGATGAGGAAATTCTACGCGATCTCGCCAACCCCGAGGATGTATTCAATGCCCTCCGTATGAAGACGAAGGATACGAAGGCCCAGGATTATTTCTTGTCGACACTGCAGCATATGTTGCTCGTAAGGGAAGAGGGTCCGGCTATGGTGCATCACTTCCAGCTTATTGATTCCATGGTGTCCGATCTGGTCATGGATAAGCACCTGGGTGGAGCGGAGCAGCGACTCGGGGTCTCAGTCGAACGTATTATCGCGCAGTTCAATGACGCGGATCGTAGTCAGCAGATCGAAGACGACCTGGTAAAGGCTAATTCTGCGGCTCTCCATTTGCGACTCGAGAAGGAAGCGTTGGAAGAGGAATTATCCAAAGCTAGCGGCGGTCTTGTTGGCGAGCTGAAAGAGAAGATCTCCGGTCTCGAGCAAAAGCTTACTGTGTCGCGCGAAAACACTTCCAAACTTCAGGGACAAATGGAGTCACAGAAGGCTGGGTACGAAGAGCAGATCGCCCAGCTGGAGGCTCAGATTTTGGAGCTGTTCCGTATGCTGAAGGAAGTCCACAAAGGTGTCGGTACGATCATGGAGAACTCGGAGGGGATGGACCGAAAGACGCTCATCGACACTCTCGAGAAACACCTGCAGCGAGACAAGACGATTGGTATCCTCGAGGGTCGTGAGAAGAAGAAGAAGCAGAGGGGTGCCAATGGTGAGATTGATGGTGAGGACTCTGATACCGCGGATGAGGGTGCTACCCCGACGAAGAATGGCAGTCTTCGTCGTCGCCAGGCATCTACCAAACGCAAGACTGGCAAGGGTGGCGCGGCTCGTGCGTCAGAGTATGCGAATGGGCGAACTTCACAGTTCATGGATGCAGACGATGCTGAAGCCCAGGAGCAAATACAACAACAGCTTGCTCAAGGTGTCAAGATTGTAAGTTACTTTCGTCATAACGCTTATATGACGCTAATTGAACGTCCATCAGTATCCTCCGCGAGACGGGCCTTCCTACAGTCCACGGAGCATTCGCGGTTCTCCACGACCCAAGGACCTCCCTCGATCGCAGCTGGGCGATTTCGGAACTCCTCCAACGTCCAATGGTATGCTCACCGCTCCTTCAGAGGATACAGGGGACCAAAGCGACGTTTCCATCACGGAGACCGAGGACCGAGATAGCGACAGCCTCAGACGATCACGCTCAACAAGGAGTGTATCTTCTACGGTTACAGACGCTACATCAATAACATCCGTGGCATCCGTAAAGCCTGTTCCTGGGTCTTTGGCCGAGGAGTTACGTCGACAACTCACATTGAAGGGCAGACCACCTTCAGAACCCAGTCCATTATCCTCACCGACATTACCTACCCTTACCGAAGAATCCGATGCGCATGACATTGGTGCTCCTCCACCACCACCACCGCCTCCGCCTCCGCCGCCACCACCGCCTGGTACCGCCGGTCTCCCTCCCCCTCCTCCTCCGCCCCCGCCTCCGCCACCGCCGCCTCCGCCACCACCCCCTGGTGGGATACGCATTAGTGGTGGTGGTCCTCCCCCTCCCCCTCCTCCACCACCGCCACCCCCTCCTGGCGGTATCATCGGCGTACCGACAGCAATGTTTGGTGCTCCTCCGCCTCCGCCTCCTCCACCTCCTCGAAGTGGGTTCTCAACACCGTCACAGCCTGGTTCCGCACGTGCTTCAACATACCTGGGCGCGCAGCTCAACAACTTGCTATCAGCCCGCAAGGACATCCCGATCACGCCGAGCACGAAGATGAAGCAGCTTCAGTGGGACAAGCTGCCTCAGCAGCAAGTTGCTAAGACTGTGTTTAACGACGAGCTGACTGAGAAGGAGCGCGAGTGGATTAAACAGTTCCAGCTGGATGGCGTGTGGACTGAGATGGAGGAAGACTTTAAGGCGAAGCAGCTTGTAGTCGACTTGATGGGTGAGTCCTATGTGTTCTAAAGTTTTGGCTGTATCCCTGTTGACCCGTTCGTATAGCCAAACAGAAGCGTGCTGAACTCAAGAGTGTCCTTGATCCTCAGACCAAGAAGCGCGTTGGTAAGTACAATTGCTCTTCCCAATAACCTTCGACCAACTGAATTTCGCACTTAGAAATCATGATGTCCAAGATCAAGAGACTAGAGCCAGAGGAGATTGCCAACAAGATCAAGCAGTTCGATCCAGAGATCTGCACAGAGGTGTTCCTTGGCGAACTCAAACCTGTGCTGCCGAACCCTGAACAAGTCAGTCCCGTGCATCGAGGACCATGTTCGTATACTGACAATTTCCTAGGTCGGCAAGCTCAATGTGTATCGCAACGCAGAGGCAGACGAACTCGCTACGCTTCACCCTTCAGATCGTCTGATGGTGCAGCTCATCAAGATCGACCGACTTGGACCCAGGATAGAAGGCATGTTGTACAGGCGCAAGTTTGACGAGGTCTGGGGATTGCTCGATGAGGTGAGTCTATAATAATATAGTCTGACTATATGCCAGTGACACCTGTTCTACAGAGCGCAAGGAAACTATCAGAGGCCGGAGAAGCACTTCTTAACGCGAAACGCTTCAAGGAGCTGCTTAGTGTAAGTATCCTTATACTTACAGCATTTATTAAAACTAACGGGCTCCCCTTCAGCTTATTCTCCTTATCGGTAACTATATGAATGGCACCGGTGTCAAGGGTGGCGCGTTCGGTTTCCGAGTCAGCAGTATCAACAAGGTAAATTTTGACCATCGACTGTCATTCATCAGGGTACTGACGCGTCCTGCAATAGCTTGTTGACACAAAGTCATTGCACAACACGACTTTGCTTCACTTCTTGGAACGAACGGTGTCAAAGCACTTCCCTGACATGGAAGAGTTCCTCGAGGAGCTCGCTGCACCAGCTGAAGCATATCGAAGTTAGTACCTATATGTCTCTTTTAAAATGATCTGGGAGCTCATGTCATTCTAGTCAACTTGCAGGACGTCCGCAAATCGCTCACTGAACTACGCGAGGGGTTGAAACGGATTCGCCAAGAGCTCAAAGACAACTTCTCGGACATGGAGATGTTGGATCGTTACGGCAAGCAGATGTGGACTTTTGTTGGCAAAGCGACCAGCCAGCTTGAGGATCTCGTCGATGATGTCAACCATGCCGACTCGACGTTCAATGATGTCTTGAGATACTATGGTGAAGACGATCATAACATGAGCTCGTCTGAGTTCTATGGGATCTTCAAGACTTTCGTTACATCCTATAAGGTCAGTCTCTCTTGTTGTCTTCTCCCGAAGGTCTCTGACATGCGGTATGCCATCAGAAATGCAAGGCAGAGAATACAGCCATTGCAGAGGAGAAACTGTCTACACAGAAGCGAAGACAGGCGGCCGAGGAAGCGAAGGCCAATCGGGCCAAGGCTAGGCAGGAGGCTGAGGTCGAAGATGCTGAGAACTCAGCAGTCCTCGATAACCTCCTGGAGAAATTGCGAGCCGGCGACAACATTGGACGCAAGGGACGCAGAACACGACCGAGCGCATCGAGCCGGCCGAGTGGTCCTCTTACGCTCAACACTGAGGATATGCTCGCTGGTGGAAATACTGGCAACGATACTGCGGACATTGCGCTAAACATGCTCGCTCAGCTGAAGTCAAACGGTTTCGATGCCATAACGCCCTCATCCCCCACAAGTTCCTCTACGCCGCGTCGTCCTCGACGGAGAAGACCTTCGACGTCCGCCTTCCGTGGCATTGCGGAGGAACTGGAAGGTTCACCCATGCTCCAGGAGTCATCTTTGACAGAGGGCGAGTTCTCCCCGCGCTCTACACGCGAGATGTCCATTAGCGAAAGTGCATCGGAAGCCGAAGAGAGCCATTCCACGATACATGCCCCAACGAAGGAGGACGGAACTGACGAGGCACAGTGAGACGTTGACGTACAATTGATGATTATGGTTTTCTCTTCTCTTCCTTTCCTGCTCATACGATCTCCTGCATTTACTTTTACATCGCACACTATTTTATTCTGTTGTATCGACATACAGTTTAACTACTTTTGTATTCTTGGATAGTCGTCTCTTTTGCATATTTCATGGACTCTACACTGGCTGTGGCGTAGGTAGATAATATTTTCTGAATATACTCGAATTATTCAAACGCAGTCAGCGGTGCCGAGTGATGGTGTCGGCGCCATGCGACGGTGTCTTGGCCCCAAGCGAGCCCCGTTTCCTCCTTGTCTCCTTCCTTCATCTTCTCCTCTTCACCTGGTCTTCACCTCTAGTCAGTCTTTCGACAATAACCACCATGATCTTCGCACCAGTCGTTCTTTCTTTCGCCCTTGCGTCCGTCAAGCTCGTCGCAGCTCAAAACAGCACCGCGTCCAACAACACCGGGCTCGGTGTCGCGGCCATTGAGGCTCACTTCACCCAGGCTGAGCTCGTGCCCTCGTTGCTGCCTACTTTTGACCCCTCTGCCGTCCTTATCCTCTCTTTCACTGGAGTCGGCGATGTCTCCCCCGGACAGGCCCTTACCCAACAGCGTACGTTCAGTGTTATTCGGCACCCCGCTACCTCCACAACTTACCCCGAACACGATTATAGAGGTCCAGCCTGTGCCCAGTCTTTCGTTGACCCCAGCGAACAGCACTGTCGAGCTCAGTGGCAACTACACCATCGTCATGGCTGATGCCGGACCCGTCGGAACCGACGAGTCCCAAGGCCAAACCAGGCACTGGCTCGTTAACGGAGCTACCGTTGCCAACGGTTAGTCATCCATATTTTTCGACTTGAAGTCGGTGCTGAATTTTGGCTGGTAGGCTCTGCACCGCTGAACGTCTCCACGACTGGTGCTGTTGCCATCACCAAGTACGGTGGCCCTGCTCCCGCCGCCGGCAGCGGTCCTCACCGGTATGTACACAACCCAAACAACATCGTGCTATCGTCTAATGCTACGGAACAGTTATGCTATCCTGCTGTATGCTCAGCCCGAGAGCTTCAAGGCCCCCGACGGTTTGAACGCTCCTGATACCCCCATCTCCGTCTTCAACCTCCAGGACTACGTCAAGAACAGCGGCTTGGGCGCCCTTGTTGCTGTAAGTGTTCTCAATTCGAGTTTCTGTTCGATAACTCAACCATCATTTGCAGGGCACGTACATCACCGTCGCCAACGGCGCCGATAACTCCTCTATCCCCGCCACCTCTGCTGTCGTCAGCTCTACTCTCTCGGCTCCTCAGCCTTCCGGCAGCGGCAACTCTTCGACTCACGCGTCGGGCTCTGGATCCAGCGGTGGTGCCGCCCAGCCCACTGGCAGCTCCAGCGCCGCTGGCATGACTATTGTCTCCCTCCAGAACGTCGTTGCCGCCGCCTTCGTCGGCTTGTTCTTCCTCTGAGACTCCGCTTAGGACGATATGACTGTATGCGAACACTTTGATACGTTGACTCGGTAACTCCCACTCGTTAAATAGTATCGTTCATTATTGTGTACCACACCCATCTGTGGCCTTCAAACTATACAAAACATAACCAATAATTATCTCGTTATTGTGTTTAAACCCAATACGCAGGAAGCACTAAGAAAAAGAGTACTGAGTGGAGAGAACCCAGGTCTTTGATCAACGCGTGGTGGGACGGGTACAGCAACGGTCCACCCGATTTCTGTGCTCAGTTGTTATATCGCTCCCTGGCCTATTATCAGTGAGAGAGAGCAGTCAGCTTTTTCTGAACATGTTGTACCAGTGCATCTTTCTATTGTGATTTGAGTGTATTCGCTGGACGTAGCACTCACCGAATCCTGCGCCATATGCACGTATCCGGAATATCCCTCGGTGTATTTCCCGATTTCTTTACCTTTGCTAGCACCAAGACCGACGCCCGCAGCATATATCGCAGTTTGTCTAACGAGCAGGAACCACCATCAGCATCTGAACTCGGGCTATGCGAGGATGTCAAACTCACATCGGCTCCACACGACCTTCACCGTCAGTCCCCAGCCCGGTACCCTCCTTCCACCCCATCATACGCAGTAGCTTGTTACCCACATTGCTGGTGTCTTCGCCAGGGTTGACGGGCGGAGGCGGAGGGGAGGCAGGAGGAGGAGGACCCTCAGCGAACCTCTTCTTCGCTGTGCCGGGCTTGCCAGCTATCGCGTTGGGCTCAGGCAGGGGGATGTCTGGCTGGTTGTGCATGACACGACGCTCAGAGGCTCGATCGCGGTATTTGGGTTGCTCGGTCTTGGCCTTGGCAGCCTTCGCTTTCTCTCTTGCGACGTCTCTAAGAGCGGCATCTTTGTAGTTTTTCTGGTAACGGAACGCGAGCGTGAGCAACATGTGTAGTTGATATGTACACTTTCAGCGAACCTTGTGTAAGTCGGATTCCTTGTTGTGCCTCTTCAGCTGATCCAGCGTGGAGAACTTGCGGGAGCAGAGCAGACAGGATAAAGCTGCTGTGTCGGCAAATTCGAACTCGGAGTCCGTCGGTGGAACTGGAGTTGACGACTTCTCCTTGATCTGAGCAACAACCGGTTGCACAGGACGAGGGGCCTCCTAATCAGACATTGTCTCATGTAAAACGGAAAATTTAAGTGACGAGGGCGTACCACCGGCACTGGTGCAGGGGCTGCGGCAGGTGCAACTCCTTCCTTTAGTTCTTCCTGGACTTGGTTCCATTTCGAGATGTTGTTCGCAGTCTGAGATGGATGGTTTCAGTATACAGCCTTGTGAACAGTATGAGTACATTTCCGCACTTTCTTGCTGGCGACCATGGGTGCGACCTTCTTCGCGGTGAATACTGCATCGTACAGGACGTCAATGCACACATCCACAACCGCATCTTCGCGCGCGTCAAGGCATAGAACAAACCCTTAGCATCACTCGGCAGACGATCGTTGACATCGTCTTGCCCTTCCTCTTCATCTGCCATGGAGAATCCCACCGACGTCGGAGCGACTACTTTGACTGGTCCAGACACAATAGGTGCCGACAAGGCGGGTTTGGCACCGAGACCACCTTTGAAGCTCAGCGTCACTGGTTTGTCGGAGACAGGTAGTGTAGACGCTTCGACGGGTTTATTCGTTCCATCGTCAGCTATGACCTGGTGTGAGCGACATACTACGGATATATAGACTAGACAGCATACCTTTTGGCTTCTTTTTCTTCTCTTTCACTGCAGGTATTGCTTCCGCAACCTGTGCGGGCTGCTCGACCTTGAACTCTAAGACGGCAACCGTCGAGCCTTCGTCCCAATAGCGGACCACGCCGCCTTCCATACCTCCAAGAGCCATGGATGAAGGTATGCAAGCATCGTCCCGAAGAGTATAGTCAGGTAACGGTTGGAACGAATAAGGATGAGCAAACGACGCAGCGACTGGACGTTCGGATATTCGGAAGCCCGAGGGGTGTATCGTGGCCGACATGGTTGCACCGAGTACCGCCGCCGCCGACTGTGGAATAAGCGTGAAACGTGCTAAAGGAGAGGGTTTTTGAAGCCACTCACGGACACGTCGATAAACTCGACAAAGGCAAAGCCCCAGCTCGCCATGGTGTTTTTGTCCTTGATTAAAATGATCCTCTTCATGCCCTTCGCACCCTCCTTGCCAATACCAGAAGAATTCTTCATGGCTTGAGCAATTGCCTGAGGTCCCGACAACGGATCCAAACCACGGAACAACAACACAGGTGCCTGGGTATTACCAATATCCCTAGTCCCATCGTTCATATTCAACGGCCCTCTCCGTCTATCACTCGGGTTTGCACTCTGCGAATAATCAATCTTGATACGCCGTCCATTATGCTGCTGGCCGGTCTCCAACGCCTTATAGAACGCGGCCTTCGCCGACGCCCCGTGCGACGCGGGCGGGGGCATCTGGATGAAGGGGAAGCGCGAGTCGACGAAGGCGCGTGCTTGCTCGACCGAGGCGAACTGCGCGAACCCGAAGCCCTTGGATGCACCTTTAAAGAAAAGAAAACACCACGAGGGGATGAGGAAGAGCACGTCAATGCACTGTGGACGAGGGAGTGAAGGGGCGAGTAAGTGCCTGATGTTCTATCTCTGATGATCGTCACCGATTCGACGGTGCAGTTCTGGCCGTTCAGGTATGCTGAGAACTGCAAGCATGATAGATGGTGTTAGCTGCGAGCGGGTGTTGGGATTGAGAGGAGTGAGTCGTACGTCTGCCTCCGTAAAGTCTGAGTCCAAGCCGAGGAATATAACGTGCGGACTTGGTTCGCTGGGTGCCATGCGTTTCTTGTGTTGGTGACCACCGCCGCCACCGCCGGGATACCTTTCTTCTTGATACTCATGAGAGCCGGAGCCAGATTGACCTGAACGCGCGACGGTGTAGTCTTCAAATCCGCCAGATTCGTACGGTTGAGAGGCACGGTAGCCCTAAATATGACCCACGTTATGAAGCTACACAAGAAATCAGAGAAACAAGGTCTCACCCCATTATTGAATTTTCGCCTCTTCCCCTCATTGTAATAACTATCATCTCTGCTCTGATAGTTGCTATTATTATTATTCCCATATTCGTTCCACGAATTGTCGTATCCGCCCCACGAGTCGTCGTTCCAGGACTCGTTGTTGTTCCAGTCTTTGCCTCGGTCCCATTCGCGGTTGTAAGCCATGGTGATGGTGAGAAGTCAAGCGTGCGCAGGTGAGCGCTTACCGACTCAAACTCCTCTCTTTCCCGACTTCATCATGGCTGGTGGACATGGCGGTGAGTGCGAGTCGGGTCGTTGTGTATGACTGACTGATGATTCGACTATTTATTAGGACCCTTTAGAGTATGTCTAATGCAGTTTGGAGGTGTATAAGCTAACATGGTTGCGCTGTGTGTTTCGTAGCCTGACCCCGCTATTGAGCGATGGGTTCAAATGGTTAGTGATTCTCTTACTTAAAGCATGCACGACTTTCTGAAACTTGCTCTAGCGAGAAGACGTCTACAAGAACTTTCGATTCACCCCGAAAGCAGCAATCACAAGTATTGTAGGAATGATTGTGTTCCCTGGACTCATTTACTGGACCGCCGCCAGCACAGATGTGCGTAGTCTATCGTCTACCACGCGGCTCATTAATTAACCAGTCATGCCTTTTACAGCTCAAGTACAAGTGGACGGGACGAAGGAAAGACGAGAACTTGCGAGCATAAGCCATAGACCACCCCTTGTTCTCGCACATGTTCATTGTCCAGTCACTCGACCGTCACGCCGATCCGAATCATATATTCTCTAAAATCTCTTGCAAAGCTCAATAGCTACTTTACAACCGGCTCCGACAACGGTACTAAGAAGCGCATGCGCCGGTGCACGTTGGGAATCGTGAAGCACTGCGATATCCAAATGTTCGAGCTCATCGTCCCGGAACTCTTCGATGACCTTCTTGAGCAACGGTATGCTGGGGTGTGAGGTCTTCATTTCTTCAAGCTCCTTCAGTTGGCTGCGAGTTGCGTCAAAACTACATTTGTCAAAGTGTAGGCACGGAAGTCACGCACTCGTCGTAATGTTCGCCTATCACGGTCTCCACAGCTTCAGTACATGCCATAGCGGCCTCCTTCCCCATGAGCGCAGTTACAGCCCCGAGTCCGTATCCTGCGACTTTAGCTACTTCCCAGAGTACTGTCGGTCGTACGCGGTGTTGCAATTGAAGCTTGTTCATGACAGCCAGATGTTTCTTCTCTTGATCCCACATTTCCTTGCCACAGAAGGTTCAGAACTGTACAAAGATATAGACAGTGCTGGAAGTACTCACTGTTATTAGGGGCCCGCATACTCTATCCTTTCCAAGTACTGCGAGTTGACCCATATAAATGTAATTTGCGGCAATCTCTCCCGCCTGGTCGATTCGCAATGCAGCATCTAGAGCACTTCTCTGGCTCTCTGTGATATCCTCTGGCGTATGGGAGGTTGAGGCATCCTGTGGTTGTCCCGGACTTGTGTAGACGGCGGACGGAAGGCTACGGGCAGTAGTTCCTAGGCTTCTGCAAGGAGCATATCGCAGCACACGAAGAGATCTTGCGGTTAACATTAAGAAGGATTATAATGTGAGATAGTAATAGAGTCGAGTATATGGAAGATGAAGAAGATGAGATTGCGGAACTTCGAGGATGACGCTACGGAATAGTGCACCCATCAGGGATCGAACCCCCGAGCCAGACGCGCGTCTGTCGCGTAGCACGTGCCAACCTCGGGAGCGCGTTCCTTGGACAAGAAAGGGAGGCCATGCTCAGCTTCTGCTCCCTTGGAGACCGTCAAATCTACCCACAATCTCCATCCAGCTATAGGTAGCTTCGTACGTGGCAGAGGGTGCTTCCTTACTTCTTCACTTTCACTCACTGTGCACTATAGACCATTGCCATTCAGGATGTCTTCACAAACGTACGCGCCATGTTCTGGAAGCGCGACCTATAGCACAAAGAACTCACTCGCGAATTATTAGATTCACGCCCACTAATCCGGTGGATATGAGTAACGAGAAGTTCTGGGGAGGAGACCTCGGTGCGTCGAACGCGTAGTGTACCTTGGGTCGCGTCGCTAACTACCGTTGGCGGCTCTCATTATAGGAATGATGGACTGGGACTCGACGCGTATAGTGTTTACGAAGAGGACTCTCGTCGAGTTTCTCAAGTGAGTCCATAAAGCTATTTCACTACAGCGCAATATCTGACGGCGTGATCAGGTATACAGGGGTCACGATAGACACAAACTTCACCAATATCAACAAGCTCCCCAGTATGTACATGTGCAACTCCTAAATAAAGGATATACCTCATCATCACTACAGGGTATGCCACATTCGGCAAGCTATCCGAGAACGACGCAGCCGCAGGTACCAGTGCACCAGCTCCTGCCGAGGAAGTCGCCACGACCTCTCAAACTGCTTCCCCCGTCCAAGCCGCCGGTAAGTCTTCGCACAAAGAAAGTACCTCCACATTTCCTGAAGTGTATAGACCCAACACCCGCACCCGCACCCACAAACACCTTCCGTCCCTCCCGTCGAGTGCGCACCGCACCCGGCGGAGAAACCCACGACATCTTCGGGTTCAACCAGGCAGAAGACGACGCGCTGGCGAGCGCGCCTCCCCCTCCTAAGAAGAGTGCTGAACCTCTTGCGCCTGTGCAAGAGGCTCCAGCTGCACAGAGCTCTCATGCCAGGTAAGAAGTACTGAACAATGATTGAATGTTGACAATGCGTTGACCTTTGGCTCTTTCGTAGAAACGACTCTGTTGCCTCTGACGAACCTGGTGCTGAGAAGCCCGCGTTCAGACCCAGCCGTCGGTACGTTATATACGCATGCTATAGAATAGCTCTCAACGTGCTTACATCGTACTCACAGCGTCCGCGAGAGGCCCGGAGGAAAGGACAACATTTCCGACGTGAGTGTCACATCTCACAACATATTCACCATTCGAGTAAAGTTGACACACATTCGCAGATCCTGTTTGGGCCACTGTAAAGCTGTCGAGGATTCATACGAAGATCGGAATACTGGAAATCAGGTTGAATCATGTACCTTGGGAGTTCGCTGTCTTTCATGTTGTAACAAGGAATAAATGAATCGAATAAACGAAATATTTGTAAAACAATCACACACCCTCCAGTTTGACGTGAACGTTCGACAGTACGAAATACGTACAACCAAAAAGCATCACTGAGTGGAGTTTCCTGTAGAACGATGAAATGAGCAAAATGTCCTAAGATGTGGTGGCGGCGAGGTTCGAACTCGCGCGGACTTGCGCCCATTGGGAATCTAAGCTAAACTTAAATCCAACGCCTTAGACCAACTCGGCCACGCCACCTCTAATGAAAATTGGCGGTAATTGGTTGTGATTATGCGTTGGCTGATTTGGGCCAGCACAACAGGCTTGATTCGACCACACGGACACCTAAGTACCTATACCGTATTCCAGGTCATTCAATTGACAATAGCTATGTACGTAGTAGAC
Source organism: Irpex sp. Y119-03 (assembly GCA_037042295.1). Taxonomy (NCBI): domain Eukaryota; kingdom Fungi; phylum Basidiomycota; class Agaricomycetes; order Polyporales; family Irpicaceae; genus Irpex; species Irpex sp. Y119-03. Next base: position 287,272 of record JAXQKB010000948.1, on the reverse strand, counting down.
TTGAAAGAGGATAAATCACAATGTTCCGTATTCTACCAGTTCACTCTTACACGCTTACATTCTAGTATCGCCGCTAACTTGTCTACACCTTCGTCACTGTTATCGCCTGTCGGATGACATCCCACTGACCCTCTCGATCCACCTCACCCTCTCTCACGGCTCTATCGTCGAACGCATCAGGTCCAAATAAAGCATCTTGTTCTAGTGAGCCTAGTCGGACCGATTTGGAGGACAAGAAGACCAAGGCGTAAAGCGTGGTGCGGGAGGCATTCGTCGGAACGAAATACCTCAAAAGCCACTCGTGCTCTGTGCTAGCACCGATCTGCAGGATTCCTGGCTGATCAGAGCCAGCTCTCGTACCGACCAAGCTCGGCTGGTCCTCGTTGACTGGTTCATAAAGATTCTTGATACTATAGTCGTCTGGATCGAGGTACCATACCTGCACATGCAGGTCGATCGGCGAACGGTTTTCAAGAACGATGGCATACTCGTGGTCATCGTCCACCAGTTGTGCGCGGTCAGTTGAGATGTCGACAGGCTCCCCGTCCTCTCGTGGGATCACGAATACTCCTTCGCTGTCGTCATCGTCATCAGTTTTCGTAAATCGGAGCATTCGGAGTGTAACAAGTCCCGCGAATGGATGAGCTGAATTGGAGAAGGAGAGGAGCCAGTTAAATTTTGCGATACCCCGCAGGATCTGGTCGAAGTTTGCCATATTTGCCTCCTCTCTCGATAGCTGCAGCGTCGGGTTCTCTAGGCCCAGCGCGCCCAAGAGAGGGTCCAAACGCTGTAGGGTGATAGCACCATCAACTTCGAATTGAAAGGCCACATCGGCATCGATGATGGAGGGGACTTCGACAATAGTGTTGGTTCGCGGCAAGGAGTCCCGTAGTCTTGTCAGAGTAGATGTTGCTTGTGCGAGAGAGCCAGAAATCGCGTAACGTAGTTGAATTTCGCGGATGATGGCCGCGGTATACACAGTGGCAGCCTGGAGAGCAAGCCCAGACTTCATACGCACGACTGATGACTGCGCGTACACTTCTCGCGCCTCGGCATCGCCTACTTTGGTCTCGTCGAGTGAATCAGCCAACTTGAAGATTTCAAACACAGTGCCTCGTCTTACACCGTGAATCTCTCCGGCGTCCACTGACAATAGACCACCGCGGCCCTGGAATTTAGCATTGAAGTGATCCACCTTCATCATCGTCTCCTTGAAGACAAGCCTGTCGCGGTAGATCCCTTCACATTGTGGATGCTGTCCCCAAGCATCTGTTCCGCCTGCAGCTTGACGGGCCGTGGACAGCTGCCTGTTGATGTACTTCACGACATGAGCATAAGTCTGAGGATGGAGGTTCGCTTGCATGGCTGCTAAGAACAGCATAGTCAGAACGCCGCCGCTCTCTCCTCCCTCGGCCCTTTCCCTTGGTCTGCATGCCGCTATCAGGACGTGATGTCCTAGCAGTCCCCGAAACGTGCTGCTCCTTCTAGGATGTCCAGCACTCGATATGGGGAGGGAAGCATGATCGACTACCGCCGTATCTTTATCGATGGAAGAAGGGAGAGGGTCGTATTCCGAGTCCCATTCATGGTAGGAGAATGATGCAGCCTTAATTATGTCGTCATCAGGGAAGGGGGGAAAGGGAGATAGGCGAGCACCAGGGAGAGCTCGAACAGTTAGCTCTTCACCGTGAAGTATGCTGGTGTCATTTCCCCGAGTGCCGTGGCCGCTATGACAGCAATCAAGGATGACGGTAATGTTGTTGCCGTGATTGCGTGCCGCCAACTTGAGAAGTGCTGCCAGAGTGCGGTCAGGTATTGCAAAAGTCTTGTACTCGTCCTCCTCATATAGTTCGCTTTCGTCGTATGGCACAATGGCTTCTACCATGTCGTCTCCTGCCACGCCGAGAGCACCCGTCTTTTCCTCAACGACAGTCCACCCGACGGGAGCGTTAAGGCGAGTTCCATGCCCGGAGAAGTAGAAGAGGATCGGGTCGCCCTTCTCGATATTTCGATTCTCGATCAAGTGTGCCTTGAAAGTAGAAATGATCTCTCGTCTGGTGGCCCCTTCCTCTGCCAGGTGACGAATATTCCCCGGGGGAGGGTTCATAGTTCTAGTGAGGAATTCGATCATGTTTGCTCCGTCGGAACTAGCCCCGGTAGCTGGCCACTGGTGCAAGTTTTTATAGACCGAAATCGTCACGATGAATGCCCACAGTTGAGGCATACTTCAAGTTATACTAAGCAGGTGATGAGTCAGCAGAGCGAGTTTATTGCAGAAGTCTCCGTGAAGAGTATACTCACCAAAACGTGATGAGATGACAATGTGAACAAATTGTATACTGAAGTTCGAGACAGCGTTGAATTGACCTTTAATCCAACGTTAGCCTATAGGAATTGCCCCAAATACTGCCTGTGATAGCGATAGGAATGACTGACTGTTCGAGAGCTTTGTGGTTTCGGGAGCACAAGCAAGAGGCTTTATGTGGGGGATGTGCTGCCAGCGAAGATGAGGCTTTGATGTTTGTACATGTTGTCTGCATAGAGTTTGAACTGTATCAACTGCGCGGAAATATGAGTGAGAAGGATAAACGTACTGTTCGGCGTACTTGTACAGGGTCCTAATGGACCGCGTGTGTGTAGCCTATACAATGCTAAGAGGATCCTCAGCACCTGCTGGTACCGAAGCGTGCAGTTAGTCACCATAACGGGCTGCTATGACTGTGACATGGATTCTACAAGCGCGAAAAGCAGGGTACCTTCTAGTGGACGTGAAGATTAGTCAGTAAGCATCACTCCCACGACTTTTCTGCCAGCCAGTCCCTCAAGCTTTGTTCTACCAATTGGTAGCACTAGTGAGTGCCAGAGCAAAAAAGAGGCGCTATTCAGTGATGGATTGTCAGCGACTGCACAGATTCGACGAGGAAGTGGAAGGGGGTTCAAACCGTTCACCTCCACGGCGTCGACGTGCTTGCGATAGAAGCCTTTGCTTCAGTCTCGTTACATGCCGTAAGTCTATGCATGTGGTATCTATTCTCTTGAAGCATTGGATACGGCACATATCAGGGTGCCTCCACAAGTCCATATACGATTGTACTTCAAGGTATCGAACAAGAAGACTCAGACTTGGCGAATGCCATGCAACTTATATGGAAGACCTTTGGAAACAACGTGGCACACGTCAGCTGAGGTAGAAGTAATAGACATCGAAAATCAAACGTTGTGTGAGAGCATACTAGTAGGGCATGCAGTGACTTCGAGTTGGAGCATGTCCTACTAGTACGACGCACTCCAGTCCTGTTATGAGTGCGGGCAAATACTGGCATACCTCGTGATCTGCGTCAGATACTTTCGTCCATACTGCCTCTCCATCTGCATCTCTAAATCCGTAGACACGTACTACGTTGTTAGAGTCGTGCTGCCAGTGACCCCGAGTGGGAGAACATAGACGTGGGCGACCAAAAGTACCTCGTTGCGCGTATTAGTGCATGCATCAACTTCAAGTTGAAACAGCGCATTAAGCGCCCACGGGCGGGCTGAGCCTGAAGCGCACTTGAAGCGCAACCAGAATACTCCATATCTGCAGCACAAACATCCACAGCATCCTGAACCATTACGAAACACACGAGTCTATATTCAGGGAGGTGAGTACTTGAGTAATCCAATGATCATGAAGTTACTAAAGTGATACGCGCGGTGTTCACAGCTCTTTCAGTTACCGAAAAACTTTCATTTAAACCATACCACGTCCTACCTTACCACGTGTAGAACAGTCACAGTTGTACCTGTATATCCGTGTACGACGAAGTCAAGTATGGCGGTACACGAGAAGTATTACTCGAAATAAGTATAAGAACGCCAGATGGCCCCCATCGACCTCAATATTCACAGCAAATTTGAGCCTTCTCTATTGCAGGTGAGTCGGAAATCCTCGACGACTATCCGGGTGCTAATCGAAAGAAGTATCACTCTTTGGCCGATCTGCACGTTGTTGCGTATGCTTCAGCGACTAAGGGAGGAACGTTGGCGGGTATTCACTAATAGCTATGCATGTAAGGTGAGACCTCGGTGTGCGCTCCGTTCACATGTTGACCAATACTCAGAATTCGCCAACTTCTTGAATACAGTCTGAGAGAACTGCGATCTTCTCAATGGCACCCGCGGGAACGTAGAGGGCCGTTCCGGATGCATGTCACCTTGGTCGTTAATCGCACCCTATCGCGTTGAGAGTCTGTTCCATCGTTTCCCCATCGATCGGTCGGTGTGTGCGTCTAGGATACTGCGCACACAGAACACGCCTTTGGACAGAGGCTCTAACATCATTCTGCGAAGGCTCCTTCACTCTTAATGACACCATGAGTAAACATTGTGGCCATGAACAACAGTCCTCCGACACTGCGAGTATGCTTTCAGCCTCATGTGTAATCCACGAAACCAAAACTCCGCTGCTTAATGGTCCTAGTAAGCATACTTTACCCTTGCAAACAGTCGGTTTCCCCCCCTTGACTACGTGACCAACACTTCAGTAAACGAAGCTATGGGAACGGAGGAAGGCGGTATCGGCGAAGATATATGGACAAGGTAAGGTTCCCCTGACTTCACGGGGATGTCACTGACGCGGAATCACAGGCAGGATCGAGAACGTATCGCAGAACTCTCACAAAGACTCTGGGCGCGATACTCTGACACTCACGACTCACTTGACCTTCGGTCCGCCGAAGATATGTCCGAACTCGCCTCCTACGAGTCGCTAGTAGACCGCCTATCCTCCGCGATGCAGAAGCTGGCTGTCAGTAGCATCCTACTGCTGCATAGGCTCAAGAGTTCCCGGGACGAGGCTGATTTCCACGCAGTCCTTCTACTCGTGGACCTGGCGAGGCGGTTGACTCGGGAGCGACCGATGGACGCGCCTATCTGGCTACACGCTCTGAAAATTGCCCAAGATATGCAAGATACTATCATTACAGCCTCTAAGGAACCGAACGAAACCAGTGCGGAGCCTCCAAACATTATGGCATCGTTGTTTCGGAGAACTGCCGATGAGTTGCACAAGTCTCTACTCTCAGTTCTTTTGTGCACCGTACGCGCGGGACCTTCCAAAGTGGATGAAAGCTGTATAGAAGGTATCCTTGGACCTATATTCTCTGAAGCTGAAGATAGCGACGATTCTGGTAGGATAGCTACACTATATCCTTGGATCCTACTAAAACAACTCGATACACTTCCAGATGGCGAAACGACAATCCCGGAGTCTACAGATATGGAGTTTACAATTGACTTCGTGGTGCCCCGGTATGTTTATCATCTGACCTAACTACATCTATCGGCAATACTAATGGCCCCAGAGAGGAGCAGGACGTGCAGACCACGGGTGCGGACTCTCGAGGTCTAGGAAGTGTTGACAATTGTCACAATGAAACAGGCGTAGGGACGAACAATTTCCCACCCGTACCTAGTTCACTCCCCGATCACGGTGTGGGCAATATGCCTCAGGAAAGTCGCGAACCTAGCGAACTAGGACAACATTTCCGTACATCGCTGCAGCGTGCATCGGAGAAGGCTTCCATTCAGTACCGTGACGGGACGTTGACCAGTTTGATGATCCCACCGGGAACACGCATTGACAATCTTTCAGCCATTGACGATATAGATGCAGCGATCACTTCGCAGAAGCGTGCCGTAGATCTTACTCCCGACGAGCATTTTCGCAAACCAAAGCGATTGCTTCACCTTGCAGACCTTCACGACACTCGATTTCAGCGTTCAAGTCTACCGGATGACTTGGATTCCATGATTTCGTTGTATTCAAGGGCACTCACGCTGACACGCAACACGGATCCCATGAACCCGTGGGTATTACTTCTGCGAGGAAACGTGCGCAGAATACGCTTCGAACGTCTCGGCGATGTCGATGATTTAAACGGAGCGTTCATGGATCATACTAGCGCTGTCGAGCAGCTCTCAGAAGATGATTCTGAGAGGTCAATGGCATGGAGTTCACTCGCAGATACTCATATCGCGGCGTTTGAACACTCCGAAAACCTAGGCGACTTGGTTGCTGCGATCCGATTTTATACTCTGGCCATCGAACTTACACCCAATTCACATCATCACAAACCAGCCATGTTGGCCAGACGTGCACTCGCCTATAAGATACGCTTTAACCGATGCAGTGCTCTAGAGGACCTTGAAGCTGCCATCAAGTCATTCTCGCATGCTGTTCAACTAGCTCCAGATGACCACCTATACAAGCCTGCAATGTGGAGGGATCTAGGGAACGCATACGAGGCGCGCTTTGAGCGAAGCGGATCAGTCGATGACCTACATGCAGAGGTCGACGCCTACGCCAATGCAGTGGAGCTTTCTTCCGACGACTACCCTGACAAACATGCTCTATACGACGCGCTCGCTTCATCGCGGATCGCTCGCTTCCGACGTCTCGGTCTGTCGAATGATATAAACGACGCAGTTGCAGCAGCTAGTCAGGCAATCAAACTCTCTCCAACTAACCTCTCGATCCGCGCTGCATTGATGGACAAACTGGGCTGTGCACAAGAACTACGGTTCGAGCACCTCGGTAACGTCGCCGACTTGGAGGCGGCGATTATCAGCCATCAACAAGCTGCTGAGTGGACTGCCGACGAAGACCCAAACAAGCATGTGCGGTTGGGTAATGCTAGTGTTTCCTTAAGAGCCCGCTTTGACCGTTTGGGCTCTCTAGAAGACCTCGAAGGGGCAATTGAAAAAGCAGCACTCGCTGTCAAGCTTTCGCCTGAACAGCATCCCCATAACCTAGGCTGGTTGAGTAACCTCGCCACATCGCTCAGTATACGCTTTAATCGACTTGGAAATCCTCAGGATTTGACGGAATCTATCAATAACTTCGAGAAAGTACTTCTCCTAGCTCCCGAAACACATCCCCTCAGATCGAGTTTCCTAAACAACTTCGCCGCCGCACACAGAACTCGGTTTTTGTGTAATGGGACGGAGGAAGATCTAGTGACTGCCAGCGAAGCTCTGAGGCAGGCAATCGACTTATGCCCCAGTGGTCATCAAGACAAACCTATGATGCTCTCGAACCTCGGTTTAGTCCTTGCTGCGCAGTCCGAGATCTCCAACCCCTCTGGTGGACTAGCTACTGCGATCGCAAACCATCTTCAAGCTATTGAGCTTACTCCTGACGGACACCCCGATAAGCCGAAATATTTGAACAACCTCGCTATGGCTCAAATAAAGCGCTTTGAGCGGCTTCGAAATGTTGAGGACATACAGGCGGCCTTTGCATATGGCAGTCGCGCCGCGTTACTAACTCCTGATGGAAGTCCTCTCAAAGTGCGACGTTGGGAGACTGCAGGACGGGCCATTTTTGCTAAATGCTGCTCATCATCGGGAACCTCTGACGATTTCGAACAGGCGTTCAGCGTTTTCAAACTTGCCTTCAAGGAGAAGACTGGCTATCCACCCGTGCGATTGAATGCGGCAACAAGGCTCACCGACTTTATCTCACGCTTCATATACCACGAGGATGGCGAAATGGCTGGCTTCCTTCTGCATGTACACCAAAGGGCCCTGGATCTTCTTCCTCAGGTTGTCTGGCTTGGGCATGATGTTCATCGCCGTTACCAAGAGTTAGTGCACCTCGGAAGTCTTGCGAATAAGGCCGCTGCCGCAGCCCTGAAGGTGGGGGCATTAGGACGTGCTATTGAATGGCTAGAGAGCGGCCGATCTATCGTCTGGGCCCAAGTACTTCGACTACGATCCCCTCTAGACAAATTGGAGGAACACCACCCTGAAGTTGCTTCGCATCTTTCTCAAGTATTCCGTGCCCTACAGAGCGTCAACTCCACTGGTATGTCTACTCTCACCACTTCAGAGTTATAACAGATTCCTGATATTCCGTAAATCCAAGATGATGCTGCGTCCACAACAAATACAGAGCCTCCGACTGAGGCGGGTCACCCTATATACCTCGATCTGAAAGACAAAAACCAGTATGGTCTAGCTATCGAATATGAGAAGCTCCTCGATCAGATCAGGGGAATGGAAGGTTTTGAAACCTTCCTGCAGCCTAAGTCGGTCGCAAACCTGATGTCAGCATGCTCTTTCGGCTATGTGGTCCTCGTCAATGTGCACCACTCACGTTGCGACGCGCTCATTCTGCATTCTCCTCGAAACGTTACCCATGTTCCCCTTCCTTCTTTCACGTTTGGTCGCGCCGAAAAGCTGCAAAAACAGCTTCGCGATGTCCTCAAGGCAAGGAAGAGGCTTCCAGGGGGTTCGAGATATCAAGACGAATCTATTGAGATTTTAGCTGACGAAGAGCATCATGGCAGAGGTGGCGAGAGGCTCCCTGACCCCAATCTTACAATGAGAAGAATCTTGTCTGAACTTTGGGATGGGGTTGTGAAGCCTGTGCTCGAGAAAATCGACGAGATTGTAGGTCATAGTAATCGACATCCGCACCTGTCGTTGACTAACACAGTGACATGCACAGACAGCAACCGAGGCTGTTGATCGCGATGTCCGTTTGCCTCACATTACTTGGTGCCCTACAGGCCCACTTGCTTTCCTTCCTATCCATGCAGCTGGCATGTACACGAATAAAGGGCCGCTAGACAATATGACCCTAATGGACCGTGCCGTCTCCTCCTACACACCGACACTAGAGACGCTGCTTCGCCCTCGTACCTCTTTCAAGAAGCCTGCCAATAACGACGCTCAGGCCCGGGCTACAGAACCTCGCCAGCCCCGCATACTGATTGTGTCTAAATCGACAGACGCAGAGGGCAAGAATGCGATTCCAAACACTGGAGAGGAGGTCAACATTGTTCGTGATATTTTTAACGACTCGGAATCCGCCAAAGTGTCGATATTGAGTGAAGACCAAGCAACGGTCAAGGATGTTCTTGACAACATGGCCACGCACTGCTGGATACATCTGGCTTGCCATGGTATCCAAGATGCCAAGGATCCTATGCGCAGTGGATTTATTTTGAACGATGACAGGTTAACACTGTCAATGCTTATGAATAAAGCACTGCCCAACGCCGATCTCGCTGTTCTCTCCGCCTGTCAGACGGCAACAGGAGAGAGGAAACTCTCGGAGGAAGCAGTACATCTTGCGGCGGCGATGTTGAATGCGGGGTTCAAGAGTGTTATTGGGACAATGTGGTCGATCTCTGATAGTATTGCACCGCAAGTAGCAAGGACTTTCTATAAGGTACTGCACAAACAGCTTCAAGATAATGAAGAGCTGCAGCCAGGATATGCCCTGCATAGTGTAGTTCTTGAACTCCGGCGTACAGAAGACTTCATACGATGGGTGCCCTTTGTACACTTTGGTCTGTAGACTCTAAATGCTATGACTTGAATAAATGACAGTTGTTATATATTTGAGCATCCGCAGTCATGGTACATACATGGGACTACATACCACGAACTAGTACAATCACTCTGGATTTTCCTGAACGACCCAGCTGCTGCCTGGCTGCTTTCCGATTCGAGTTCGATCAGTGCAGTGGCCTGGGCCGGGGAGCCTTAGGCTACGAGATCCTGAGCCCCGAAGGTTGAACTTGTCTACTCTGCCTCAGGGAGACTACCTTAGGCTGACGCAAGCTTGATCTGACCGGTAGACCTTCGCAAAGGGCGGCGTAAAGCGTGTTACGGGGGAGGTAGCGTAGTAATCAAGGGACAACAGCAATGCGAGAGCCATGCTTGCATCAAGCTGCAGCCTGAGGGGCCTCTAAGTGTATAGCCTGAGTAGAGGAGATATAATATCCGAGTCAAAGCTGGGAGACGCTCGCGTTACTCTGTTCGCTACTACCACCGCCACCATCACTGTACTTATGGCACAAATACTCATTTCGTACCATGATTGTGAGATATACAGCTATTCAACACATCGTTCGTGTTTTTTCTGTAAGTGATTATTCGCGTGTAGTTGAGCACCGAGTAATGACGCTACTGTTCTCACGCATAGGGTATAAACAATGCGTACACAGTGACACAACTCATTAATATTTGCCTGCTCGATGCAGCATGGCAGATAAGCAGATGTACACGCCCTTCCCAACATAGGTGAACGAATCATGAGGCCAATGCGAGTCTCCTCTCGCAGACGACCTGAGGATCACACCTAGCCAGTCGACATGGTGACTGTGAACGCAAACTCGCCACATCCACTCATCAAAGAGCCGATTCTATACGTCGTTGATCCACCAGCTCATCTCGAATGGGAACATCTTACAGCTACGTTCAAAGGCTATGGCGCGATCTGGCTGATCAGAAAGGACGAGATTCCGAGCGACCCGGCGAGTCGTAAAACGTGGGGGATTCGTTTGTCGAGCATCCATTACGGTATGTCTTTCGTCGAACTCGACTGCTGCGGTATTGGTATGGACTAGATATATCTTCATTTTAGCGGAAATGGCTTTAGCCACGCTACATGGTCAGCCCATCGAGTCTCTCGATCCCTCGTGGACGCTTGTGCTATCACACTCTCCCACTGCGGAAGAGGATCCGGACGTGGTTTTCGATCGGCCTTTCCCTCAATATATGAAGATGGAGCCAAATTCACGTCCCCGCGATGGTTTGAATATACGGTCGGCGTTTCGATGTTTTCGCACTGCTGGCCCTCTCGTCTCAGTTCGTGTAAATGTGGACGTCGGAGAACCACATCACACTATCGTTATACAGTACTTCAAGGAGGAGCATGCGAACCTTGCTCGTCAGAGGGGAAGTGGGCTACACAGAAGCTTACGACAACATACCAAGTCTGCACGTGGCAGGTTTACGCTCCAGAGCTTTGACCCATGTAGTCTGCATTGTTCGGTATGTGATTCATGTTCCTTCCACCATGTGCTTATGCTTAAATTTTCTGCTGTTCCCAACGTTAGGGATTTGGACCTGACTTCGTGCTCAAGGATCTTGTCGATACATTCTCTCAAGTAAGGAGACATGATATACTCTGCAAGTACTAGTACGGACTAACGCGCTATGGTGCAGTTCAGCGACATAAGCAGGTAAAGTGGTCCGTGTCCGTTTTGAAACGAGGCGTTAACTGTCATGATAGCGCAACACTCAAGCAAAGTGGAGAACCCGATGTACATGGGATCGTCACTTTTGGATCCCCGACCGGTGGTGTGTCAATGTCTATGCTCAGTTTGATTATACGATGATAATTGTACCCACTCTTACAGCGGCCCAAGCCCTGCAAGAGATGAACGGGAAAGCCCTCGAAACGGGAACACTTACTGTGCGCTATGCTGATCCCGAGGCTCGACGAATCTTCTACCTGCCGGCCCCACCGGCTGCCTCATCTGCCCCTGAGCCAGTAAGCGTGGTATTCGTCTGCCAAGGAGAGTATTGCTAACTCTATACACTCAGGATGTCCCATCTCCCGATCCCACACCTGAGCAGGCCGCAGAAGCCAAAGAGAACAAGCTCAAGGCTCTGCGCCTTCGAAGAGAAGAACTAGAACGTTTACTTTCTCAAACCAAGACAGAGCTCGAGGCAGCCAGATCAGATGGCCACAACGCGTCCCAGGAATACGACTCCGCCCAGCAAGCTCAGAAAATGGCAGACGAAGAGGTGGAGATCGCTCGAAAGGCATGCGCCGAAGCCTACCGGATCTGGCTCGAGGCGAAAGAGCGTGAAGCTGCGACGATCCGCCAAGCGAGCTGTGCACAGGATGCTACAGGCGCTGCTTTACTTCGAAAGCAGCAAGCCGATACTCGGATCTGGGAAGTCGAGCAACTGGAGTCGGCCACTCTGACGGAGAAGAAGGAACTTGATCGTGAGCTTGCTGAGGATGATGAGTGTCGTCATCAGGCTGAGCTCGCTGAGTCTGTTAGACGAATGAAGGAGATGAGGGAGGTGGAGGAGCAGGAGAGACGGGAGAGGGCGCGGAGGAAACTCGCAGAGATGGCGGAGAGGGCCAAACGACAGAGGGAGGAGGAGGAGCGGCTTGAAAGGGAGAAACGCGAGGAGGCACGTCGGAAGCAGGAAGCAGAGGCATACAGGCTGAAGTTGAAGCGAGAGGCGGCCGAGCGTGCTGCTCGGGAGGAGCGCGAGAATGCGTTGAAGAAGGCAAAAGCTGAGGAGGATAGGGTGAGGCGGCTACGAGAGGAGGCAGAGCGCGTCGCACGAGAACAGCGCAAGAAAGAAGAAGCCGAGCGCCGAGCAGCTGAGGCCCGACAGCGACTATACGACGAAGCTCTCGCAAAAGAAATCGAACGCTGCCGAGACCGCGACGACACCAAGTTCTGCCCCACCACACACGTCGTCATCTGGGACGAATGGCGCGCCCTCGCGCGGTACATGTACATCGGCAGCGAGTTCGACCGCGTCCAATGGTCCGACGCTCGTCCCTTAACATTCGGGAGCGTCCCGTGGCCTGTCCTGGGGCACCCTGAGAACGTGAACTTCGAGACGATTACGTGGACTGCGGTGGAGAGGTTTTTTAAGAGTATGGAGAGGGTGTTGGGGAGGGAGTCGAGTGAGTATGAGGTGCTTGTGGTGAAGACGCAGGTGCGGTTTCATCCGGATCGGTGGAGGGCGAGGAGGGTGTTGGGGTCTGTGTGGGATGGGGAGCTGAGGGAGAAGTTGGAGGAGGCGGGGAATGTGGTTGCGCAGGCTGTTACGCCGTTGAGGGCGAGGGGTAGTAAGTGAGGGTGGTTCGGTGTGGTCGTTCTGTAATGCATTGAGAATACTTGAATGGGGCTCAGGTTCTTTACCTGTACGTGTATTGTAGCACACTGTATCAATATTTATTACATAGGCATGAGAGGGTATGTCGATAAATATGTCAACAGCGAAATTTTGGACTCTGCATTACTTACTGTGGCAAAAAGTCGAGGGCTTGTGCTAGTGGCCCCGGCGGCAACTCCACGTGGAGGGCGGGACCGACTGGCATTGTGGGAATCTGAAAAAAGAAGCCGCCCAACGGCGGCCCCGACGCTGCCCAGTCCCTCCCGACATCTTACACGATGGACAAGATGCATCAACGATGAAGTCAACGAATTCGAACTGGCCATGGGCATGGAGAGTGCCTTGGAGGAGGAACGAACACATGTGTTTCAGCTGTTACGTCAGAGGCGGGTTGAAGTCGAACATGGGACAAATAACGCGTCAACAAGGACCGCGTCTTAATGAGCGCGACGAGCCACGTCCTCCACGTCCTCGCCTTTCCTGAGGGTGGACGTCATTTTGAGGGGTGGATTTTGGGTGGTGTGCCTTGGTGGGCGACGTCAACGTTGTGCTTCAAATTCTAGCGGCCACGAGCTAAAACAAAACGAAACGTTGTCCAACAGCTCGAGTGAACTCGAGCACCTGACCTCTCCGTTTCGTGTAGAATGCAGACGGGGACGCGTAAAATCAAGTCTGACTCAGCCATTTGGCCCGCCCTATGCTCGAAGAACGGAAAGAGCACGCGCAAACGCGTCTGGTCGATGATATTTGTCGACGGGAGTGAGTGGCACCGCACGCTAGACTAGGCCATCTCGAGCGACCTCCGCATCCACCGCCAGTCCACTTCGCGTTGGGCAGTGGAATACTGGCATTTTGTGGGTTTGATATTCGTCATAGGCGGTCGCTTGCAACCGTTACTGTATGAGTAAATGTAAAAGATTGTAACAGTGGTGATGGCTTCTTCGGAGGACTGGGCCTGCGCAACCCTAGATGTTGGTAGGGGCATGGCCCTCTACTTTTATGCTTGAAAGCGCAAACCTCGACAAGAGCATAAGTAGCAACATACGCCCGTGGATGTGCTTTATCTGCGGGCGGTGTACGAGCTCGGAGCACGCCTTGACGTATCGATGAACACAAGGAGGATTGAGTGATGGTTTGACGGAACAATACCATCTCCAAGGATCTCTCCACCTGATATTTCGTGATAGACGCAGGAATATCGGCACGAGTGTTGCAGAACAGAGGCCTGAGACGGCCTGTCTTGTTCTGTCGGAGTCTGGCTTATGTAACCCCAAAGTCGAACATGAGCCAAATAACGCGTAAATAACGGCTCTATATGGCGTCCGTCCTCGTCGTCTTCCTTCCTCTGGCACTCCTCCTCCTGCCATCGTGTTCCCTCCACATCCCTCCCCCTGCGAAACCGAGTTGTCGTAAGTGTCTCTAGAGTGTTCTGTAGAAACAGTAAAAGCAAAAGTCCCGAGTTTGGGCGAGCCAGAGGACCCACAGCTACCCACATAACATACGCTGTTTGTCTTCGAGACCCCGTTTCTCACCGTTTGCCGAGCATCAGCCTCGTGTGCGACCCTTGGCACGCCTGTAAAAGCCCTTTCCGGGTCCCCGTCCTCTTCTTTGTCGTCGACGACCTCACTGACTCTTCTCGCAACCCAGGCGCGGCCACCTCCGTCCAAGTCCATCCTTCTTCACTCAACCTCCAACACACACACAGTAAGTCGTCATCTCATGATACTCTCAGCTAGTATAGTCTAGTCTACCCCACACCATCAACGCGGGTCGCAACGTGGCTCGCACATGTCGAACAATCGCCTTGCACGCACTGACTTTCCCTCGCCCACTGCCCCCGCCTCGAGCACACAATAGTGTTTGATCACTCGACATCTACTCAGCGGGTGCCTTATCATCTCAATCATTCATTATATCGTGATTCTCCGAGTCCCATCTGAACCGCCACTGACGCCAGCGACTTGCTTTTCGTAGCCGCCTCTCCTCCTAGAGAAGACTACACTCAGCGAGATACGAACATACGATTCCATTGTGCGAGCTTGGAAGGCTGATATCGTCGAATAACATTTGGTTCGTCACGTTTTGTCACGTCTTGTAACATGGTGGCCTGACCTATCGTTTGTCCAACTATCCCAACTGTGGCCTTTGTCCGCGAAATTTACGACTCCACTGAACTGTATCGCTATCTTACTCCTTGTACACTACCTCATCGTCGCCGGAAATGGCCCCTCTCAGACCCATCCGGCGTGCCCGCACATTCAACGAGATCTACTTCAACCGCGGACAACCTCTCCGCGTCCCCTTGCAGGCTGCGAAGACCAGCACCGACCCACTCACGATGCCCCTGTTCACGCGTTCCAAACCCCTAACGGCGAATCCAAGTCGTCAAGACGAGATCGACGCGTTCCTGTCCTCCGAGGCCGAACGAACATTGGAAGACTCGTTCGCCTCAAACATGTCCCTCAACTCCCCTCCTCGCGTCCACCTCAACCTTCCTTCCGAAGATGACATTCCTGAATACGCACCCATGGATATCTCGCCCGCTCCCCTTCGCGTTCTGCCATCTTCAAAGTCTCATCCTCCCCGCCATGAAGAGGACTCTACCGGCCATTTGGCCCCTGCTAAGAAGATCGGCACGGGAAGGCCGCGCTCTAGTACCACCTCTGGCGCACAGAGGCTCTTTGGCAAGGATGTCAGTAACAACAGGCTTAACGATAGTACCGACGCTTGGGCTCCTCTGAACATCAAAAAACAAGATAAAGGTCAGGCCACAGAGAAGAGCGGCAAGCGATCGCAACGTACGGCAATGCCGTTCGACTGGGTGCAGAACTCTGAGTCCGATGACGACGATGTTCACG
This sequence comes from Irpex sp. Y119-03, assembly GCA_037042295.1. Taxonomy (NCBI): domain Eukaryota; kingdom Fungi; phylum Basidiomycota; class Agaricomycetes; order Polyporales; family Irpicaceae; genus Irpex; species Irpex sp. Y119-03. The sequence continues at coordinate 271,709 of JAXQKB010000948.1, read as the reverse complement.
GAATGGTCCCGCCGTCTTCTGCGATGAAGGTACGTTACTTTTCGAAATTGGCCACATGCGTTTACCTCTCGCTGACTTTAATGACGCTTCGTAGGCTATGGACATCTCGTCGTCCCCTGCGGACGAGATGGAGCTTGACCTGTCGATGTCATCCTCCGCCCCTGAGCCTCCTTCGCCACTGTCAGCCGCGACTACCGTGACGCAGCTGAGCATCCACGCCGCAGTCTCTCCCGGCACCCCCGCGTCTTCTGCGTCTGCTTCGAGACAGCGCACCCTCAGCAACCTATTCTACGACTCAGTGTCTCCTAGACGTCGATCGATCGAAGGCACGCGCCCTCAGATCCCTCTCTTCTCTGAAGTCGATCTCGAGGTTGACACCCCCGAGAAGCCGGCGCAGAAGAAGAAACGGTCGTTCTCTCCCGACTCGAGCATTAGGAAGAGCCATCATAATCTGTTCCAACACGCAGAGGCGCTCTCGTCCTCGCCTGCGTTGGCGGAGTCTCCTTCGTACCACAAACTCGAGAGGATCGCGTCAAAGGGAGCGATCCGCGCACTTGGGTTGGGAGAGACTGTCAAGGGCTTGAACGCGAACAACAAGCGTCCCAGAAGGCCTGCCTTGAGCGCCTTGATGGGCCCAGGGAGCATGGAAGGTTCACTGAGAAGCGCGCTCCCTCAGATGGAGAGTGTGGCTGGCACGGAAGACCGTGAGCGGGAGAAGGCTGACACCCGCACTTCCTCCTCGAAACATGAACTCGGTCTGCCGGCTCCTGCTAGACGTGCATTCTCTGCGATGCTCCCTCCCGCGTCTCTGATGGACCTGTCGATGGAGAGCGAGGTGTCGATGGAGGGACCGGATATGAGTTCGCCTGCGCAGGCGTATGCGAAGCGCCAGCAGTTTAAGACGTTGAGGAGGTGTGATGGGACGGAGGATTTTAGGAGCATGGGGGTGAGGCGCGATGCCGGGGATTTGAGAGCTGCGAGGAAGGCGGATGAGAAAGTTGAGAAGGAGAGGGAGGGAGAGGGAGAGAGAAAGGTGTTGGGCGATAGGAACACCCCGAGGAGCAAGTATTTGACGGGGTTGGGACGGTTTGGGGATAATGAGGCGTTGGGGAAGGTGTTGCCTTGTCATCGCGTGAAGGACGATGGGCTGATGAGGATCCGGTTCGAGACGGTTAACGATCTCCTCGATGGCAAGTACGACTCGAAGATCGCGGATTTCCAGATTATCGACTGCCGTTTTGATTATGAGTACAATGGAGGCCATATCCCTGGAGCTGTTAACGTTAATAGTACGAAGGCACTCGAAGAGCTGTTCTTTGGAGCGGGCGCGCAGAGGCCTGAACCTTCGACTAGTGGGGACGGTGTCAAGAAGACTGTCCTTGTGTTCCACTGCGAGTTCAGCTGCCAGAGGGCACCTACTTTGTAAGTCCAACCTCTATCGTCACCGTTTGTGGTACATTACTCACCGAGATTCTTTGCTTGCAGCGCCAAACATCTCCGCTCCAGGGACCGCAGCGACAACGGCCATGTGTACCCTCGCATCCACTACCCCGAGGTGTACATCCTCGAAGGTGGGTACTGCAACTACTGGAAGAACTGCGGCGAGCGCTGCCAGCCGAACAGTTACGTGCCCATGGACGACCCTCTCCACGCCGCCTCGCGCAAGGAAGACCTAGACCAGTTCCGCAAGGGCAAGTTCGGGCGCACCAAGTCGTACGCTTATGGCGAGGGCAAGAGCGGTCTCTTAGGTGCTCGCGACCGCGATCGGGAGTCGAAGCGGTCTAGTGCGCCTCCCTCCCAGGCTCCCGCTGCGACTATGTTTGGTGGTGGTGTTGCGATGAAGCCGTCGAGGTCGAGGAGGACGAACGGGATGTTGCAGACGCTGCAGGAGGATACGAGTCTTACGCAGCAGAGCGACGATGAGGATACGGATATTGGGGATAGTCCGTGTCCGCCGCCGAATAAGGGGGTTAGTTTTATGGGGAAGAAGATGCCGAGGGCTGCGCTTGCTAGGGCGGAGACTTATGGTGGTCCTTCGAGGATGAACAACGGGTTCTGAGCACCCACGCCCACGCGAACAAATCCGTATCTCTGCTCCAAGCTTTTCTGGTTTCTTGGTCTCTGCCTCGTCTCTATGCGCTTTACGTCTCGTCTGCTACCTCCCTTCTCCCAGGCCACTCATATAGAAAATCCATATCATGAAGTTACTACGAATTCGCCCTCAGGATCGGTCTCCCAAGGTTCTCGTCTCGCTGCCCGTCCAACTGCCGGCAAGCTATGTTTCAAGTTTCAAGTCTGTTCACAATCCCCATCGCTTTCGCAAGGTCCTCAACCAACAATGCGCCCTCACTCCGATATGATCATTCAAGAACCGTCCACCTTGCTTATGCGTCTATCCCACTATCATTTGTTGAAACGGTGTTCGCTAAAGACTCGAACGACAATCAAGATCTCGCACGAAGAAGAATATCTCAAGCACAATCTACGTAGACAACAACAACAACAACCACTCAATTCGCTCAACAACGACAGTCATGCTGCACACGGTGTAGCCAAACAAGCCTCATCTCATTGAACATTTGTCTCCCACATATCAAGCCTCAAGCATGGATGGACGGTCTTTGGTCGACGTCCCGTTACGACATCTGTCACGCGCATTCAAGTTTCCTTTCTATCATCCTCCCTCTGTTTTTCCTGGCTATTCTGCGTTTCCCTTCCATCGTCTAGGATGTCCGGCCGCCAGCTTTGCAAGTTGCGGTTCGGCACCTGGGTCATCCTCTGTGTTTCTCTTTCTGTGTTTTCTGCTGTACTATTCGTCGCCTCGCTATTCCTGTTCTGTGTTTTCCTGCGTCTCGACTTGCTTTCTTGTTTTCATCACCGAAGACTATTTGAAGTTGATTTGAAGTGAACTCTTTACCCCATCCCATTCCCACTGCGCTTGCTCCCCTTACCCCATTTCTGTTGGTTATACACCCCGTCAGATTAGTGAATACCATCTCTCACATTCCTATCTAATGCTCCGTTTTTGTTTGAGTTGGATTTTATCCTTTCAAGTTCATCAGTCATCCTCCGGAAGGCAGTCAGTCCGTTGGGTTCTTGGTCTTGGTGTGCGTTCTTCACGTCTCGCCTTTGCATACATACGGACTCGCTTCCGAACACTCATCATCTACCGCAATGCATCCGCATGTCTATTTATGTACATAGCTTATCATGTCAAGGTTTTTTTTCAGATTATAAAGTTTCTACATTGATCATTCCCTTCGAGGATTGCTGGCTGCGAGCTCCGAGAAGGTAAGTAGATGGGTCGGCCGGCGTCCATGTGAATTTCTACGGCCATAGCGGGACTCGGTTTACTACTACTTATCTCAGTTCTCACGACGTCTTTCTTGCATTACACCAATCCAAATACGAAAACAAGTCGACAACCGAATGCACGTAAGTAACCCACAGTAACCCGGATTCTCCCCGATTACGTTGCTTAGAGGCGTATCAAACAGATACCGCGACCCTCAGGCTCGGAGTCATATGTAATCGTGGCTGGAGTTGATATCTGTTCAAAGTAGCCAGGTGGACCCAGAGTCCTCCATCGCTGTTGTCAAGAACCATGTCGTTATGACCAACACAGGCATGTCGACGTTAGGACGAGTCCCCGGCATGAAGAGGCAAGAATCTTTGAAGCGACCGTCGTCCTCCTCTGGCTTCCCTCATTTTCCTGGCCATGCGGCACGACGCAGCAGAGGACTCAGTCTTACGGCTGGCGCGAATGCCGTTATTGCCGCCGTTGACGAGATGCAAGCACAGTCAACTACCACGCCGTCTACTAATTCGGAGCCCTGGGAGGATGCGGAAGGATCACAGGAGGAGGTGTCGATAGTTCGTGAGGATCTCAGGCACAGGCAGTTTGTCTACAGGTATGGATCAAAGCAGCATTGTTTCCCCCGTACGGAGGCTCCGTGGCCGTTTTCCTATGACCGAGAGATTCTTGAACAGTGAGTCGTACTTCTCATAGTGATGACTTGGCGGGGATCGACGTCGATCGACGACGACTCGGAGGTAACTGGCATTACAGCCGTGCCGAGTCGTCTACCATCAACTCCATCAGCCTGAACTGATAGAGTTGCTTTTATGACATTCTTACTGTAGATCGCTCATCGACTCTCCGCTACTGAAGGCGTTGAGAGACACGCATTCGTTCGTCGAGTTCTATGGGAAGCAACCGAGGCGATGCCTGGACTTGGGCACAGGAGTGAGTTCTTGTTTGGCTCGAATAATGTCGATTGCATGTTGTAACGTTCGATTTTCCCGTAGATGGGACATTGGGTAATTGATGCGGCACAGATGTATCCTCAGTGCACCTTTGTACGTCGTCGGCGAGATACGCTCTTGAGATATTCTTTGCTGACATCGGAACTCGGTGCAGGTTGGATTCGATCTCACCGACATACAGCTGGACATGAAGTATCTCGAAACATCGGTGTCAAAGCGGATTACCTGGATGCATGGAAACTTGTGCGTTGGGCGTTATTCTGCCAAATATGCTGTAGCTTTTTATTGATCCTTTATATGACAGTTTGAAATTCCCTCTTCCATTCGCCGACAATGAATTCGACTACATTCATTTGGTAGGGGTTGCGCTGGGCGTACCGGAGAACAAGGTTTGTCTGTCTCAGACGAAGTATATGTAACAAGTCTCACCTGATGCTTTCCTAGTGGAACCCTCTGTTTGAAGTATGGGTTACTATCATCCTGTTCGGGTTGCATATTGCTGAATCACTGCTACCCTGCAGGAGCTCAACCGTATTCTGAGCCCAGGAGGCGTTGTTGAAATGCTGCAACAAGGTAAGATCCATTCTGTCAGTGCGTTGGTTTCTGTGACTAACAACCTCCTTCAAGACGCCAAATTCCCAGTCTTGCCTCGATGGTTCACGGATCCTATACACGATCATCTGTGGCACAGACAAAAAGCGGTTGGGCTGACAGAAGGGTCAAAGATGAAGTATATCGCTTCTCGAGAGATATCACGGGCTGCTCCTCATGCGTATTCCCTCTTGGAAGAGCTCTATCACTCCGTGTTTGACAGTAGATTCATTAATCGAACACCCAGTGGTATGTGTTCCGATATTACTACCACATGCGTATTTGTCCATGCTAACTTTTGATCATAGCTATACTCCCAAATTACTTCCTCAGCGTGTTTAAAAAGGTGGTTTCGCCACCCACGCTTCGTATGTCTGTGCCACCAATTGCACCACCCATACCGAAAGGCTTCCAAAACGACTCAGGAGACACGTCTTCTATCAGAAGTACAACTTCAGACCCTCTGGACCCCACCGCGTACTTTATCCCCAACTCCGATGACTTTTCGGTAATTATCGACCCTCCCTCTGCTGGATCCAGCGAAAGTGGCTCGGTGCTGGGAGAAATAACACCTACAAGCTTTGCCTTCAAGGGCTTCGGCGCATTCAAAGAGCTTAAGCTTACGTCTCCTCTTGACGAGAGCCCGCCGTATAAGCTCTCAGAGTTCAAACCCACCCACATACGCGATATAGTCCAGCCGCTGGAACGTATTCGCACGACATCTATCATTCGCGACAGAACCTCGTCGTTCAATAGCGATCGCACTCGCACGTCCTCCTCCGTTTCTACGCCTTCCCCGCGTCGGGAACGTCCGGCCGCCCAGCTCGCCCTACAGGATGCCACACAGCTAGGAGGTGAGGCGGCCAAGTCTTTGTTCCGCATAGATCGGATGCAGGAAATGGGAGAAGGCGCGCTATTCATGCATCTGTATCAGGCGTCTCGGATGGTCTATGGAGCGAAAGAGGCTATGTGGGAAGAGTTGGTCGCCAGGATCAATAAGAAAGACCAGAGCTTGGAAATGTATGGTTGGAACTCAGAACACGATTTTCGGCTTGAGGAAAGCAGGCGGAAGTTCGAGGGATTGTTTGATGGTTACAAACAGTACGTTAGGCGATATGCCAATTGACCAGCTATTCTCACGTGCTAATTCAACGGCTTAACTTAGTGACATGGGTGTTCGCTTGTCCTTCTGGCATTCCTTGCTGCGGTGTGGATGGATGTTACCCACCCAACGACCCCTCTCCGCTGCCGAACAGGAGGAAGAAGATAAACTGCGGCACGCTATTCTAGAGGCAAGGAAACAAGCCACCGAGGAAGAGTTCAACACACCAATACGAACCTTCAGACTTCTTATTGGCGTCAAAGGATCCTGATATCAGATATGATACCCGGCATGTGAGTGTTGCGCGGGTTACTGTCTGGATTCTGTGACTGACGAGACCAAGTTTGTTCTTGATACCAGGATATTTGTTACCACTTACGTTAAATAATGTAATTGTTGCTTGCTGTTGTTTAATAGCGCAATACGCTCCTTCAAGAGATCTATGCCATTCGAAGATCTCGGCCACGTCGCTCTCCGCTCATACTGTACACGGGATTCATAGGAATACAGGTATCAATATACGAGAATTATTACTGATTCCACAATTCCAGAGCTATTTATGGGGCCTGCTGTAACTTGCGTATAAACTCCGCGCCGATATCGTTCGCTGCCATGGGGTTTGCCCCCGAAATTAGCTCCCGGTCAACAGTAATGCTTCCCAACTTCTTCCCAACAGAAGAAATCATCTCGACACCCTCTTTCGCCAGAGTTGACTCAACCTTCGCCGGTATTACACCCCCCTTCAATGTCTCAACAAGCGATTCTTCGGCATCGGACCATGAAGTAATCTTGTATCCTTTGTACGCAAATCCAGAGGAGCCGGGAGCATACTTCGTGGAGAGAAGCGCGAATGGGCCATGGCAGAGCGTAGCTAATTGATGATGGTCGCGGTGAGTCGTGCGTATTTCTAAGAAAGCAAGTAGACTTACCAGTCGGCTTTTCGCTATTGTGGAAGTGCAGAAGAATGCGCCCGAGGTCAGGATTGTCTCCCAGGTCGGTCAGAGGCGCGTGTCCGCCGGGGATGAACACACCGACAAAGGTCGCAAGCTCTTCATTGGGGATGGACGAAAATGGTCTCGGAGAAGCGAGATTACTCTCAATGTTCATCTTCTCTACGAGCCTATTATCGCGGTTTTTGGCGATGAAGTTGCCCATGTAGGCCGCGAACGTTGATTGAGAGAGAGGATCGATACTTGGACCTTTACCGGTGGGAGATGCAAACTATTGTTCACACTCATAAGCTCGCATCATGGACAGGCAACCATGGAATCGATTCTGACTTACTGTAACGGTATATCCCGCGTCCAACAGTTGTTGTAGCGGCTTTGTGAGCTCTTGTAGGAAGAATCCCGTCTCTTCGTGTGTGGTACTCCCATCGCTCTTCTTCAGCTCAAAGTGATCCGCGTCAGAGACGATGATCAGTACTTTACCAGTAGTACCGCCGAGGTCAAAGGATGCCATAATGTCCAATGACGGTTATGATGAGTATGTATGTGTGGCCACGGGGCGTAGACTTCGCTGCTATACTTATATGTCGTAGTAAACCTGTTTTCGAGGTGGAGCACAGTTTGCATTCGTGACGTACTATGCTCATGGCCACTGGTACTCCAAATTGCTCCAGGGAACAGCCGTATATCCTTAGCCAGCTGCAGGGCCCAGCATCATCTTAGATTAGAGTCGGTGAACGCGCATGTGGAAGTTGCATTTTGGTCCTTAGATCTATAGAGGACGCTACTAAGCAAATTGTTATACGTAATTCTGCTTTGTTATTACTAGTATACTTGTGTTATACAGCGGCATAACAGAATTCAAAGATTCAATAAGCCTCCGCGAGCTCAAGCGCTCATGCTTCCTTTGATTTCGTATCGTCATCTCACTCGGAGCTCTTCCTTATGTAGGCTGTGTGCTTTCACGACCTCATCATGAATGCTTTCGCACAATGCTACTGTCTCTTCCCTTTTGCGTAAAACGATCAAGGAGGAATTCAAGCCAGTAAGTTTTGTTGATTGTATTGTATGTCTCCTCATTACGTGTCTGAGAATACCTTCAACTCTTCAGATTCTCTGTACTACGATCACATACTTGCAGTCAATGGAATGAATTGAAGAGTGCCAGTTAATGTTCCGAGTCTTCCTCTCCTCGGAGACAGTTGACGTGGTGTGAACCTCGTAAGATAAGGCTATCGTAGCCCAGGCACTCATCAAACCACGCTAAATGTGTCGATCCGTATATACGATGATATCACAAAAGTTCTGCAGGGTTTTAGGCCTTAGGTCTCTCAGGTGTGTATTCCTTTTACCAACGGCCAGTAGTGCTCTGTTACGACCCTGACCACCTATTTTTGTCTAGGATCACAACTTAACTGGACATGTGGCGTTCAAGATATCCAAACGAACATCTCGCCACGCAACTGAAATCTTTAGCTTTTCCGTCATAGTCCATCCACGAAACAATCTGTCATTGACACCTATGTACAGTATGTACGACTCGCACAGCGAGTAAAGTCAGGCACGACATAACGCAGAGCGCGCCATCAGAAAGCCTGTGCAAAACGTTGGCAGCGTTTCAGATCGCTGGGCTGACGATGGCCAATATCAGCATCAACTCACTAGCAACACGGAGTCCGAGGGGCCACGATGACCGTACAATACGCAGCAGTGAGCTTGTCACCCGACTCGGCCCCTTCTTATTTCTCATCGTTTAACTTTCTACAGTGTTTAACTGGCAGCTTCCTATGCAAGAAGCAGCGGCGATTATGCTCTCGACTCGCTCTGAATACGACAGCACATGGCTTGCAAAAGGCGATCACTCAAGGAGTATACAGTTCCACCAGCACGACGATATCGTGACGGCATCACGACCGCGTTGGACCCAGGAGACCGGATGCTATAATACCCATGAGAATCAGTGAACTCGACAGCCCCAATCTGGAAACGTGAACAGAATAGAAGCCGCCCTGGATATTTACCTCGATTCGACGTCTCAGGATGTTCCTCCTTTCCTCAAATTTCAAGAGGTAAGTTGACTGGCTGCATGTTTGACGTTGTACCACATGAAATTTGTAATCTCCGTAGAGAAGACCTGCCCTTGTTGGCAGTTATGCGCTCCGATTCCAGCGCTCAGGAATCATTCTTCACCCCCTTCGGTTCTCGCCCGTTTACACGTCCAGGCGCGGGGGAAATTGCATCGGCGTCAGGCGCTCCGTGAGATCGTATATTAGAGTGCCAGATATGCCCCAGGTTTCCCTCTCCGCTCCCTTGCCCATGGTCTCCCTGTGCGTCCATACAAGAGGAGCAGCGGATTGTCGATTGCAATGGACGCTGCGACATACGCTGCGACTGCATACTATTTGTAGGTTGTTCATATTAGGTATGTTCACGACATTAATCTCGTCTCTGACCCAGGACGGCCGCAAAGATTTATTCTCTGGCATCATGTGGTACGTGCCCGTATCTGTTTTCCATTTCCTGTTACCAAGCTGATTGGAATTGACAGTCATGCTATTCTATGACATGTTTCTTACATTTGGAGATGAAGTGGAAAAGATCTGGCTGCAGCCATTCACCGGCGCGACGGCGCTCTGGTTCGTGGTACGTTCTTTGATTAATGCCATCCAGCGTCCTTGGATTTGCGGGATTAATGGTTCTTTAGAACAGATATGTGACCCCCTTAGGATACATCATCATCACAGTCAGTGAGTATAACATGCTTAATGTGAGCTCTTTGGAGAGAGGCTAAATGGGGAAAACGTTCCCGCAGGCTTCCACGACCCAAATTGGGGCCCAGAGGCATGTGAACGCTACGTTCGTTTTCCGGAAATCCTTAAAATATTTACCGCTACAGCAGTTGGCAGTAGGTTTGCGGCACTAGCTTCGATGATTCACTGTATGCTGAAACCGCATATCCGTTCTCCAGTAGTGTTTATTCTTCGCCTTTATGCGATATGGGGAAGGAACCGGAACATTCTAATATGTTTCAGTGTTCTGCTCGCGCTCGAAATCGCCGTTAAGATCGTGAGTTTGATAGTCTATTTGCTCATCTGGAAAGTCACTTGACAGCCGATGTCACGCAGTGGTCATTTACGGGTGGAATACGGTTACAGCTACCACCAGGTACGTGTATACTAATCACATTTACACAAGGAAAACATATTGACCATTAACGAAGGGCTGGTTGGATGTATCCTCACGGGCAACCCATCATCGTTAGTTATCCTTCCATTGTTTATGGAGGAGCTTGCCTGAATTTCAATTGTCCTCCAGGAATCGCGTTATGTTTACATGGGTGGCGGAGCTTGCATTTGGTGAGTCTTAGTCATTTCCGCTTGTAGGCAAGGCTGCATATATGGATTCTGATGACCATACTGCCCCCCGTATTCCAGATACCTTGGTCTTTTTCACGATGCTGTACAAGACGATCGTTCTATTTAACCGTATGCCAAGAAGTACTAGAGCAGCATCCATTCTCCAAGTTCTTTTGAGAGACGGTGAGCCTTCCCGATAGTGCCCGAATTCATGGGCTGACAACAACACAGGCGTTGTATATTTTGCTGTGATTTTTGTCTCCAATCTAGTCACATTGCTGATCTACGTAGTATGTATCAGTGTTTTTACCATCTGCACTTAGCTCAGGACTAATTACATCATTTATTCCAGCTTGCCATAGTCAGTACAGAAATCTTGACTTTCGAGAATACCGGACTGACCTATATTCACCCCCACATTGACAGCCCGATTTGAAGGTCATCAACGCTAGCTTCAGCACACTGTGAGTACGGCTCAAGCCAGAAACGGTTTGATTGCTAACGAATTGGCCCAGCATTACAACTTTGATGGTGTCACGTCTCATGCTTAATTTACGCTTGAGGCTGGTGCCAAACAGCGCGGACGCCGATTCAGTAATAACAGCACCCTACTCAGCAGACGGCAGAAGATCAGGAAGGTCAGGGCATTGGTCTGGGAATATTATACCCATGTCCAAATTTCAAGACCGATCAAGAGCGACGTCTCAGCAGGAGCAGTCGACTAATAGCGTGAAGATTTATACAAGTACATGGACAGAGGTTTCATAGGGCTATCCGAGCGAGGCATGGTTTGTTTACGCGGAATAGTGTGTCACTCGTTGTATCATTCGTTTTGTTCACAGTCGTTTAGCAATAGCTTTCGTTTGGGTGTAGTATACCATAGATCCATGTACGTATTTGCCTTCACATGTCACACATTCTAGTAGCGCCTACTTGACTATAGGAGGTGTGTCACGCGTGCTATTCCTGCAACTTGGCCAAGGTCTACGAGACTACGACCTTCCACTTCTTCGTCGTGTTCGGCCGAACATGCAACCCAATCTCTTGCAATATCTGTCTGGATTCCTGCCGATTGCATGTAAAATTTCATACAAGAAGGTTTGTTCGCGGTCTCATGCATCTCATGGATCGTCCTCAGACATATTGGTGCAATTGCTCTCACGTTGGTGAATGATTGCTTTTTGTGTCGCAAAAAGGCTAGTCCCGGAAGCATAGGCGCACTCAAATTCGCATCGTACGTCGCGGGTAGGGGGACACCATACGCGATGGTGTCTGGACTCTTCAGACCCACTAGGATAGAATTCAATATCTTTGCAGTGCTTCCTACATTCTACTAGGTGGAGTTTCATGACCTTCTTCGTTAATGACACCTTCTAAACTACGCACACAGGTCGAAGTGCGGCTAAGAACTCTCTTCTCTGTACAAGCGAATTGGTCTTCAAAGGGAAGAAAGCGGCAACTTGAAATAACGCACCCCAAACCTGCCAATACTCTTAGGGCAATCTTCTACATGCTCGTAACTCCGCCATGAGAATTAACTCCTTCAAGGACAACATCAACTCTTCAGAGGCTGGCTTGAGTGCTTGAGTACCAAATTTGTCAGCGCAGAGCGAGCTGTGGTGGCTGCTGATGGCGACATGACTCTCGCTACGCTAATCTAGCTATAGCAATCATACGAAATGTTGAAAACTGAAGGCGCACGCAATGAGAAAGAATTACTGAAGAGACTATTGGTGGATGGCTTACACGTAAGTAAATGGCATGCAGACAGCGTCTGCTATTTGAAAAATTGGAAATCATTCAGCCTTCTCATCTTGAACAATACTATGCATGACTGGCAGAAGGGAATTAATGTGAGCACTATTTCCGCTGCTGTTAATAATGTTGACTAGAGCAGCTGATTGGGTCTTGGAATTCAGATGGGATGAGGTTGGGCAGGAAAACCCGCAGAAGGCCAAAACTTTGAAGGCGTTATCCCTCGGTACTCAGTACTCAGTCGCCAGCTGGTCGTCGATGTGCTTTGGCCATCTGCATGGTCAGTTCCGCAGTTTGTGAGAGGTCGTACCCAATGTCTGGTACGCACGAGTAATTACTATGGCTTGATCGGATGCTCATCTCCTTCGTGAAGGCCACAGAACATGAAACGATGCATAAATCTGTTGCATTTCCCTACATGCCTATATAGTACCTCGATGGTTCCGCAATATATGGCTCGGACCGGGCCTGGAATCGTTCAGCTGTTATCAAATTCTGATCCTCGTAATGACAACAACGTAGATTGTTCGGTGTCTGCTTAGTAAGTCACGATACTCTCTGCTACAGTGTCCGTTTCTAACTTGTGGTAAATCTTTCGTCCATGATGGATGATATCGCAGATATTGCGTGGCATTTAGATGAGTAGCATCCCGAAAAAAAGTGTAAGAGTTATCTATAGTCAACAGTTCCTCAGGCCTCAGGCCTTAAGACTTTGCTAGAGATGGAGACGGAGGCCTTTTTATCTGGTTCAATTGTCTTCAAATGTTGCGCTGGCTTTCTCTGAGAGAAATGAACAAGCACTCAAGAGTGGTTTTGATCCTCGTGACAGACATACCCCGAACGACCGGTCCCCCGGAATCGGCGAATTATGTATCACTCCCAGCATTTACTATAAGAAAAGTGAGGTAGGACGAGATTCACTCATTCAGCATCAGTATCGTTTATCCCTGATTCTCTTCGTTCAGATGACCACGACCTCGTCCGCACCCCGAGTATGGTTGAGTAAGTACAGCGTTACGATCTTACTACGTCGACTTACCTGGACATTTGCAGTCACCGGGTCTTCATCTGGCTTTGGTCGCGTGCTCACTGAGCTGGCCCTGAGCAAGGGCGACATCGTTGTTGCTACACTCCGCAAGCCAGAGGTACTCAAAGAACTACAAGATCGCACATCGGCCGAGAAGTTACTCGTACTCAAGGTCGACGTCACTAAAGATGAAGACATCCTAAACGCGTTCACGAAAGCAAAGGAGAGATTTGGGCGCATAGACGTCGTCATCAACAATGCCGGTCATGGATTGAGCTCTTTAGTAGAGGTCACTCCTGACGATGCAGCTCGTGGTATATTTGAGACCAATTTCTGGGGTGCTGCTCGGGTGAACAGAGAAGCTGTGCGCGCGTTCCGCGATAGTAACCCAGCGGGAGCAGGGGGAAGACTGATCGTGATCAGTTCTGAATATGGTATCATAGCTTACCCAACGACAGGGTACTACTCGGCCACGAAGCATGGTGTGTACTTGATTAGTCACAGTGCTCATTGGGCGAGAAAAGGAGCTGATCTCAGTCTTTTGCAGCGTTGGAAGCTATTACAGAGGCACTGGCTGGTGAACTCAATCCAAAATGGAACATCAAGGTAGGCTTGTGATATTTGTTATAAATGTCTGAGGGTTGATGTATAACACACGTAATTCAGGTAACACTGGTAGAGGCAGGTGCCTTCCGCACATCCGTATTCCAGTCGATTGTGCAATTTCCCATCCCAGACATTTACCTCACTCCTGGCTCCGGAGTGGCTCAGGTTACCAAGATCTTCGAGGAGATCTTGAAGCCTGAGACGAAGATGGGCGATCCACAGAAGTTTGCAGAGAAGATCTGGCAACTGCTGGCCCTTCCTGACCCTCCGCTGAGGCTTCCTCTTGGTCCAGATGCTGTTGATCTCATAGAGGGTCAGCTTAAGCGCATCTCTTCAGATGTCGATGCATATAAAAGCTGGTCGGCGGATGTACTCGAGCAGTGAGGATATATTCAGACTCTAGGGAGATGCGTATGTGAGTGTCCTTTATACATTGCTTCGGCCCCATTACAAGTGTCTCACCTAATCGCTATAAGCTAGATACAGCGCCATACTTCAATTTGCTAGACATGTATTGTCACAATCACAATATCCCGTCTCTGTTTTTGGTACCTTTCCCTACGAAATACAGCGTTTTTCCAAGGCTGCGCAACATGTGTATCGATATGTACGCGGAAAATGGTAACGGAATACATGCGACGTTTCATGACGATGTCGCGTATCCAATGCTGGCGTCCGTGAAGATTTCGGTAGGCGAATAACTACTGAATTTGGTAACCTCGGTTATTCATGCATGTCGCATATTCACCGATCAACTTTCGCGTAGGACGGGGCTTTCTTGATCCCTTCCGAGGACTCAAGATAATAAGCCGGAAGATTCAAATTCGGGATCTGGTTCTCTCAGAGGCTGGGGATGCTCGGTGTATATAAGTATCAGCATCTCCAGCGTCGTTCACCGCAAGGTAGAACATGGCCTCAACAAATGCCCTTAGAGCTTTGATGCTCCTGACGCAGTCTTGGGCGTATCGCGTGTCTGTTACCCCACCCAATCCTCCGCCACCAAAGACAGACCAGAAGAGTCACGGCGATACGATGCTGTTACCTGTCTATTGGAATAGATGGGTCTGGGATGTACGTCTTTCCAACTATTCCATGTAAAGTGAAGTCTTATGAATACTGACCATCCTCCGCATAGTCCCTTTATTATACGACGGCTTTAGTTGAGGTCGCAGCCATGGCATTCGCCCAACTTCCCTCGGAATTAGCAGAATCTTCCTTGGGCTTTCCTCGTGCCACAGAGAGCCAAAGACTCGGACGTGCACAGCCTTACATTCCGCCTGAAGCCATCTTTGGTTGGTTTCTGACTATCGCAGGCACTCTCCTCCGAATATGGTGCTACAGAACACTCGCATCGTCCTTCACCTTTGAACTATCTCTCAAGGAAGACCACAAGCTCATCCGAAGCGGACCTTACGCCTACGTGCGGCATCCTTCCTATACCGGACTCTACGCGGTCATCATAGGATCGGCGATGTTAACCTACGGTCGTGGAGGTTGGTGGTCACAAGTCGGCTGGGATCTTGGGGCGTGGAGGTACCTCGCTGTCGTACATCTTCTGTGGGAGGCAATGATGATGCGTGCTTTCTGGAGACGTACGAAGCTGGAGGATAAGGTGTTGCATGAGCACTTCAAGGAAGAGTGGGAAGAGTGGGTGAGGGATGTGCCGGATCGTCTTATTCCAGGTATTCTGTAAGATGCTAGATTCTTGCTAGATTGAACGACACCCTCGTGTGTTTGAAAACCACCAATGTAGCTGTATGTTGAACATGTCAGGATGGGCTGCGGGCTTAGTGTTGCGACGAATGCGACTGTGTTTGTCGAGATCAGCAGTTACTGCTATCCGTCGGGAATCGACCAGCATGACTACAGGGTGAGTATATCGAGCCATCTTTCCTCATCGTACAGTCAGTACTCACCTCAATTATCTCGTAGACGTGCGAGCAGTCGCAATAAGCACGACGATCCCGCGAATTACTGAATAAGCAACCTAATCGGCCCGTATCCTGACATCCATCGTATAAATACTCACGATCATCGTATCGACACGATAAGTTTCCATTGCCCCTCGAAGAGTACTCACCACGATCATGGCAGGATACATACAGGACACGATTTTCCTTTTGGGAGACTCGCTTACCCAGCAGTCTCTAGCCCCAGGGGGCCTTTCTCAACTACTCTCAGGTCAGTGTTGCCACTAGATAGAGATGAAGTGCTACTTATAGTGATCTACAATGAACAGATGCTTATCAGAGGAAACTCGACGTTGTTAATCGCGGATTTAGTGGATACAACTCAAGATGGGCACTCCCTATCTTCCAGAATGTACGCGCGCCGTGATAGTACAGCTGACACCTTCAGCCTCCTCACGATAAGTATATCATCATGCGTAGGTATTCTCAAAGAAATCTGAGAGAGCAAACCTCCCCACGGTCAAGCTCCTCACCATCTGGTTCGGGGCAAACGACGCCGTCGAGCCAGAAGGGACACAACACGTCCCCCTCGAAGAATACTCCTCAAATCTTTCCAAGCTCATCCAACTCGTCAAATCTCCCTCCTCCGAGTGGTACTCCCCCGAAACGCGGATCATCCTGCTCACCCCTCCTCCAGTAAACACTACGTTGTGGCTCGCGTTCCTTAAAGAGATCGAGGTGCCGACAGACCACTCGGATAGAACGGTCGAGCGGACGAGAACGTATGCTGAGGCTGCGATCGCTGTGGGGAAGAAGGAAGGTGTACCTGTCGTGGATGTCTTTTCGCTGCTTTGGAATGCGGGTGGTGAGAGTGAAGAAGGCCTGAAGAAGTTCCTCTCGGATGGGTTGCATCTCAAGCCAGAGGGATACCAGGTAAACTGGGACCACGTTGCTTCTGCACCTACTGAGTTTGTGAACTCATGAGACTTTCTAGCTAGCATATGACGCTCTGATCAAGAGTATCAGCGAGAACTATCCTGAGCTTCATTTCGACAAGCTTCCGCTGGCATACCCTGAGTAAGCCCACATTGATGATCCTCTCTTGATTGGAATATAAATCTCACTATCTTGTCCTACAGCTGGAAAGAGGTCAACACTGATAACTTCGTTGAGCTGCTCAAAGAACCTCTAGTCAAGAAACAATCACAGGCCTAAGTGGCGAAGATCTATGAGTAGATAGAGCCGAGCGCTGGAAATAGTCGTATGCAGGAGTACAGTAGACCATGAACTCACCTAGAATTTCGCACACGTGTACCATGTGAAGGGTATAGAACAAGGGCGACCACTGTAGCTGAGTGGAAGATTGCATCCAAATGAAAAGCAAATAGATATTGCGACAAACCGCAACTTGCGAGAGAATCCTACAATACACCCAACGAGCAAACGAGCTTGATAATAACTGTGATGTGACGCGATGATAAACCTGCACAGAGACATGGGCACGGACTTCTATGAATAGCAAGGGTAACTAGAATACCTGAATAAATAAGTTGTGATGGTGTTCATCGAGAGGAGGATGCTGAATGATTGGAAGTCGGGAATTCAGTTGAAATGGGAGTAGTGTCCAGGGACGCGTAGCCGACATTTCTCGCAGTCGAGCCTGGGACCCATGGTAAACCGCGGTTTCCTAGGAGGGGAGAGAGGCAAGGCGATGTCTTCTGGTTGGAGTTCCATTCTTGACGAACGGGTGGGCGTTGTGGGAGTTAGTGGCGCAGGGTCGGATGCGTAGGGAGGAGGGTATGGTTGTTCAGAGAGGGCAGGCAAGCTTTGCATTTGTATGCGTTGGAGGTCGAGGGGTGCTGGAGGTCTTGAAGGAAATGGATGCGAGAGAATATTATTATTCGCTGAGGGAGCAAAGCAGGAAGGCGGCCACGGTTCAGACATCTGCTCGTCGTCCATATTCTGTATGATAGAGTTAGATGCATTGTTCTGTATACAAGCATACTAGAGACACACCATATCATCGTTGTAACCCTCCTGTCTACTAGAACCAGCGGCCAACCGGGGCTCCTCTTGGATGACAGCCACAGGACCGACATGATCCCTATCGATCCTCAGCCCACGCGTCCTAGACACCCAATCTTCTGATACCTGGCGCGTAGCCATCGGCGGAGGGGTTGGCACAGGTGAAGGCAGGCCAGAAGGAAAGCTCGTCATCGGGTCCAACGTGAGGCGTTTCTAAAGAAGTGTGCGCATTCCAGAGAGATTATGTTAAAGGGGAGACATAGAAATCTGGCAGATGAGCCTCCTGATGCACACACTCGAAGGAAGGAAAGTGGAGGAACGCGTACATACATTAGGTCTGCCGTACGCGCTGCTGGGTGACGCAGGCGACCGTGGCCGCTTCGAGGACGTCGAGGATGCTGTCGGTCGCATCATGGTAAAGGACGGCGAGCGCATATCGACGTCCATGCCTGTGCTTAATGATGATTGAGAGCTTGTTCGTCGAGGTAAATCACAAATTAGCTGGTGGACGTGGTGGTTGGAAAGCAAGCTCATGCCGGGTACGTATATTCGGGAGACAAAGAATTTATGGAGGCCACGCCGGTGATGTGTGCCAGGGACAAGTTATTTCCCCGTAATTACTTCTGCGGCCAGACGCGCCTCGTAGCGTGTAAACGCCCATTGCGACTTTGACCATGGCCACGACTCTCATTGGTCTGCATTGCAAGTCTTCTACGCATTGGTACGCGGGATGTAGAGAAAGCAGCAAATCCATCATTCTATTTTGTACA
This sequence comes from Irpex sp. Y119-03, assembly GCA_037042295.1. Classification (NCBI taxonomy): domain Eukaryota; kingdom Fungi; phylum Basidiomycota; class Agaricomycetes; order Polyporales; family Irpicaceae; genus Irpex; species Irpex sp. Y119-03. Next base: position 253,354 of record JAXQKB010000948.1, on the reverse strand, counting down.
ACGTATATCTACAAGACCAACTTTATATCTATTATTTCACAAACAGCACAAGCCAAACGAGCATTTCCAGATTTCACCATTTTTCATCCACAGTCCGAGCCAAGGAAACGATGAGCGAGGGAACAGGTCACTACGCCTGGACGTTGAGACCACCGCGAGGCAACCTGGGCTCTCCAGGCTGGTACGGCTCGCCACACTCCGTCCTCAACAAATCGTTCAACCAAGCCCCCTTCGGCTGGATCTTCACGCCCCTCGAGACATACATAACCGCCAGGTACATCCACGCCGCCGCGTTACCAACCGTTCCAACCTCGTCAGAGACGTGCGTCCGCGCGTACTCGGAGATCTCGTCGTACAGGTCGTCGTCCGTGAACAAGTCGAACATGTACTTGGCGACGGTGTCGTTGTCGCCGACGTCGCAGAGGTAGCCGGACTTGCCGTGTTCGATTTGGAGCGGGATGCCGCCGGTCTTGGAGGCGATGACGGGCTTGCCGGCGTGCAAGGCCTCGGAGACTTTGACTTCGAAGCCTTCACGGGTGGAGAGTTGGAGGGCGAACTTGGAGTTGGCCATGAGTGCGTTGAGGACTGTAGACTCGCGTGAGTTTGGGTCTGTCACACGAAGGAAGTAAATCACTCACGCTGATCGCTCGGCGGGCACCTCATGTACACGATGTCCTTCGCGTACTTGACATACTTGTTGTTGACGAGGTTGGCAACGTCGTCGTAGATGATGCTGGCATCGGGGTCATCGACAGCACCGTGGCCACAGATCAACAACTGAGGAGCCTCCTCTGCGGGTGTACCCTTTGCCTCGAGCAGGCCGCGGAACTTGGCATACGACTCGAGGACATTGGGGATACCCTTTGACGGGTCGAAACGAGCAATCTGGACGACGTACTCCCGGACCGGCCATGCGAGCTCGTGCATCTTCTCCTTGACGCAGAGGCTGCGGAACTCGCCCATGTAGTACTGCGAGTCCCAAGGAGAGAGCTCCTTGTTGAGACCATCGAGCCTGCACAAAAGCTAAGTTAGCGAAAGTGGTTTTTGAGGGAGTCTGATTACTTACCAGTCAGTAGCAGCACCGAGGAGAGCAAGCTTCTCGATGGGGACATCGCTGGGCACGAACTTGTTCACCGGGTGACTGATGAAAAGATCGGCAAGCTGGATGTTATTCCACAGGTACTTCCAGACCTCCTCCTGGGGCGAGCCCGCGATATGCACGAGATCGCTACGGATCTCAATGTGCGAACGGTAGATGATGGGGAGTTCGGGGCGGACTTTCTTGATGAGTGGAATAAGACCGGGCATCTGGGGGTCATCTGAATTAAAGATTGAGTTCGTGTCAATCAGTTGTCTAATCTTGTGTAGACGCCACAATGTGCACTTACCGATGAAGGCGATATCGACACCACCTGGGGCGAGCGGTCCACCGGGAGCAGTCCATCTCAGGCCATTCTTGAGAATCCACGCGTCAAAGTTGTCCTTTTGTTCCTTGGTCAGGCGGAGACTGGGGTCTGCGACGCCTTGGAGGATGTTGTGGTTGTTCTTGGTGGTACGGAAAACAGCGGGAGATGGGTTCGGCACATACCTGCGAAGAAAACGTGCGTTTAGCCAAAGGGTGTTCTCATGCTTCGGAGCATGCATAGAAACAAAGAGACTAGTACGGCATGCGATGGGACTTGTACACACCAGGCACAGTCGACATCCAGCGCGTTGAAGAATCGGATGAGCGCGTGACGCATCTATCCCCAGAAAACACGCCATGTCAGTTAACCGGCGTGGCAGAAATCTATGGGTTTACTCACCAAAGCCACACCACCTTTACGTTTCGAATAGATTCAGTCCCATGGAAGACGCACGTCAGCGATCAAACCCCGCATGCCACGCCCTGGAAAATGTGGGGTAAAGGGCGAAACCCCGCACTCACCTCCTTGGGGTGTCGAGGAGAAGAAGCCAATCTTGATCTTCTTCTCACGGAGTTCGTCTGCTAGCTTGATCACGGAGTTCCAGGTACCCTTTCCAACCGTCTTCTTGAATTCATCTAGATCGTCGATAAGATGGATTTTGCCACCGGCATCGACTGCCACTTGGTTGCGCGCCGCGATGCTGAGACGAGGGTTGTTTCCTGGGCCGAAGTACATGATGCACTTGCGTGCCGCGGAATCGGCCTGTTCATCAACCGTGCGAGGGATGGGAAGCTTCTCGCCCACACCGCTCGTTAGCTTGGAACTGTCCTGGAGCTGGTTGGCATCCACGTAAACGGTGGGCGTCTCGGCACCAGAAGGGACGTAGGAACCGGTGGTGGAGGAGATACGGTGCTTGATGTTGGGACGGGTGATCGAATCCGTGTGGAAGGGCTTGATGTTGAATACAATGGGGACGATGTCCAAGTCGAGCCAGAGACGAGTGCACAGATTCGGGGCCTAGTGTGTGATGTGTGAGTAGCCTGCTTTGTTGCGCATTCGATCTCGACACACACCTCTTTGAGAATGCTGAGAGTGACACCCGCTCCGAGGAACTTGCAGAGATGCTCAGACGCGAACTTGCGAAGCGTGCTGGTAACATGCTTCTCGATAGTTTCGGCCTGGGAGTCGGGCTCTGTCGCGTCGTACGGAACGAGGGCAGAAGCGAAATCGGTGTTGTAGACCGAGTCGTGGATGGAGATGGCGACCTCGAAGGAGGTGCCGTTGTTCACGACGGCACCGGCGATACCTGCCCACATCGGCTGATGTCCCGGAGATGTGAGCCAACGACGAACATGCCATCGAGGTGAACGACAATGCTTACAGTGAGACTGGCATATCCGGTGACGTTGGGACGCTTTGAGGAGACGACGCTGGAGAGCCTGCGACGGAGGGCCTCTGAGCCTTGGGATTGGAATTGGTGAGGGGGAGCCATGGTGGGTGGGTGGGGAACGGGAGGAGAGATGAGATAAGGTTTATATAGGGGGCGGGCGTTGGAGTTGGCCGCAATTGGGAATTTAGGCAGAGGCAATAATGGCCAGGAGTCTCGCTTTCTGAGGCAGCTGGTCGCCAGCCCCGTCTGCAGTCCCAGCAATAGAGTCATAGCACGTGCACCCCACGAGGCACCGCACACCCTCGCACCACCTGGACCCCCCTCTGCGGAGGCTGCTCACTTGCAGAAAACAGGGAAAATGTGGCGAGAAACGGCAACACTCGCCCTCGAATTCTTTTGGGTGCCATCACGCTCTCACCGTACACAACACGCACGTCAGGCCAGAGTCAGACGACGCAGCTTCCCCGAGATAATCTGATCGCTTGGGAGTGAGAGGAGATCAGTGGGCCGCAGATAAACGTGGGATTATGTCACTCCTCACCAGACATATTCCAGACTCTCCAAAGGCGCCCCTGCCGACGACTGGGGTCCTCTCGCCGACCAGCCCACTCTTGCGGTCGTCGCAGACCTCTCAGCCATACACGGCCATCTCACGCGCGTAGGCACCCTGCAACAATCCATATGCACACTCTTTGCAACTCCAGCGGACATGAACAACAGATTTGACGACCAGGGCGGCAGGCAACGCTCCAGAAGTCATCTGGCATTGACGCGAAGAGGCCAGTCCAACAAATACGTACTTGCAAATTCTCCCGTTCGCACATAGCCCTGAGCGAGCTGTCCGACGACACATAGTCCTCACGACATCGCCATCGAGGGGTACAAATTGGCTGCGGCGTGTTCTGCGCGAGGTGGGCAACGTGTACTGGGCAATCGGCCTAACAGGCCTACAGGGCGGTTGAACGGCTGCTAACTGGCTGGCAGGTGTATCAGATATGAGATGGTGAACGAGATAGAATTTCATAACATGAGATACACGTCAAGCGTAGTCTGTAGGCTGGGTGTATGCTGCTGCAAGACGAGCAGGAGACATGTCTGAGCTGGCGAACAAGTTTCTGGCCATGTCACGTCGTACGCCTACGTCACATTGTGTCACAGTTACTACATGTTCTCAAAGCGCTGGCCGCCACTCTCTGTCTTCGACGTCGACGAGGCTTGCCTGAAGTTCACTCTGTCACCGACGTCGACGACGTTTTCGACATCTCCAGCCCATAGTCAGAACAGCAAGGGCAAGAGCAGACCGCTAATCACGCCGTCTTCGTCATCGGGCTGGTGTCCACCGGTCTAGCCCAGTGTACATGTCATAACCCAAAGGTCATTCAACGTTTCACCACCTTCGCTGAACCTTCCACCCTCATCCATCATCCTACCGAAAGATTTTTCTAGCTCTAGATGAGCACCGGAGTCTGTGCAGCATGCGGCGGACAAACAGTCTTCGAAGAAGAGCTCGGCTCCGCTATTTGCGTCTCCTGCGGAACACTCGCCAACCCGTCTCAGAACATCCTCGACTCGCATCTCGACCGCGTCGATAGTTCAGGGCGGGACTACTATCCGCATGGCGTTCCGGTTGCTGGAGGCAGTACGTTGAAGGGCAGAAACGGACGCGCATTGGCAGGCCAGGACAAGGAAGCCAGGGAGAGAAGGAACATGGTGCGCTGCATCTTTGAGCCATTATTGCCTACGGACGCTGATCGTCCAATACAGATTGCTATGCATGAGTTTATTAGTGCTATCGCCAGTACGCTCTCGCATCCAGGATCTGCGCCGCGTGCCCAGGCTATCTTTGACCAGGCCATGTCAAGGGGCAAGTACAGATGGGGGAAGAAGGCGAAGCGAACCGCTGGCGCTTCCCTTGCTGTATCTCTGCGCGAAGCAAAGAAGAGTGTGTCTCTGCGGGATATTGCGGTATGTGAGCCCTGTTCGTGGAGTGACGAGGCACAACTCACGCACGCATATCGGCAGTTCCTCATCGACGAACCTCTCGTCTCCATTGCACGATCCTTTTCAACCGTTTGCACCCTCCTACAGCTCAAATTCAGCCTCTTCGAGCCAGCTCAGCATCTCCCCTCACTAGAATCCCACCTAATGACACTCCTCAGCGCGAGCTCAAACCCAAACTCAAAGGAAAGCCTGTTACCACACACGCTCGTCACTGCGCTAACACCTCTCATCCCCCGGCTCCCAGCCGTCCGAAACACAGTGACCTCCCTCGCCTCGCTCGTCGCGCGCAACGACAGCAGCTTGGCGCAGCTGCCGAGTGCACCGAGTGCGTGTGCGCTGTTTATGCTTGCGCTGGAAGGTGAGCTCTCTGCGTCTCTTCCGAACGCAGGGGCGTTGGCACAGGCTTTAGGTGCGCGGGTCAGCGTTAGCAAGGCGGTTGTCATGCAGCGGTACAAGATCATTTATGATTTGGTGGAGGAGTGTGTTAAGGAGGTTCCGTGGTTGGAGTCGCATGAGCATAGACCGAGTAGGGGTGGTAAGGGTAGGTCGAAGGTCGCGAAGAGAGTTGTGGTGGCGAAGGGATTGAAGGATGTGGTGCAGTTCCAGGATGAGATTTGGAGGAGGCGGTTTCTTGACACGGCGAATCCTGTTCTGGTGTTGGAGACCGACCCCGATGACGAAGATGATGAGACGTCGACAGAAGGGTCGGTGTACTCGTTTGGCGGTGCTAGTGTCGTCAGTACTGTCAGCGTCGCGTCAGATGCTCACCGACATCCGCGACCCACCAAGAAACGCAAGACGAGACACGACAAGGACGTCGAGGAGGTTTCCAGGTATCTGCTTCAGCCGCACGCAAGTGGATCCAGTTCCAGCAGGAGCAAGGCCACCAGTAGTACTCGTCAAGACCTCCTTCAACACTTCCTCACAGCGGACGACTCAGTTCTCGAACATGCCTTCGCGCGTCCGCCGACAAGACTCCAGCTATTGGCCAGCACACGCGGGGGCGAAAAGGCCGTCGGCGACGACGAGTTGTTCGAGGAGGGCGAGTTGGAGGGATTGATGAGAGACCCTGAGGAGGTGCTCGCGATACGGAGTACGATGGATTGGGATTGGGACGCACCAACAGTACCTGAGGAATCTTCTGAACATCGGCCTGCGAAGAGGAAGAAGACGGGATCTGGGGGTGAGAAGACTAAGGTGGCTAGTGGGAAGCAGAGGATCGATATGGATGTTCTTGCTCGTCTTTTGGATCCGGAGACTGTTACGGACGAGGATGGCGTCCATTTGGATTTGGAGGAGGCTGGCGCGTTGATTGGGGAAGACGATCTCGTGCAGGACTTTGGATTCGATTTTGACTTTGACTGGGATGCGCAAAGTATTGTGGACGAGGTGGTGGATGAACCCGCACTGGACGCGTCGACTCCGGCTCTGACTAGTGTTGAATCGGATCGCCTGTCTGCTGATGTCGGCGGCGGTGGTGGTGGCCATGAGGAAGAGATTGTAGAGGAGTGGCGGCCTATGTCGCCCGGTGGTGGAGGGGCCCTCGATGACGATGATAGGTATGATTTCTGAGGACTCTGTTAGGTCGATGATATATCTAGAATACCCCGCACAGAGAGTGTGGATTGATGTACATATTGTAGTGTATATATGCCAGTAGTAGAGAGTACTTACTTTGACATAATTGGAGTTCTTTTTGTTTTCTTCTGACTTTGTGCGATAGGAAGTGTGAACAAGGTATGTAGGATGCATTCGGAGGCAGTGGTATGCTAGGTACATGTACGAAGGCTACGTATATACAACTACGATACTTTGGCGCATGTTGGTTTCCCTCCGAAGAGGTACTTATCCCGAGGACCACGAAAAGGTCTGCGCCAGGACAGCCCGTCGTCGCACACGACTCAGCTGCCCTCCCTCGGGAAAGTTAGTACTCACACCCGCAGACAAAACAAAGAGAAATACACCGAAACCAGACGAACAGATCGCCAGACGAGTCAGGGCCATGACCCCCTTCATCCCCGCCTAGAGAAGTGCCCGCCTACCTCGGTGGGTTACCCCAAGTCCTGTCGGCTCTCGGTCGGTCGGTCGCGTGGTGCTGTCGAGGTCCTGGTCGGCCTGTCTAGAGAAAAAAGAAAGGTAAGTGTCAAGGAATGGTCTATGCTACGAGGGTCCACAAGTGCCCGAGTCCCAGAGGAGAGAAAGGTCCAGCCTGAATATCCATGTCCGTGTCCGAGTCCCATGTCCGAGTCCCATGTCCAAATCCAAGGTCCAAGTCCAAGTCCGAATCAGAGTCCGTCATCTCATCCCAATATACAGCCAATTGCCCCCAGATCCCAAAAATCGCCAATTTTCCAATTAGTTTTCTTCATCGTCGTTAATTGCGGGCCGGGTTTCGAACAGCAGTGGTACCCCACAGTACACTGCTGCCATCCACCCGTCCCAGTAGACCATCCTCCCCGAGTTCGGACGCGGAGGGGAACGGTAGGCCATTTACTCTACCGTCCACAACCACGACGCTACGCCGGGAGGGAGTCTACTCCAGGTCGTCCTCTTGGCTCGAGCTGGAGAAGAGCGAGGAGTGAGAGGACGACGAGGGGATTGGGGAAGGTAAGGTGGTCACGGTGGCCTCGGGAGGGGGAGGGAAGAACGCGTAGTCCCTAGATGTGTGATGTGTTAGCAACAGGATAAAGAGGAAGAAAAGAGTGCAGGACGTACCTCTTCCTGAGCCCGGTGCTTTGGTCAATCACAACCGGAGGGTTGGAGACGAAAGTCGGGTAGTCGGGTATGATGATCTCCTCGGGATCCTCGCCCATAAGTGTGAAACCCTCGTCTTCCTTCGCCTCAGGTAATTGTGCGGCCATGCCTGCGAGTTTGTTCAAGCAGAAGGGTTGAATCGGAGCGTCGAAGGAAGGAGAAGGAGAGCCTGGCTGCGATGGTTCGGTTGAGTTGATGCCATCTGAGTCCGTCAAGGGAGGAGGTGAGGGAGAGGTAGAGGTAGATGAGGAAGAGAAGGAGAAGGAGAAGGTCGAAGGTTGGGTGGCATTGACGTCTTCGGCCAAGTCGTAGTTGATCTGGTCCATGTAGCTGTAGACTTGTTCCATCTGGGTCACCAAGTCCTCGTTCTTGGATCGCACCAGGAGGAGGTCAGCCTCGAGCTCATCTCTCGCCCTCTGTTGCCTTTCCGCCTCCGCGATAGCTTGCTTAGCCGCCTCGCGAAGTTGTTGGGAGTAGAGGCGTTCGGCGTGGAGGGCCTGCTCTGCTGCCTGTCGTCCAATAGCCTCCTTCTGCATGCGGTCGACAAGCTCGGCCCATCTGGCGGTGAAGTTGAACATCTTCGCGTTCAATGCCGCCACCTCCTGTTGTGCGGCATGGCCACGGTTGATAGCGTCGTTGGTGGCGCGAGTCTGTTCCGCGAGTTGGTGCTCTAGATGTCTCCTCTCGATCTTAGCTTGGGTAAGCTCGTTCGATGCGTCGGCGAGCTGTTCTTTGGTGGTGGCGAGGCTGACTTGAGCTTCGTCGAGCCAGGTACGTGTGTTGAACCAAGTGGTGACGGCATTTTCAGCCTTGGCTTCGCTGTTCGACAGCTCGCGCTGAGACACGGCGTACATGTCCGCCCAGGAGACGGCCAAGTTTTCGAGGTAGGTGTTCCTCTCCCTGAGTCCTTGCGCGTCGATCACGAGCTGCGTGTTGATTTCGTTGAGGCGTTGAACCTCGATCTTGTACTCAAGTCGAGAGTTACGCGGTGCGTCAGAGTGCTGTCTCGTCATCTGAGAAATATACGTTTCTGACTTTAGCTGCTGTACGACGTAAATAGATGGTGAAATTTACTCACAAGAGCGGGGTATTGGTAGGAAGTGGACATCATGATAGTACTCGCAGAGACTATTGTGTAGAAATGTAGAGTGTGGGGGGTAGAGTGAGGAGGGGTAGAGTGGGTAGGGTGATAAAGAAAGCAAGATAGGTGGCACGACTAGCAGAAAACTCCAAACATATATAGCTTTCTGTAGCAACTCCGTCGCGGAGGACTACCTGTTCGGGGTAACCGACTCGGGCACGTCCATGACCATGCAGCAACAGGAGCTGCTGCTGCTTGGACAGGGAGCCCCCTGAGCGAGAACCATCTTTGAGTTGTCGACTCCTGAATAAGAAGCATACCATCACTTTCATGTGAAAAGAACCACCGACGATCGACAATCGCCGATCGTGGCCAGCAGTTCGGTATTTCCCACGCGCGCTCGGCGGGAATATTTTCTTTCTCGCTCGTCCACCGTGATCATCGTGCATCATGCATCAATTGCAAGGTCTGCATGTCAAGTATTGAATCATAAAATCCACACTGACATTAGCCCCAGTCAGGAATGCAACGCAGAGATGTTTGAATCTACCCGAGCTCGTTGGCCTCATTGCAGAGGCTTGCATGAGCGGAGCGGCCGACTCTACAAACGCGTACAACTCCCATGCCTATAGAGATGGTTCCAGTACCGTCCTCTCACTCGCCAAAACATGTCGCACCATCTTCCAGGCGTGTTTGCCGACCCTTTGGCATACGCAGATGGGTCTAGAGCAGCTCGTTAGCTGCCTACCAGCTGACAAGTTGCGCACAGACGAACTGGAACACGACGTCAGCGCAATGTATTCTTACGGGCAGCGTTACCTTTTGGTTCGTTTGTTCACCTCAGATTTAATCCGTTCACTGACTTGGGCTCATTAGGAAATTGTAACCAAACCTAACGGCCGCGACTGGGATCGTTTCGACATGTACGCTCGCCATGTACGCGTGCTTGTCATTCCTAGCTTGGGTATCAACCGGAGATATGTATTACATGACACAGTAATCCAACTGCTCAGCGGAATTGGTGGAGGACGCCCCCTGCTACCCACCTTATGCCAATTACACTGGGCTCAGCGTCCCTTCAAATACGCCTGGGCTCTCCCGTTTCTATCACCTCTAATTACTAGCCTTAGCCTCAACGCTGGATCCCTAAATGAGGTGCAGGACCTGCTTACTAACTTTCACCATCACTGCAGAGGACTCCGTGAACTCTTCCTAGACGGTCTCAAATTTCAAGAATTGGATGCTCCGTGGTGTCTCTCTTTGGCCAATGAATTGCACCTACTACCTCATTTGAGAGTGCTCAACGGAATCTACTTGGAAGATGTATCACACAAATTACTCCAATGCGCTGCTGATACTCCGTCCCTCATTTCCCTCGAACTACTCGCATATGGATTCTCACGGCCACCACAGGCTCTTTCCTTGGGTGCACTCATATTTCCGTCTCTGAAATCTCTCACACTACTCTCTACCCGACCGGATACACCTACCGACTGGAACGCCGTGCTGGAGCCGTTCCTATTCCCATCATTGCAAAGTATAGACCTTTCGGGAACAGTTCAGCCCGCAATGCTCTCCAATCTCCTTGCCAAGTTGCCCCAATATCTCTCTCCCACGTCCCTTACCGAATTAAAAATCGACGAGTTTCCTGCTCACAAGATTATGGAATGGGAGGGAGACATTGCTCCGTCCCAATCCTACGCTAATCTCCAGCCGTTGAAGGCCTTCAAAAACCTCACGAAGATGTCGCTGTCGTTCGTGGGTGGCATTCGCTGGACCGATCCGAACAATGAATTCTGTGACTTTTTGGGCGCATTTCCGAAATTACGCGTATTGACCATTCAAGGGGATGCTTGGCCATTCCAAACACATGATCCGGACATCCCCTTCGAATCCCCCACGCTCACTGTCCTCGCTCACATTGCTAGACGTTGTCCAGAGCTGTCTGAACTCCACCTCAACGTCGACGCAGATACAGATACCTACCCTCTCGTTTACAGACCACACCGTAATAGCCTACGCCATTGGAATCTGGTCACTCTGGATTTACGCTCGTCTCCTGTTGGCGAAGACTACGACGGGATAGCAGACTATATCTACGATCTCTTTCCCAGGGTCAAGGCGGTACGCTGTCTTGGCACGTCCGGGGAGGCTCACGTTATGGGCTGGAAAGAAGTCTCGAGACGGCTCGAGCAGTATGCCTTGGACGATGCGGCATGGGAGCAGGGGGTATAGCGGGCGATCGCAAAGCGTATTGGAGAGGTGAGTGGAGGGTCACTGATGTCCAACCACGAGACACTCACGCTGTGAACAACCCTTAGATTGTTGAGGCTTGTAATATGCATATACTTGTGGTATTCATCACGGCGACGAACTGCATTGCGTTCTGTTTCTGCGGTATCAGGTTTCAACATACGCTGGCATCACAGAAATGCGGTAGCATAGCCATTACTGAAGGTTGCAGGTGACCGCCATAAGCCTGCGCTCATACGCTCATCCGTGATCCTTGGGCGCAGAAGGTCATGCTCGCACTGCGTGTACCCGTTACCTTCTGTAATATCAATCTCCTCTTTCAAAACCTTCATGGCTAACGCAGGGGCAGACGTCTCATGCTGTTTTTGCCCTGCCCGCACTCATTGAGCTCATTCGCATCATGGTTCAACCTAGTCCTGCTCATATCGGAGCGCACACACTACGACTGGCCGCGCTCCGACCCGTGGAACTCGACAGGTTTCTTCCTTCGTAGTCTCCGCCCATAGCATCGCTTTCGAGTTCGAGTGCTGTGGACGACGCAACGAGATACAACCACGTAGGATAACCGTGCGTAGCTGCTATAACATCACAAATGCTTTCAAGCTAATACACCTAGCATATGACATCAATGTCGCGATATCAAATGCTGCGACATGGTCTCGATCACACAAAAAGATCATCTACTAGTACTATGAGGCGGCACGGCTTCGCGATCGGATGGTGCAAGGTATAAAAAGCTCACCTCCTCTCGCCTGTAGAAGTACACAGCAGATACGGAAGCACGACTCATTCAAGGCACAAACTGTCCACTATGTCTTCCGACACCGCCTACCCAACCCTCACCTCATGGGCCAAGACCACCCTCACATATCTCTTCGAGGCGGACCCTCATAATTTCGAGGACTCCATAGTGAAATATCTCGCGAAGGATGTCGAGTTCGTCGTCATTAATGGCAAGCAGTTGACCAAGGAGGAGTATGTGACGCGCCTGCATGCGTCTCGAGGGACGTTCAAGACTGCGAAGGTCGAGTTCTTGAATGCTGTGGAGGTACAGGATCAGGAGGGGAGTGAGAAGGTTAGAAAAACATCTTATTTCCCTCATGAATATTGCTCATCCTTGCTTATAGGCTGGAGCAGTGAGCGTATTCTTCACCGCTCACATCGTTGAGAACGAGGAGATCGACGGCCAGCCTGTCACAGAGACGGCCACTGCCAGCTTCCATCTGAAGTAAGCATGTTTTCCTCTTATATGTGACTGGGCAAGTAACTTACCCTCTTGGTCTCACAGGATCAAGGAGGACCCATCTCTCGAACCTCCGCCGGGTGGAGGCCACTTCGATCCTCGAAGGGTGGTGGCTTTGAATACCGTGTACACTAGAGTCAGGCACCTGCCTTCCACTCACCAGACATAAATTATTGTATTGTATTGCTTATTGTGACTATCCTGCGTATCTGCGTAATCCTCGTACCGATGTATTATTTCCATGCTTTCATCTGGCCACAGATTGATCCGTAGATTTCGAGCGCTAAGTGCAAGCCTGATCTCACTGTGACTCTGATCTGCCAGTGCAAACCGCATTTGAACCGCATACTTGGACTAATACTTCCACGACATCCTCAAGAGCCAGGAATTGTGCTTTCAAGAGGCTCTTCATCTGCTCTACATCTCACTGATTATTGTCCTAGAAAGCGAGTGCGAATTACTCGCCAAATCGCGAGTCACGAAAGTGCACAGCCGACTCTTGCACCGTGACGGGATCGCGTACAAAAACGCAAGAGCTCCTTCAACATGGCCGCACCGCGGGCTAGAAAGATAGAATTACGAGTCTCCAACCAAAAGGCCTACGTCTGGGATCTCGAAGGTATTCCATCGTACCCCAAACTTGCTATGAGAAGGAAGCTCAACGAGACCTGAAGGACAGACTTAGCAGCCCTCCGCGCAGACCACCACATATGCGGCGTGCTCTCAGGGACGCTCCCGCATCTCGCGCAGCAGAACGTGTTCCTCGGTGTGCCGTTGTTGCTCTTACCAGAAGAGGTTGTTTTGCTCGTCGAAAAAGGTGCGTTCACCACCATCCCAGGACTCCACGAAAATTGACACCCGCTTTTCTTTTTCGTGACTCAGAGATAGCAGTCCTAGTAGACGACCCAACAGCCCACCGCCAACCCACCCAATGCCAACTAGAAGCATGGAACACCGAGCGCATAGCAGGAGTCAAGTCACAGATCGCGGCGGTGGAGGCGAAAGAGTCGGTGGGGGGTCTGAAGAAGGAGAGAGCGATGAGCGAGGAGGCGGTTAGGAAGAGGAGGGAGAGGGAGGAGAAGAAGGCTGCTGCTGCACGGGCGAAGGCTCTTGCGGAAGGCGTTGCTGAAGAAGATGTATTCACACCACCTGCAACCCCATCAGAACCCACCGTTCCACCCCCACCAGAAACACTAGGTATCGCATCGTCAAACGCAGCATGGACAGTAACAATCCCCGCCAGCTCCTCCTCCCTGCCCTGGTACTCCTCATCGGAAGCAGGAACGACGTACGCGACGATAGAGGACGCGAAAGCAGCGGGCATATGGACGTACCCGTCTACACCGTTCGAACGCGCCAAGTGTGCTGTGTACCGCGATTTGTGGGAGAAGGGTCATTATATGGGAGGGGGGATTAGGTTTGGGGCGGATTTTTTGGTGTATCCTGGTACGCTCTCCTTTCCTCTTTCTCTCCTTCTTTCCTTCGTTTCGTGCTGGTCTCTGCGTGTGCTGAATATGAACACTCATTCGATTTTGACAGGCGACCCCCTACGCTATCACTCGCACTTCGCCGCAAGCGTCATCGAGTCCACCACTGCAACAATCAAACCGATGGAGATCGTCGCCCACGGAAGGCTGGGCACTGCGACGAAGAAGGCGCATCTGTTGTGTGGGTGGGACGAGGAGAAGGGGGAGGTAAGGTATTATTCTGTTGAGTGGGCTGGGTTTGGTTGAGTATATGTAGAATGTCTCTGTACCAAATGTTACTATATATCGTGAGATCCAAACCCAAGTGAGAGCGGTCCATGAACACTGAAATGAGCAGACGAAATCCATCGTCTTGTAAGCATAAACCATCGTCATTACACTACCCCACACCATGCACCAATCAATCAACCTTCCTCGAGCTCCTCTCACCACCCCTCGCCCCCCTACTAACCCTAATCCTCGTACCCGTACTCGTCTTCGATGGTGTGGGATTGCTGAACGTCTCAAGCGGCACAGCCTCCCCCTCCTCCGCGCTCTCCACACTATCTACATCTCCCCTTCCCCCCATACTATCAAACCTCGAACTCCCACCATAGCTTGAATTCCCACCATAACTCGAACGTGGCCTGCCAACTACACCAACAAGACTGATAACCCGCACCAATATGTCGTTCAGCCACACCACGAGCGTGAACACGGGCAGGCGGATGGGTATGTATGGTGATGGGTGGCGGATGACGTCTGCATCAGAGGTGGATGGGGAGGGGTTGTAGGGGTCGAGGGGGAGGGGGCGGGCGTGCATTGCCATTATTATGTACTGTTTTTTGGGTGATAGTTAGTGGGTGGGTGGGGGGGGGGGGGGAAGTGGGAAGGGGGAAGGGAGAGGGGGAGGGACGTACGGCGGGGTATACGAGTGCGAAGATGGCTGCGTTAGCGAGAGTGCTGCCCCACATGCACAATGCCGTTGGTGGAAGTCCTAGAGAATAGAGTATTGATCTGAATTTTCGTGCTGAAGACAGTCTTAGGAGCAAGAGAGTGACTGACCGAAGGCGAGGAAATACGCCCATCGCTCTTCGAGGAAACGGAGACGTCTTGCTAGTGGGTATCCTCGTGCGATCCATGTGAATCTGTCAGATATATTAGATCGCTCGCTAAGGTGTGAACTAGAGGGATACCGGTGGCTTACTCGAAGCAATAATACCTGCAAGGCCGAATATTTATCTAGCCATGATCTTTACCAACATGATAAATACTCACGCGTCAATCCACGACATGAACCCGAACCCAGCCGCAGGACCCACAAACGGTATATACTGCAGCGCAAACGAAACAACTACGGCGGTGAATATCATGACGCCTCGGTACGCTGATGTTGCGATGGAGTTGAGGATGCCGGTGTAGGTGGCGGGTGCTTGGGCGCGAGAGCGGGAGCCGTGGTGTAGGGCGAAGGTGCGGTTGGCTAGTTGGCTTGACCATGAGCTCTATGTGAGGATCGTAAACGTTTGACATCAGGTATGTATAGGTAGTTATGAGCAGACGCACGTTGAGATACAGCGATGCACCCATTACGGGGAACAGCCATAGTATCTGGTAGAACCATCCGATGTTCCTGCGTAGCCAGTGCGGGTGTTCATGTGTTAATGGGGAGAGCAGGAGATCGAAGAAATAGATGGAGGTGAGCGAGACGAGGTTGAGGAGGAAGGACTTTAGGATGTTTGATCGGACTTCTGCGTCACTGCAAGCAGAAGGTGTTGTAAACATAGGAGCTTCATCATCAACTAAAACGTTTGATAACATTCGTACCTGGCCATCAACCGTGCTACGACATCCCAACGAAAGGCATCCAAGAGACCCTTGCCGGCGGCCTTGAGCTGGAGCAGGCCCGTCTCGCGCACAGAGAGGAACGTTGGGTACGCCGACCTCGGCGAGTGCACATGATGCCCGAACCCCGCCGTGTTCCCTGCGTACGACATGTGTCTCGACGACGAGCACCCTGACCTCGTTGTTAACCTTGCTCTTAATTGGTGGCACGTCACTGCGAGTCGTCCGACTCGGACACGGTTTACACGCACTACCCCGGAGACGCCCACTTTACACGTACCGCCGGATCAATTGTGCACGTGACCGTGACGCGTCTAATGTGGAAGGCTGACCGCGTCACAAACAGTCTTCCTCCTGAACGCGATTCTTCGCTCAAATCGTGGAATGTAAGATTGAGTTGCATCGTGGAACTTAATCTGCATTCTACGATGAGAAGTTGAGAAGTCTCTTGTGAAACAGGAGGTGGCGTACCGATGTGCTTCTACCGCAGGATGCCATGCTGCTGCATCCCTCGGAAGAAGACTCGGTGTATGTTTAAAAGACTCCTGTCTGTGCACTGTCGTTGACATGAGATTGTCATGTCGGCTGGCTAGAAACGGCAGTCATCCGCGATGCTTAAATACGAACGCGAACGCAAGACGAGTTCTCTCCTTTCACATTCTCTTTCTCTTTCTCATCTACATCACTCACTCACTACACACTACTACACCACACATACATCTTAGCCGGCTAAGAATGGATACCTTCAACATGAACCTTACCATGACCGACTTTGCTGTCGCGACCCAGTCCTCGGCCTTTGAAGGCGGTATGGTGACAGGACTGGACTCGGAAACGGTATGTCCTCATTATTTTTATATATCAACCATCTACTCACGTCCACACTACTATAGTTTGCAACCATGGAAGCCAAGATGGCTGACCTCAGCGGACGACTTGGCGCAGACACTCAACAACTAAGCGCATACACCACAGAGCTCAAGAACCGGGAGGAGAAGATCGCCTCCCAGGCGCAGGCCCTGACGTCCACCCAGGCTGCGCTCGACGCCAAGACCTACGAGCTCGAAATGGTCTCCCTTCAGCTCGAGCAGGCGCGGACGTACCAGAACGACTTCACCCAGCGACTCGAGTCCATGGCTGCCACACACGCCAACGAGCTCAGGAAGGCCCGCCTGGAGAAGAAGAAACGCACGAAGGCCGCGATGGAGGTGCGGGGGGTGAAGGAGGACTCGGAGCGGAAGTTGAAGGAGGCGTTAGCGGAGAACGAGGAGCTGAAGAAGCAGCTGAAGCAGGCGTTACTGGAGAAGGAGGAAGCAGAAGGCGACATGATGGACATCGTCGAGATGGACCTCAAGTACGAGATGGAGCGCGCCGACCGACTCAAAGCCGAAGAACGCCTCAAGTTCCAAGAGGAGCGTCTCCGGAGCGCGTTGATGGAGCGAGGCGACATGGTCACGCGGATCAACAAGCTGAAGGCGGAGCGGGAGGTGCTGGACCAGAAGTACCAGGCGCTGAAGAGCAACGTCCACCTCATCGAGTCCCGCGCGAAGCTGCACCTCAAGAAGCTCAGTGTCTCCGTCAAAGAGACCGCTGCGCTCAAAGCGCAGATCAGCTCGCTCGTGCGCGATCAGGACGAGGGGCTTAACGTCAAGGTGCAGAAACTCGAGGCGGAGCTGCATAAGAGCCAGAACGCACGGAAGCATATGGAGGCGGCGAAGTTGGCGGTGAACAGGGCGGACGCGGGGAGGAAGGTGGCGGAGAAGAAGCTCGCGGATTTGACGGTCAAGTTCGAGCTGCTCAGGACGACGAGCACGAACAACTCTGCGAAGGACCGCGCGAAGGCCACGGAGTATATTCAGAAGCTGCGCGTGCAGTTCGCCGACGTCAAAAAGGAGAGGGACGCATTCGAGAAGGAGGTTAAGGTCCTTCGCTCGACTGCGACTGCGACTGATGTTGCCACGGTCGCGATGGACGAGGACGCACCGATGGAGGTCGACCTCGTGGCTACGAAGCTCGGAGCGACTGGCTTGGGTACGCTTTCGTCTTCTGGCTCGTTGCGCGCGGCGTTGTGTGGCGTCGAGAACGCGGTGCCTAGCGTGTGCTAGGTGCTCGTTCAGCACTATTAACATCTGGGTTCTGGGGGATTGGTATTGGGCTCTGGGGGATTTGTGCTGGGCTCTGTGGGCTTGTCAACGGATTCTGGGGGCTTATCAATGGGTTTCAGGGGGTTGCAGTCGTATAATGGTGATTCCTCCATGCGAGAGCGGAAGACGGTAGTGTGTGCGACTACCGTTGGAAGCTTGAGCTGGGGGGCTTTGCCTGGGTTGTTGGGTGGACGGCAGCGGGGTTTAATGGGCCTCGTTGTTTGAAGCCTTCGACCTTGCGACTTGATTATAAAAAATTGGGTGTAATGTCTGGGCTCTGGGGTGTTTTTCTTTTTGGCATATGGGCTCTGGGGGTTCTTTTTCTTTCTCCGACCTCAACACCTCGGACGGCGGTAGGCGACAGCCACTAGGCGGGTAAGGGGGTCATGGCCCTTACTCGTCTAGCGGTCTGTTCGTCGACCGCGGTACTAAGTATTTTCTTTTTTATCTTTGTGTGTGGTGAGTACTAACCCTTCCCGAGGGAGGGCAGCCTCGTGGGCTGTCCTGGCGCAGACCTTTTCGTGGTCCTCGGGATAAGTACCTCCCTCAGGCTTTGGGGGAGGGAAACTAACATGCGCCTTAAATGTTTATCTCTTTGTTTTTTTATTTTGAGTCGTTTGTCCTCTTTGCTAGATGCACACTCGAATATTATATGTCGTTCGTTGAATACATCTCATGATTGGAACAGCCTGAGTAGCTTTGCTCTGCGACTTGAACACGACGGGAATGAAATATCAAAGATTTCGAACCCCTTATCACCATACTTCCTCCTGGTATATTTGAACGCATCGATATATGCGATGGGACCCAGAGACTGTCCAACTAAGTGGAGGTCGACTCAAACACGAAACGTTGGTCGTAGGAAATATGTCAGTGGCAGGACTCGGTGGCCAAGCACAGCACACTACCGCAAGATACCTGTTCGTTAGTACAAAGAGCAAGAATGTGCCAAAGCAGACAAGACGAAGAGCCGATGTTCAAATGACGTCAAAGGTCGTATTACATGTGTCTTGTACAAATGTCGTGTATAGTGGACATAATCACGTACTTATCCTGCCCCTTCAGTGTCACCTAATCAGAACCATTTACTTTTGCCTTTCCAAGTCATCCTGGGTCACTGAGCCCACCGCCGTAGCCTGGGTCATTCTGAATGTAGACATGGGTATGTTAGTGCCAAGCGAGCCCCGTGCGCAATGGACTTCTCTCTTGGGAGTGTGTTGCGGTAGAGACTGTGGCCCAGTTGTGTCCATGTCGTAGCGAAAGGCAGACAGGCGTAGATTCAATATTAGTCGAGAGACCATGAGTGTTGTGATGCTGGGGGAGATGATGGTTCAGCCAGATGAGGACGCAGATGACTATGCATACTCACAGTGTGCCAAAGCTTGCGTTTATCACTTTCAAGTCCGGCTTAAATATGTAAGGGTGGAATTATTGAGTGATGCATATATGCGATATGAGTATGCACTGACCGTAGCAAACTAGATGTAGTCAGCAATCAGCACTGTTAGTTAGCTTGATCTTACTCACCAGATACATCATCACAGTCACGAGGTTTGCTCCGAAAATAACACCGAAGTACATAACACCTAATGTCCATCTTAGCCTGAGCATTTTGGTGAATTTCTATGACGCACTTACCGTCTCGCAGGAGCACTTCAGTAATGGGATTCCTTCGCGTAGTGATCGGGATCCGCCTATATATGTCTAATGTCCTGTATACCATAGCAAGAAACACGCAAGTATCTAGAGAACAGGTCAACTAAACGTGATTTATTTTCAAACAGCCGATCAGTACTGACCGAACGCAAGTTCTGCCACCCAAGTAAACATTAGCCGATTACTTGGTTGCGCCAAGATTAAGAACCGCGTAAGAGTCGCGCATGTCTAAAATGTAAAAAGTACTTACGAGCCTGTGCGTCCAGCGAGAATGCATCCAACAAGACCTGGGATGAGCCATGAACGACCTATCTATTATGAGCGGAATACAAAGATTACACACCTGGTGGTAGTTGCAACCTTATACCACCTGTAAAAGACCACTGGACCAACATGAGCAAAGCCCTGATGCATTATTAACGATAATATGTTCTCACAATCTTGAGAGATAATTCTGTCGCGAGCAAGGCACTGAAGCCAATTAACACGGCTCGACTCCTTTGGTATACTGCGTACAGACGAAGGATGAAGATGACTGTGTTAGAGACGTGTCAGCAGTGTGATATAGACTAGGAAGGTCTGTGACACACACTACCAACTGTTGTAGCAGTGAATATCTTGAGTATCTCGGGAAACATGACGTAACGGTCACAAGTTGATGTACTCCAACGTGGATCGTGCCAACCTGGGTGAAACCCCGACTTCAGATATACACTTTTCAGGTATATAAACAATGACACCTACTTATTATCACGATAATGTACCCGAATGGTGTTAGGTATCGATTCTTGGATATCCATGAGTAACGACGTCCCTCACTGGCGCGATTGAGTCAACACATCTACCATGAACCACAATACTGTGACGCTAGTGAAGCGCTGCGACCATATCTTATTGACTTCGTCTTCGAACGTGAGGATCATATCGTAGAATAGCATGACTATAACAAGTGGTAGTCGAAGGCCATCATGAAGATTAGTATAGCGTCACATACCACATGAAGCCAGAGAATAGTACTTGGCATCCAAGCTGGGAAAGAAGTGATGAGAGGCGTTCCAGCGAAAGGGATACTGTAACGTACAGATAACGCGCGGAAATCGCGTACGGTGATGCATCCATAGTGAGCACTGAAGGTTGAAGATAGTTGGTCGAGCATGCGCAGTGGCAGGGCAAAACATAGACGAGACTCTAGAGACAGCTATATATACACGCCACTTGCGGACGATCAACACTAGAGACGTGGTCAAAGATGTCTACCTGAGACGTGATTGCGGCGGGAATCATGAAATTTGAGCTAGTCAAGGTGAGTACATGACCGAGCCGTTGAGTAGACGCACACATGTGGGTAAGGAGGCTGCTCGAATAGGCAAGCTCGAACATAACGTTGTTGAACGCATGCAAAGCTGTATTCCGTAGTATTAAGCCACTGTCATGAGGCGGCGCCGGGATATCCGATTTTTTAAGTTTCAACGAACTTTGAACAAACTCTCACATTTGTGGATCTACTCTTGAGATGGCTACGACGCTATCATGAGAAGTTTAGCATAAGTATGGATAGAGAATTGACCGTACCTTCCTTAGATGAGCTGAATCAACACTGCATCCATCTCGCGAGGAACTTAGCTGTGAGCAAGATCTCACCTTGCGGTGCCGACGCGAGCTATACACTCGCCACTGTGAACTAATCGACTGATAAGTACTATCACGAAGATATTTGCAACTCGTGTAGATGTAGAACAAACGCTGATGTTGATGAGCATACCCTCCATACCGATTAAACGTTGGGCTCGCTCCGAGGTGTCAGGACAAGTGATCCAACCACTAGGCATCGGGACTACTCTTCCGTTCCTCTCGCTCTTTTGCCCGTTTCTTCGCCTTCTTTCGCCGCCGCCGTTCCCTTTCCACCTGCTTTGCCCTCTGTATCTCCTGTTTCGACAAGCCCGGATTGTACAGCTTGTCCAACTACCACGAAAAGTGAGATACGCCATACTCGAACGCAGAACGAACGAACCTTATCACGGAGTATCTTTCGGGCAATAGCCCTGTTCTGAGACAAAGAACGCGTTTGTTGGCAAGTCACTCGTATGCCCGTCGGTTTATGTAGCAACTGCACGTTATTTTCGGTCTTGTTGATTGATTGCCCGCCCGGTCCACTACCTTTATAATCGTGAGGACCAGGTCCTACCGAAGTCATTTATGCAACGATACCTCTAACGAAAGATTCCTCCAGGTCCTCTTCACGAATTTCGGGCACTGTGCGGTTCTTGGCGGCCTTCGTCAATTGAGAATAGAAACGCGGAACTGCAGGAGGGGCGATGGATGAGGAAGGAGTGGTATCATCATTATTTGGCTCATATTGTACACATGTGCTAATTAGGCAGAACAACACCTAGTTCAGAACGCTGGGATTAACAAGTGGAAGAGATAGCAACGCGGCAACGTACTTGGTCTGTGCTCGCGAACCACGACGGGACTCCACAGGTGGAGGGTTCTTAATGGAATCATTATCACCCAGTTCGGTATCCTTGGTAATTTTCAGCTCTAGAATGACCAAACGTTAATATGGCGCCATGGGTGATAGAAGGCTGTCGCGCACTCCATGTCTCATCCTCGACCTTGCGGGCTTGTACGACGTTCTTGCGTAGTACATCTGCTATTTCTTTAGCCAGAGTAACCTTCTCAGTAAAAGCTTGCGGGTCTGTGGTTGAAGAATTAGGTATTATTTCGTTACGCATCTTTAACTTGAATGCTGGTATGTATTAGTGGCTGAACAACCTCACTAAGCTGTGGACCCTACGTACCGTTTCGCACTGGCGCATCACCAGCAAAAGTTACAGCAGATGCCCGCAGCAGCTCCCGGTAAGCTGCACGAGCTGAGGCCTGCAGAGAGGCTGAGACCGACATGACCGTAAGAGCAGAGTTTTGTCCAGACTGGCCAACGCATGAACTCGGATTTGGCCTCGGGAAGAGCAGCGCCCTGGATGTCGGCTGGTCCCGAGCGCCTGAAGCTCACGTGGACTCCATCAGATCCCGACGCGAGATCCTGCGCGATGACCGCATATCGCGTCCTGTTTAGGCAACTGTGCACTACGCGTTACTACAGTGCATCCTCGACAAAAATAATGCAGGGAGGATGAGGGACGACTGGATAAATATAAATGAGATGGTAACATGTACTATAGGGTATGTGACGCGTGATATAATGGAACGCTGAAAATTGAAAGCCCAAATTGCCCCTGAGTGTCCTTTGGAAGCAGCAAGACGATGTCGACGACCCTCCTACGACGATGGATGTTTAACTCTCCCGTGTAGAAGTCGGGCATGCATCCCACTAGTCATACTGTCACACAAACATGTCCATGAGAGAATGCGCGTGCTTTGGAGACGATGTACCGCACTCGACGGTTGAAATGTCTCACGTGATCCAGGAATACAGTTTGTTGACTGTCTCGACGCGCTCGGAGTTTCAACACCTCTTGCTCTTCAACCACCACCATCCCCCGTCCCCTTACTGTCTATCCCCTTTGCCCGCTTCTTCCATCCATTGGAACCTCTCCCAAATAATCCCCACTACAAACTTTTACTTGTTCAACGTCTATAGCAATGGCTGTTGCGAAGAAGGCATCTGCTACCAAATCCGGTGCGGCCAAGAAGGGCGCAGCTCGCCCCGCTGCCGTCCACCCTCCGTGGATCGATATGATCAGGGTGAGTACTCTACACTGTCTAATGGTCGATGCTCGTGTGGTTGGTCGACGAAAACCTCTGAAATACGGTGCTTCGTGGTCGCTGTCCGCCATGGGACCAAAAGGGGTAGGGCGGAGGGCACGACTGATCCCGCGCGCCACTTCTCACCTCTCAGTCCCACCCTGTTTGCAAATATGTTTCTTCCACTCCGGCATCCCACAACATGCATACTTCTTCGTCGTATGTGACATTGCTGATACTTGTTCCCTCTTAATAGGAATGCATCACGGCTCACCCTGAGGATGCTCGATCCGGTGTTTCCCGGCCCCAGATCAAGAAGTACTTCTTTCCCTTCACCTCTAGCGACATATATTGATTGCAGCTCTTGCATAGGTTTGTTGAGGAGAAGTATGACCTTCAAATCGGCAATGCTCAAGTTACCCAGCTCAGCAAGGCCATCAGTTCTGGCGCGGATAAGAACATCTTCGCTCTCCCCAAGGGTAAATATTCCACTCTTCGCCCGTATTTCATATAACATGTCCCTAAATTCGTATATTATTCTACAGGACCTTCTGGACGTGTCAAGCTTGCCCCCAAAGCTGTTCGCCCCACCGATGCGGCCTCTAAAGAGGTAGGTATTCTGTGTGGGAATCTTGCACGTGCGCTTACTGACATGAACTCTGCAGAACAAGCCAGAGTCTAAGACCGTGAAGCCGGCCTCTAAGGCTAAGCCCGCTGCTGCAACTAAGGCAAAGCCAGTCGCTGCAAAGAAGCCTGTAATCAAGGAGAAGGCTTCCACTAAGGCCACTGCCAAGAGCGCTGTCAAGCCGAAGGCTACTGCTAAGAAAGCTACAACGACAAAGGCGCCCGCTGCTACCAAAGCTAAGGCCTCTGCTAAGGCTGACACCAAGAAGGCTGCTGCTGCGAAGGCTGAGCCGAAGAAGGCAGCTCCTGCGAAGACGGCTGCAAAGAAGGCTGCACCGGTGAAGAAGACCACGACTACTAGCCGAAGGGACTCAGCGAAGAAGGTGAGAAACTTGCATTCATTCCGCACTAGAGTCATTTGACTCAAACTTTTCATTCTAGGCAACTACAGCTGCTGCCTCTGCACCCAAGGCTAAGGCTGCTGCTAAGAAAGCACCTGCCAAGAAGGCACCGGCTACAACCTCCAGCCGCGCTAGCAGGGTTCGTCATTTTGTCAGATTTAAAAATTGAACAATTGCTCACAATGCTCACAGGCAGTAAAGAAGGCATGAGTCCTATCTAATGTTACTACGTGATCTACTCGACTTCTATATTTGCGCGTTACCTCGAATACTGGCTACCCCATGTTACGACGACCCGGCGACGATTTTTTTTTTGGCTACGTCTCTTTTCCTTTCTAAAGTATCTTATATGTATCTGCACAAGTCACTACTATCCTTGCGTGCCATGTTCGGCACGTGTCGTACGAGTAGATGGTTGGACATGGCGAGGGATTGGTAGTGCCTTTGCGGCATCTGTACTTGTACATCGTGGTCCGGAGTTTATCAACTAGTGTCTCGATGCATGTGTTCTACGGTGTGCGGGATTGATTTGAGTGCTCGAAATGTGAGGATACGGTCGCACCTTGCAGTATCAAGTCGAGATCGCGGGAAGTAAATGGGCGTGGCCACTCTAACGCGACGTCGTGGTCATAGTCACATTCAAGTCGCTTCGAGGTAAGCTGGCCGTCGAGCTTCCGAAGTCAGGTTGTTGTCAATAAGTATCGACGCGGTAAGCATTAGGCTTTATACTAAAAGAGAAGCCTTCTGCATAAGCCGAACTCACGTACCTGGAGAGGCGCAGGCCGAATGCGTGAGCTCACCAAAGTCAAACAAGTATACAGTGGGCTCAAGCCCAAGCCAATGATGCAATCTCCTGTTAAAAGAACGGCTAGTACAAAGATGATGCAGAGAAAGGTCTCACATTGTTGCAATCACACCGTCTGTCGTCCGATGGGATTGTGAGGAGCAATATTATATCGTAGACAAATAATGCTAGATGTATCTTCGTGTCAATGTCCTGCTAGATGCGCTTACAGAATTATTGCATAACACTCTCATGAGTGAATTAACTCATTTCCAGGCTAAGAGTTAGGTAGTATAGATGTCCATGAAGACACCGAGCAATTGAGGTGTGTAGTAGAATCTTTAGCGCTAACTGCCGGTAGTCATTCGATCAGTAGTAAGCTTAACATACTTACCTACCTTCTCGAGTACATGTCTTTCATTCCAGAGGGTACTTTAGTTTTCAGGCTGGGTGACACCTACAATGTGCGTAGGTCTACTTCACTTGATGCCTCGTACAACGCGCGCCCTGTTTCGGACAGTTGTGAAGCCTGAGATACTCGCTGCGATGAACCAAGCGAGTATCTGATGCTTCACAACGCCTCTGCGAGATTAATTCTGTAGAAACAGTGGTCAGTAGTCCTGAACGTTGAGAGCAAGTTGCTGCAGAGTTCACCGTCGCGGCGGGAGTGGCTGTGCTAGCGACCACCGTCGAGCGCCTGATCGCGTTCCCTAAA
Source organism: Irpex sp. Y119-03 (assembly GCA_037042295.1). Classification (NCBI taxonomy): domain Eukaryota; kingdom Fungi; phylum Basidiomycota; class Agaricomycetes; order Polyporales; family Irpicaceae; genus Irpex; species Irpex sp. Y119-03. The sequence goes on along the minus strand of JAXQKB010000948.1, from coordinate 227,889 downwards.
GCGGAGGCTGATGCCGCCTCATTGCAACGACCAAGCAACTTGGAACACGACCGTTATCCACCTCTCTTCATTGCTGCGCCAACCTGCTGTGCTTCGGTCGTAACGCAGTATAAAACCGCTCAACGCGCCGCCATATCTAGGCTGCATCCCGCACGCGACTGAGAACCGTTTGTGATCATGGCTTCGACCGGCGGGTTGCATTCACTCGCTACTATCATCAAGAGGTGTGTTAACCCCGTTACTCTGTGCTCAATGTAGCGTGCGATCTGAAGCGATTTTATAGACTTGAAGCTGCTACCTCACGGCTTGAGGATCTTGCAGCTCTTGGACAAAATACCGTGCCACAAGCTTCGGGTGGTACTACGATAATCTCAGCTCAATCGAGCGAGCCTACACCCGTTCCACCTCCCCCACCGCCACCCCCTCCTCCGGCAGCTGCAGCAGTACCAGCGGAACTACCAAGAAGCGTCGTTGTCTTTGATGAGCAAGTTATCGAGGGCAAGCTGAAGCCATGGGTTCAGTTGACGGGTAGCTTTGCGAGTCAGTCGGTTATTGATCAGGTCAGTTAATGGAAGATCTACCAGGTATGTAAGCGAGCAGAGATATTTACTTTGTTGCTTTGTAGGTTGGTTTGGTTGAGAAGGAGTTCATCGGGCTACGAGAGCTCCTTGAGGTCGCTGGTGCTTGCAAGCAACCAGACAAGAGTACTCTTGAGTCGCTGCTGCTGCCACTATCCAAGGACATAGAAGCGGTTGCGCACGCAAAGGAGGCAAACAGGAAAGATAGGGACTGGAACAATCATCATACTACTCTTGCGGAAGGTGCACCTGCTGTTGGCTGGGTTGTTGTAGTAAGTGACTGGCGTTGCGTATCGGGAATACTCTGGCTGATTGTGCTCGTAGTCTCCCAAACCAGGCCCATATATTCAGAGTATCAAGGAAGCTGCGGAGTTCTACGGTAACAGGATAATAAAGGAGCACAAGGATAAGTACGTCAATGTCTGCGCATGGTTGTGAATATACCTCTGATAGTCTCACTCAGAGATCCAAAGCAAGTTGAATGGGTTAGAGGATGGTACGGCGTATTAGAGGAGCTGCGCAAGTATGTTGTTGAGTTCCACACCACTGGCTTAGTCTGGAATGCGAAGGTACGTCCTAGTGACAGTCAACTTTCCTGGCATTGACCAACAACACTTAGGGTGTCTCAACAAGTGAATACAAGTCAGCCGGTTCTGCTGCAGCAGGTGGTGCACCTCCGCCCCCTCCGCCCCCGCCACCACCTGGGCCTCCACCGCCTCCCGCGCCCGCAGCAGCTACGCCTGCTGCCGGTGGTGTGACTGCTGTTTTCGCTGAAATCAATCGTGGCTCTGATGTTACAAAGGGTCTGAGAAAGGTTGACAAGAGTGAGATGACACACAAGAATCCCTCGCTCCGTGCAGGAAGCACAGTACCTGCCACGACACGTAAGATGTTACCTCCATATCGCCGCTGCTGTGACTGATTGTATTCGATAATCAGCCTCAGCGGCACCTAAGAAACCCATAAAGCCGACCAAGCCTCAAGCGCTTGCAGGCAAGAAGCCTTCGAAGTTTGCCTTGGAAGGCAGTAAATGGCTAGTCGTGAGTTTTTTATTTTATGATATATCTGGTTTTCGCTAAATACACGGAATCAGGAACACCACGAGAACGAGTCGAACTTGACCATCGACGACACTGACATTTCACATACGATCAACTTGTATGGTTGCAAGAACACCACCGTTATCGTAAAGGGCAAAGTCAATGCAGTAACCCTCGGTAAGGATACTGATCAGTTCTCCATGACATCACGATACTGAGAACAAAACAATTGGGTTTCCATAGTGAACTGCACGAAGACCAGCGTGCTTATCGAGTCCGTGATCTCCTCGGTCTCGGTAACCAACTCGCCTTCGTTCCAGCTGCAGATTACTGGCACCGCTCCCACTGTCCAGCTCGATTCTACGGACTCGGGTATTATCTACCTTTCGAAGGACTGCCTCGGCATTGAGATTACGACAGCGAAGTGCAGCGCAATCAACATTCAGCTTCCCGTTGAGGGCGAAGAGGAGGGTATCTTTAGTGAGCATCCTGTGCCGGAGATGTTCAAGACTGTGATCAAGAACGGCAAGCTGGTCACGTCTGCTGTAGAACACGCTGGTTGAGACGGGGACTTGGTATGCCTTACTCTAACACGTCATGTACATTGGATAAATAATGGAACTGGGAGTAATCTGGGCGGGATTGGGTCCGACGTACTATGTATTCAAAGTATTCCGCACTGGCCTTGGCATCGGCATGAACTTCGGCATGGTGCTCTCAGCCAGCGTCCAGCTGAGCTCATCCCACGAAAGTGTATTCAACTGAGAGTGAAGCCGTCGGAGATGTAGGTTCGGACAGACGACAATGAGACGCTGTGAATCATCTGAACGGACCATCCGAGTCGCTTGGCTGAGATCAGTCGGATAAAAATGTCGACATGCGCAACTTGGACTGTGCAGTGTGGTCGACCTCACAGCGCCAAGCGGTGTGTTTGAGCCTTGTTCTCTCCCTCTATACCCTCTCACGGCGACATACACGCAGCACAAACGATACCCGTACTCTATACCGCGCACACGACGCTCTAAGTCCGAAGACGCTTGATTCCAGACGATTGTGAGCTAGCATGGATAACGCAGGATGGCATGCTTTGCATCGGGCAAGGAAAGAGGTGCGCAGTACGGGCAAATTAGTATTTGCAGCAGCAGATATTGACGTTCAGGGGTCATGGATTTCTAGGAAGAAGCACGATGGTCGATGCCTCAGAGAGGCCCGGATGGGAGGTTTCGTCCTGTGGAAGAAGTTGGTCCTCTCCCGGAGCCCTTTGTTGGAGGCTTTCAACCACCTCCTAGCCCCTTCACACCAAATGCTTTGAACTCAGCACTTCCGACACCTCCTCCCAAGGACGACCGCTATCAGCCCAGCTGGCCGGTACCCAACGCACCCTCCACAGTCAATGGGCAGAACTCTGCCCACCCGAGCACAGATGAAGACTTCCAAAATCATCAATACCTCTATGCTACCCAGCAGCTAGCAGGGATGACCGCTGTTGAGCGGTCGAGAAACTTGCGAGTGGCTAGGATGGACCCCATCCTGCAGTTTATGTGCGGACCATTGCTGCGGTACGATACGGTAGACGCAGACGGAGTATGGCACGGCGCTGCTTTGATCGTCAGTGCGTATATACATTTCAGATTATCTTGTTCTTCCTAACAACCCAACTCTATCTTGTCGCTAGCCGCTGATGCCGGCTCAATATACGAGCCTCATCCTACATTGACGTATGCGTGGGACCCCGACCGTTCGTCAAGGCTCGCTCGCGTGGCGTCACAGACTCACGGTCGCAACCGTTCGAGGTCGCTTCACCAGCTCGCACCTCATCCTGCGGACCCGCTGTCAAACGTACAGCCGGGTGACAACAACCTACATGAGTATATGAGCTCGATGGGCCCGAATGCGATCTCGCAGACAGTGCCTGCCCAGCAAATATGGGTATACTGCGGCAGCGGAGGGTAAGATGCTCTTCTCTGCCTCCTAAGATCCAATGAAGTAACCGGTGTCAATTACGTAGCACCTTCACGTTTTGGAGGTTCATGATTCACATCCCTCTCGGACCCAACGAAATGCGAGTGTCGTACAGCGTGAATAACGGCATCGAAATGGACTTCTTCGTTCCTGGGCGCAACCAGAATATGCGTTGGGCGGCGTATTCTGTGAGCATTTCTGCGCCTCCTTGTCATCGCGCAGTCTAACGGACTCACCTGTTCTCCGTTAGTGCAACGGGTTTAGCGCAGGTGTCAATCCTGACGATTTCCGGGGACCAGGTTTCCAGAGCGGTTACGATCCGGTGTGGGCTGATCTCCTCGAGAAACACGCCGAGCAACCATACCATGCATTGGTCGGTGGCGGCGATCAATTGTACTGTGATGCTCTCGTTCGTGAACCGGAAATGCAAGAATGGGTGACGACCAAGGCACCAGAGAGGAAGAAAAACTATCCGCTAACGGAGGAGATGCGTTTCGCCATTGACAGATTCTATTTCAACCATTATTGTCAGGCTTTCCGCAGTGGAGCTTTCGCTAGGGCAAATAGTTCGATGTAAGTCCAAGTTGCTCTTTGCATAACTTAGTGTCATGCTGACGTCGCTTGTGGCGAGGAAGACCCATGCTAAACATGCTGGGTGAGTAAACGTCTCAGTCATCGAGCCCCTATACTCATAACGTCACTTTTGTGTTGTAGATGATCATGGTAAGCGTTCTGCTGTGGCGGACACCTGTTTACGAGCTGATTTATAAACTTAGATTTGGTGAGTTCCAATGGAATGCTTTAGCGGGACCTGGGAGCTGAATATGGCTTGGCGAAGATCGATGGTTTCGGGAGCTGTCAGTAAGCACACGACACACGCTTTGGCCTACTCTCTAACCTGAGTTGGTGGTGTGTCTAGATCCTGATGACTTGATGAATTCATCTGTATTCAAAGAGTAAGCTCATATTCACCCCCTAAGCGAACTCAATTCCGCTGACTCCAAGGTCTGCGTAGAATCGGTTCACGAGGATATTTCTTCTTTTTGTTGTTCCAGTGCTTCATCAACAGTTAGTTTGTGGGCGTCATATTCTCTGGTTTGGAGAAAGGCTAAATCGTCGGTGCAGTGGAGACTGACGGTGTGGATGTGAATCGTCATCCGTTTAGGTCGTTGATAATCGGCGGTCCAGGCCCGTTTATTCCGTTCCCCTCACATTCCTTCCTTACCTATCTCGGGCCGCAAGTTTATATGCTGTTGCTAGACTGTCGGTGAGTTATTTCTGGTTCATTGCCTGAACATAACTGAGCTCTATTCGTGATCCGTAGTGCGGAAAGGAAAAAGACCCAGGTCTGCAGTGATCAGGAATACACCGTTGTCTTTGATCGCCTTTCTCGAATGCCAGACAACGTGGAACATCTCGTGGTTCAGATAGGCGAGTTGCCGGATCTTTTGTGCGGTACCGCGACGGCCGCCGTCTTACGCTACCCTGTACAGGTATCCCGATTGCCTACCCACGCATGGTCTTTCTAGAGACTGCGCTGGAGTCGAAACTCAACCCTTTGGTGGCGCTCGGAAGAGCGGGATCAATGGGCTTGTCCGGCTTTGTGAACAAATTCAACGCAGATGCGGAGCTGCTTGACGACTTGGTATGTTGCTCTGGAGGCTTAAAACAGCCCGGCTATTTCCCACTGACATGGAGGGTTCGATCGTAGAACGACCATTGGACCGCTAAATCGCACAAGGTTCGTTGCTCTCATAATCTAAAGTTCCTTGTCTTCCCGCGAGACTGATTGATCAATCAGAGAGAACGTAATTGGTTTATTGAGCAGTTGCAGCACCTGGCGAAGACCAAATATATACGAGTGACGTTTTTGTCCGGAGACGTCCACTGCGCGGCTGTTGGAGTCCTGAAGACCTACGTCAAGGGAAAGAAGGAACATGACGTTCCTCCCGCGCAGGACTATCGCTACATGCTCAACGTGGTGACGAGTGAGTTGCTTCGTAAAGGGGCGCCGTGCGGGATTTCTGATGCTTGTTTCGTTATTTTAGGCGCGATAGTGAATACACCGTACGTGTGCTCTTTTCCATTGATGGGAAAGTTTGTTTGCGGACTGATTGTCCCACAGGCCACCAAACGGGGTGCTGACAATGGTGGGAACTTTGGCAACGAAGACGCACCGGACTCTCCACCATTTAGACACCGACGAGACCATGGTGAGATGATCTATTTGATCCGCAGATAGGCCCTGAATTCAGACGTTACGGTCCAGGTCCCGCTTTTCACTCACGATACCAACGGTGGCAGTTCGAAGAGTAAGTATGTTATGGGACGACGAAACTGGTGCTCTGTCAATTGGCAGCCTTCCGGAGATTTGGAGTTTGATGTCCGTGTCGAGCAGAACAAGGGACATGGACACACTGTGGGGTGAGTTCACTGCGCAATCTTCAATTTGTGAAGGTTACTAGGTTTGTTGGGTTGAGCTGATCATGAGACTTTTCTCTCTCGCACTCTCAGGTATGCCGTAAACAGCCCTCCACCACGCTGGTCGAAGTAGGTCCTTTGATCGCCCCAGGGTCGCTGGTTGCGGCATCCCATGCGCCTTCCATACTTCTGTGGGAGGCGTTATGTACGAAAAGCTTGTTTTTACATCTCTACGCTGTCCTGCATATCGCTATAGTACTGTATTTATGTTGTTACTATTTATGCTGTCGGTTGTGCCGGGTGCTCGTGGATACTGGCTTGAGGTTTTGTTGACCGGCGGAGAACGCATTCAGTTGATTTTCTTGCAAAAGGCACCTCATTCCGGAAGAGACGCTCATAGGGTACAGATCTAAATACCCCGTTTGGAGAGATCCGGGAAAGTCGGAAACTAGGGCGAGGTCTCCCAGGTCCCGCAGGTCTCCGAGACGCCCCTAAATGGCAAGGCGCTGGTTCCCTGGCCAGCGAAGCCTCGATATACAGGAGAGTCAATCAACTCCGGCCTCATTCCCCTCGAAATTACACCCTCCCGACTGCCACTACTTGTCTTTGCTCGTTCTGCTCTTTGGGTTCAACCCCTGCATTGTTCTCATTGTGTGCTGTGTTCGACTCCCCCTTTCGCCTTTTTTCAATGCCCAAGGCAGCCTCCAGTTCCGAAAACCACCACTCGTCCAAGACGAATGCGCCCAGTCTCAAACGCTATCAGGTTCAGTGTTCTCCTTTGCGTTACCCTCATGCCTCCACGGCTAAATTTTGCACTTCAATTAGGCGTGTCATCAGTGCCGGAAGCGTAAATTGGTGAGTGGTTTTCATGTACCAAGTCGGCGAGTGATTAACATGCCCGACCTGTCTAGAAATGGTGAGTTTCTAGCCAGGGGCTATTATACAACGACCGTCAAGATAACCTTCCCGTGCTGACCGGTTCCTCCTTCCAAAGTGACGCAAAACGACCGACTTGCTCGACCTGCAGCCGTTCACACGCATACGCTCTCTCTCATGCTGCTGAAGGCACTATCATGGACAAGCAGCCCGACTGCACGTATGACGAAGGTGGGCACCAAACATATCTCAGCGAGGCTTCTCACTCACCACCGGACTCAGTTCCTGTATTTGACCCCGACGCAGGCAACGCGATATCCCGGAAGATGTATGAGAAGATGGAGAGCAAAATACGTATGACAGTGTTTCAACTTGAAACTGTGCTCGACGTTGATCCTTCGTTACAGGCGAACTGGAGAACCAATTGCATGAGAAGGACAAGACCATTTCCGTGTTGTCACAGCAGAACTCAAGAGTTAGTCCCACCGTCGTCGGCTCTGATGGGACAAACTCGTCGCCCCCTATCGGACAGTATGCGCCGGCTCCCAAGTTCCCTCACCACTCAGACGTTCAGTCCATGGGCCAAGAAGCAGCCATGTATGGTCAATACCCAGGTTCTGTCGGTGCCAGTGGAAGCACTAGTCGATATGCGTCATTCTCTTCCGCAGGTGCCTTGGACGGCGTACAACCGATTCCGGAAGGCATGAACAGCAGAAGCACGCGACCTGCCCACTCTTCTCCAACCTCAGATGTTCATAACCCAAACCTTCTGCCAGCTCCCGGGCCCTATGGTGATAATTACATGGAAATCCGTTCGTGGCCTCCGAACCTGCCTAGTCCCGCAGTCACGCGGCATCTGTAAGTGACGTCTACTAGTCCTTTCGACCCAAAGCTAATGCACTCCAGCGTCGAATCCTTTTTTGCTTGTCATATGCATGCGACTCGGCTGTTCCACGCTCCCACGTTCCTGGCTTCGCTCGACCTTCCTCCCACCGATCCACGGTTCCCCCACGTCGCCATTCTGCACGCTATGTGTGCCGTCGGCAGTTTGTATACCGGTAACGTACCTGAGAATCAGATCTTCAATGACCCAGAAGACACCCCATGTAGGCTGCCTCTTCTCCTCAAGCTGTCGTTGCTGCATCACTGACATATTTTTAGTTGAAATGCAATCAGGGCGATGGAAGAGAAGCCATCACCGTCCAGACGTCATTGGAGAAGGCGTTGGCCGTGAGACGTTCTCGGAACAGCAGGCGCGATATGCGAAGAAGAGCTCAGACGTCGGCCTGGTGCGGGCAGACTTCCAATGTCTACAAGGTAAGTTAACGGCGTTTTCATGTTATGATGTATCGTTGAATGAGTTCTACCAGCGCAAATTATCTTGACGTGGTGGTATTTGAGTCAGGGAAGGTACGCCTCGACAGCTATATATCTCTGGGGTTGTGATTTACTGACGACATCTCATAGATGGACTGATGTATGTCAGCGTTGTCGTCATGCTTCTTCTCATCTTCTTACTTTGAACTTTGATATAGGCTTTCCTCTCTGCGGCTCACGCAATCCGTTGTACTGGGCCGTGCAGCATCAGCACGTGCTACACTACTGCTGCGATAACGCATTACAAGCCACCTTCTGTGCTCCCACCCGCGAAGAGCGTTATTGAAGATGAGATCCGCAGAAACACGTTCTGGATAGGTAGGCAGATGTGATTGTCAGTTACCTTCATATATACTGACTGTTTGATAGCGTATTCAATGGAACGTCAACAAGGTACTGGAAACGGTTGGGCTCTAAGCCTTGACGACCTTGACGTATGCCAGCTTCTTCCCCTAAGGGGAGATCAGTTCGAACAAGGAGTACGTGCTTCTTGCACTAATTGGTATCACAGGCGCACCGTTTGACATCTTCTCCAGGTCCTTGTCCTACCAGAAGGCCGTCAATGGTCATATACCCCTGATCTGCTGTACAAACACCCTGTCGATCAGACGGATTCGTTCATACTTTACACAAAGTCCGCCATCCTCCTTTCGCGAGTGAAGACCTTCAACCTGCGCTTCCGGTGGCGACTTTACAACCCAGCGGAGGCCTCGGTGCTCTCTCCACAGAACGCGGCGTTCGAACCTGCGTACTTTGAAGAGGCGACGACTTCTCCCGAGTTCAATCAGCTCGATCAGATCATTACGAATTTCCGGCCGTCGTTCCCGCCTCGTTTGCGTTCCCCTGTGGAGAACGATGTGTTGGACCCATACTTGTACACTGCTTGTACTGCGGCGCATTTGTACGTTGACGCGGCTGAACATACTACAGGTCTTCTTACTGATGTTTCCTATGCGATGTCGTTTTGCAGAGCCCATATTCTGTTGCACGAACCTCATGCCAAACCGGACACACCCAATGACCCATCCGCTGTGAAGACTCTTATGGCCTCGCGCACCATCGTCGAGCTCATGTATACCCTTGGGTCCACTAACTACGATGTCACGCTCCTTGATTTACAAGTCTTTGTGGGTCTATCCTTGATTCACGTTAGCCTAGTTCCGTGGTAAACTAACGTATGCATAATTTTAGATGTGTTGGTTCATGGCTGGCCGTGTCTTGGTTCGGTTCTTGAGAGCTGCCATTGACTCCAATGACCACGACCAGATCGTCGTCCTTCAAGGCGAGATCTCTTTTGTCCGGTGAGTGGAGCGAACAATTTCCTCGCACATACCTCTTGACTGACGGAATTGCAGAATGATGCTGAACAGAGCCGGAGAGCGCGTTCACTTGGCCTGTACGTATACGTTCTTCCTATCCAGAACTAGTCGCTCATATCCTTTCTTACAGTCCGTTACGGCAAGATGCTGCACGATACTTTAGTCAACATGTGCGGCGAACAATTTGCTGAGACTATCCCTTCCTCTATGCCTCCCCGCGGACACTACGGGACGAATAGCCACGTTGTGAGCCAGCCCGTCATCGAGCACCTCACTCTCACGATATAACGACGGACAAATACCTTGACTCTCGCTTGATATCTCGTCTCCTACCCATCACGATGTTGTCACTTCACTCGTGTATCTCGGTGGCCATATTTATCGGGACCGCCTTTCGTGATAGCTAACTTTTCACTGTATTTATACCAGTAGAACATTGTACGTCTTCCTCTAGTATAGGATGGAATACCCCCTCATTCTACCTTGTATGTGGCCCCTTCGCCACACATAACGCTCCTTTAGATTCTCGATCCTCAGACCATACCGATACCCACTCCTTTTCTGTCTCTCACTTAAGAGTCCTTCATCAATTCATCAGTTCATCTTCGAACCTAGCATCCGGTCCTTGACTGTCGACTTCCGCGGCCCCGTCCTCGTACTCGGTGTTGTACTCGCTCGTGTCGTTGCCAGTCCCGAGCCAATAAGACTGAACATCGCCCACGGATCCCACGACCAAGGAAGGTGAGAATCCAAGCCCGATCGCAGGCCCTGAGTGAGGATTCTCCGCTACCAGCGGCTCGAGCGATTGGATACCAGGGGAACTATAACGACTCTCCCTGTCCTCGATCAACGCGCTGTCCACCTCCATCGATGGGTCGCGACTCTGTTGATCCAGCTGTGGTATGTGTACGATGTCCGTGTCGCCCGCAGCGGGCACCTCGGGCTCGACATGCTCCTTCTCCTGGAGCCTTTTCTCCCTACGGCGGGCGGCTTGAGCGCGTCGTTTGGCTCGATGAAGTTCGAGCTTCTCTTGATCGGTCACTTTCTTTGACTCGACAGCCTATACATTGAGAGGAATAGCAATCAGCGCATGGTGCTGCAGGGATTCGTCATGCCGACATACCTGACGAGCCTGGACTTGTTTCGCGTCCTCGGCCTCATCTGCGTCGTCAAGTGCGAACTGCTCAGCCATATACTCTGGGTACCGGTCGCACATCGGACGCCATTTGGGCGTGGAGTCCAGCGAAGGTTTCACATCGTCGTTTGGAGATACGAGCACAGCGTCTATATCGGCGGGCGGAGGATAGTCGAAATCGGGGCCGGGATTTATTCTGACTTCGGCCTCGTTAAAGAGGGAGATGACAGGATAGTAGCCCAGGCTGCCGTCGTCGAATGGGTTTTCCTTGTGTTCGCGGATACCATCCTTGTGAGCTCGCTTCTTTTCTTGCGTCTTGTCGGGCCCTTTACGAAGCGGTAGATAGTCGTAAAGATCCTGGAATGCAATTCCCTGAGGCTGCCCATTCACGAAGAAAGCTATACAGGATTCCGGCCCAAGTGTCGGCAAAGGGCGCATGGGAGCAGGTTCCGGGAGACTTGCCTTCCCTCTTGACGTAGACGGTAGGTTCTTTACGGTCGCAGACTTCTTGGTTGGTGGCGGAGCGGGAGTAGAGCTGCTGTCCTTTGAGCGGTTGTTAGCTTCCATGAGAGCGAGCATCTCCTTTGACTGTGAATACTCCAAGGACTCGAAATATTCTTGACCCTTGAACTCGATGGCGATGCGCTCGCGCTGGATGTGTGCTGGGTCATGAGGATCCTTTTTATTCGGCTGGCGTCGTGGAGATGGAAGGGATATGTACATCCCCACTACGTCTCCAGACTTGAACGGCCGTCCATACGGTCTAGGACGAGAAAGATGCACTTTCTCCCCGGTCTTGTCTCGTACTGCATAGCTATAACCATCAAGCCCGGCCGGTCCTCCCAAGGGAGCCTCCCTCCTGGCCCAGCCAACGCGGACGTGACTACCTTCTTTCCTCTTCGTCCCTTCAGGCTTGTCGCCACCGCCAAGAGTGATCTTAACCTCCATGTACCATTTGCCTTCTCGTACTGGCGCGTTACATCTCGCACTCCTAAACCCTTTCTCTCCTCTTAACTCCAGTCCATCCGGCGTGACCTTGATGAACGGGCTTCTATCCTCCCAGGACACGCGCAGTGCTTGAGGTGCAGACTCGATGGTACGAAACGGGTGTGCCGAAGTTGGGTTGGATATCCCTGCAGGGGTGTAACGGAAGTTAAGTCGGTTGAAGCAAAGAGGCTCAGTCGAGTGGTACGGAGAGCCAGGCGCCACGGGAATAAACGAGGGATGCCGAGACACAGTCAAACGCGGCCTACTGGCGAGGTCGAACTGTTTGGTGTGTATAACAACGTTGTCATTGGCGGGATTCGGTGTTCCTGTGCCATCAGAAGGCGCAGGAGATGCTGCAGGTCCACCTGATATTGCTGCGTGTTTGCGTTTTCTGCCTAAGGGCTGTGTGGGTATGGGTACTGCAAGAACTGCAACAGCAGGAGATGCTTCACGTGGGGAGCTGGGAGCTTCCATATTGCAGAGGTGTAAATACGATGCTAGGTTATAGCCGTCCGTGTAGTGCGAGCCTTGACAGACCTATACTTCAGCCTCGATGGATTTTGAGGGCTGGTGCGTCGAGAACAGATTAGAGAGGTGCGTGGAGAAATGAGAAACGATTGTAATTAAAGCGCAACGAACAATTTGAACATGGTTTGTGACGTACGGCGACCTAGATATGTGTTATGATGTCCTCTGACCTGTATGTTCTCTTACTTCTACGCAGGTTAAGGCTATGAGAGCACTGGGCGACGTTGAAGTCAAGGACAAAGAGGATGGCCGACAGACCAGCAGCCTGAGACTACATCCCACGTGGATCAAGCGCCCATTATGACCGGGGACGACCTGTGCGGTGCATGAGGCGGACTCATTCCACGTCCTTTCTTTCCTCCTCCTTTCATCTACTGCATCGCACAGGCAGACACAGGTATCAGAATGGCATCGCAAAGGTGTGTGACAATGGAACTAACATCGGTCACGCACGACTCACTGATTGTACAGGAGGATACAGAAGGTGCCACAGCATCTTGCTCGCGGTATTTAGCTTGCTGAATGAATGAAATGCATTCATCACACAGGAGCTCGCGGATTTGAGCAGAAAGCCACTAGAGGTGCGTCTATAGCCACCCACGTTGATTCAGTTGCTAAGGATGACCTGCGTTCAGGGAGTCTCGGTGGAGATACAAGATGACAATATGTTCATATGGAAATGCTCAATCAAAGCTGCAGTACGTTCCTCGATACGGCTCAGGACACATATCCGGATACATGGCTAACAACCCACCCTCATTGCAAAGGATACAAGTCCCTACAGAGGAGGCAAATATCACTTTACACTCACATTGCCGGAGAACTTCCCTTTCAAAGCGCCATCGGTATGTCTGCCTGTATTCAAGTATGGTAATATAACTGACGGAGATTGCTGTCATGAAGGTCGTGTTCTCCACCAAGATATATCACCCGGGAATAAACGAGGAAGGTCACATTTGCGTGCCAGTATTGCGAGATCAGGTACGTACGAACGTTCGTGGATTATTTTGAATCTGGTTTGACCGTGGCTTTAGTGGAAGCCCACCGTGACGTTGTCATCAGGTACATCTCATTGCTAAGACCGAGTACGTCGGCAGCTTACTTGACATTTGCGCTCTAGTATTGGCAGTTATCCAAGAGAAGCTGAACAACCCCAGTCCCGACGATCCATTTGAACCCGAGATAGCAGCTGTATGTTGTTTCCTACGCTTGCATAACTTCCCTAACGTATTATTGCAGCTCATGAAGACCGACAATGCCAAATTCTTAGCAACCGCGAAGGAGTGGACTAAGAAGTGAGTGCATGTGTGTTGTTAGATCGTGCCTGCGGCCTGATCTTGCTTTATCAGATATGCTGCATAAGCAGCCGAATCGGAAAGTCTAATCGGACTGAATGTGCTGCGTGGCCCATGATCATGACATCTCATACTGTACATGGAACGAAACTCACATCCGCAATGTAATTATAGCCTGATTGACGACCTTACAAGTCTACTGTCATCATCTTCCAGGATTCATAGATTCAAGACAGTCGCTGTATCTGCGCAGTATACCTTCGCCATTGACTGAGGATGACTAGAACAGTGCTGACTCCTATCCTGAACAGTGATGCAGCTTCTCACAAATAGTTCAACAGTGCCCCCAATTCTCATGACATCGAATGGCATGGGAAGGGTATATCTTTTTGCGCAGTTTAGTGGGGTGACCAGCATGCGTGCTTACGCTCGGGAACGAACGTGTCTGCGGCCATTGGCGCATTGCTGAGCGGCGCGATCCCGCCATGTCGGCGGCTGCTTAATGTTCTCGTAAGTGACTCTTCGCCCACTGCAACGTGTGCAGCCTTCCATAATTCTCATTCCTGATGGTCCTGAATGATCGGCGCAATTAACGCGAGGACACATGTATATAAGTGTGCTCGACATCGTTAGAGGTACGTGTGTCTCGAAGTTGATCCTCTAGTTCACGGCTTCATCACCATGGTCAAGTTTGCTCTGCCAGCCCTTGCCCTCTCGGCTCTCGCAAGCTCAGTCGCTGGTCTCAATATCTTGTTGGGCAACGATGACTCTTGGGCTTCTGCCAACATTCGGTGGGTTCCATCGCCAATGTCCGCGGTGATATCGCTGACATGTTTTACAGAGCTACCTTTGATGAACTGACTAAGCGTGGACATAACGTCGTTCTAGTCGCGTGAGTACATGTCCACTCTTCTACTTCTGCATGACCTCATATCACGATGTTATGATACTAGTCCTCTCGTACAGAACTCCGGACAGGGCGGTCGTGTCATCCTCCCAACCACCAACGTCACTGCGCCCGGTGGTGAATTTGGTAGTGTACCCGTCGGCGCCCCTTTCTTCGGCCACGACGCGGATAATGACCATATTTGTGAGTATTGCTTTCACCAACATTGTCGAATGTCAATCGTTTAAACTCATCGCAGGGTACTTCAACGGCACCCCCGCCGCTACTGTGAGCAGTTTCACTCGTTGCTGCTTATCCTGTGGCACTTAAGCCCTCTCTTGTCAGACTTTCTTCGGATTGGATGTGATTGTGCCTCAGGTTCTTGGGAACGAAACCATCGACCTTGTGGTCAACGGACCAAATGAGGGTGGTAACCTCGGACCCTTCTTGTATACTCTCAGTGGAACCATGGGTGCTACTTACGCTGCGGTATACAAGGGCGTGAGTGATAACTTTAGCTTATAAATTCATCTCACTTATAATGATAATACTTGTATATCTAGGTTCCCGGTGTTGCTTTCTCCGCCGGAAACAGCACTCACCGCTCATTCACGACCAACACAGGCCTTCCCGATGACCCAGCTAATATCGTCGCTAACTTGACCGCTAACTTCGTCGATGCTTTAGCAAACACTACAAAGCAGGGAGAGCCTATTCTGCCGCTCGGTGTTGGCATCAAGTGAGTGGTTGATTCGTGCGTAATGAATGTAGCAAAGGGCCGGGGCTGACAACGATGTGTTAGCGTCAACTTCCCAGTGTTCGGCCCCGGGAACCCGTGTACCGCTGTAAGCACTGGCATGACAGTTTGACTTCGTCTGAAGCAGATATTGATGTTCTTCATAGCCTCCGTTCATTCTCACTCGCTTCACTGGCGGTGCACTCGTTGACAAGCTTTCACTCAACGAGACAACCGGTCTACCGCAGTTCACCAACATGTCAGTTGAGGCTCATACATTATCGCACTTTACTCGCATTGACGATAAATGTTCAGTGAGGCTCCTGGTGTGAACACCGCCTTCAATGGCGCCAAGTTCTTACCTGGTAAGCTTGAGCACATTTGGCGTTTATACACACATATCCATTTTTCGTCTTTAGGGGAGACCCCTGTTGCTGCTCAATGCCAGAGCTCTGTCAGCTTCTTCGGCGTTGATTATGACGCTCCTTCGGGCACTGCGGAGCCCGCGCAGACCAGACTTAACGTTCTCTTTGGTCACCCTGCCATCCCCGCTTAAGGCAGACGTATCTCTGGATGGGAGAGAAAATGTATTTAGTAGGCGTACATCCTATGTGGCTGACCGCGAAGTAACGTGTGATTAACTTCGACATTGTAGATTCTGCAATAAATTCAGGATGCTAGCGTATCATGCAGGCATCTTTTCAACGACGATGGCTTTCTACATTTTTACGCATATCCCCGCTTCTCAGAAGCTTGAGCTGCACGAAGTATTCAGGGAAGCTAGTAGAGTCGGGTAATGATTTGTATTCAAGCGCACATATGTTCGGCAAGCGACTTACTGCGCAGTGGCACGATATCAGCTTGAACCTATCCTTGACGGAACCGTTGCAAACCTATCGCTGGCTTCCGAATGCACAAACTCTGAGTCAGGTTAGTAGTTTTATCAGCATCCAAAGTTCTATCATGGAGCTCATCATGACAGCGGCGAATTTATGTAGGACTTTACTTCATAGACAGCATGTCCAGAGTCAGTTCATAACGACATGCTCAGCTGATACTGTTCTATAGAATTTCGAAGCTTTTCCATGCCTACGTAGTGCGTAAGGATAATGAATGGTACCTCCGATCGGCCCTCTGTGCTGTAACGATGTCCGAGTCCATCACGGAAAAGAAGCTACGGCGGGCCGTTCACGCAGTACGTCTCTGAATCTACTCCAAGTCGTTGTTGCTTATGGGCTGCCGCTTTGTACGCCAGGCTGATCGTATGATCAGAAAAACATATCAGTACCAGAGCGTCAAGAAGCACCCTTTAGCTCTCACCTTATAGCGTATATTTACCCTCCCCATACACACAGTGGATCCAATTCAGCCTCTTTCTATCCGCATTTACTTCACGCACAGCCAAGTCCTCTCAGCATGTCTTTCAACAATCTGCGAAAGGTTCCAATCCATTTCGGTGACACGGCGGTGCAGAGTATGATCTCTCTGATCAAGACTGCACCGCTCCCCTCACAAGCTCCCATTGATCCCGCCTCGCCTTGGAGCCTCGGTATCGACTACGATTATCTCAAAGACTTGAAGAACAAGTTCGAGAATGAGTGGGAATGGTCTAGTCTCGAGAAAGCCGTGAACAAGTTCGACCACTTCCTCGTCGACTACGCCTCTCCCCAAGGCGACCAGCTGCAACTTCACTTCGTGCACCAGAGGAGTGAACGTGCAGACGCGATTCCTCTTTTACTTCTTCACGGATGGCCAAGTGAGTACATGGAAGAAATATTTGCGTTCTACTAGCTAAACGTTATCAAAAGGCACCTTCCACGATTTCCACAAAGTCATCGAGCCACTTATCAACCCGAAAGATCCCAAGCTTCCTGCGTAAGCTTACTGTAACAAATACTTTAAATATCCATCTCAACTGGCATAGTTTCCATGTTATAGTACCCTCCATCCCGGGGTATTTTCTATCGACACTCCCTCGCAGGGACGGCTGGAACTTAACGGACATCGCTCAACTCTACCACGATCTTGCGGTGAAGTTGCTCGGATACAAATCTTACGCAGCCCAAGGTGGTGATTGGGTATGTCAAATGATGGTCAACGAGTACATTATGACCAAGAATTTAACGTGCTTACTTATATTACAGGGAGCTTTGATTGCACGTATAATGTCAAATCTGTACCCGGAATCGCTGTTGTCGGTCCACTTCAACATTTTCTTTGGGCCGCGGGAAGAGTACGTGGACTCACCAGACTTGTCTGAGACGGACAGAGAGCTATTGGCTCGGGATGCGGCCTTCAATAGCACTGGAATGGGATACTTCATGCTTCAGTTCACCAAGGTAAGTTAGCTACAAGTCGTCATAGATTTTATGATTTTACAATCTTCTGTATCTCAGCCGTTTACCATCGGATTAGCCATTGCCTCTTCCCCGCTAGCCTTGCTTGCTTACATAGGTGAAAAGATTCATGATTTGTCGGATCCTACGAGGTTCGACCCTCAAGATCTCCTGAATACTGTGGCGCTGTATTTCCTCAGTGGTTCTTTTGCTACTTCCGTTATGATTTACAACCAGGTGAGTGTAACTACATTCTTTGACCTACCAGTAGTTTCATTATTATAGTGCTCGATGGCCATCCTATTGCGTCGTATTCTGACACACGTCTTTATGTATAGGCGTGGAAAGATCCTTCCGGTGCAGGTATAGTGACGAGTGTAAGATCGCTGCAAGTGAAGTCGAAAGCATTTGGAATCTCTCTGTTCGTGAGTATACACCCGAACGCTACATGGTGATGGCCAGCGTTCGCTCTAACATTATTTTGGTAGCCTTATGACATTGGAAGTATACCACGAGCCAACTCCGAGAAATACGGAAATCTAACCTTTTACAAAGGTAATGTTTTATCATATATATCGGGTCTGAGTACAACTAAACCTAGATATACCGTTATATAGTGCACAAAGTAGGCGGCCATTTTGCTGCGCTCGATAGTTCGGACGAGTTCGTCGCAGACCTGAGGGAGTTCTTCGGGAAGAATTTTGCCTGAGTATCCCGACTCCCAGAGTTGACATGAAGCATATTCAAGTGCGCAGTCGAGTAACTTCCGCAACGAAGCTATGTAACAATGTCTTGGCTGGGTCTATTTACGATGTCTTCATGAGTGCTCCAATTCGGGCGTATACTTATCTACCCTGCACATACTTTCCCTGATGCCGACTCGGATCATAGGTTCTAGTCGCTAGTATCGACTCGCTACTTACTTACGCTTCATCTGAGTCTTGAGACTTGCTACTCACCGGCGCCCATTATTATCGTACGTAAGCGCGCACATGGGTGGTTCGGCAAGGTCCGGCAACTTACTTCTGAAGCTGGCACCGTTGGCACTGGCAGGATGTCAGCTTGAACTCATCCTTGGCAGCACCATCGTATCTCTATCGCTGATTTCCAAATACATACACAAACTCTGAGTCAGGTTCGCCATATCATAGCCTTCTATCACACAGCTGATTTATGTACACTGTAGGACCTTACTTCATAGATATCATGATGCCAATTCACATGTGAGTTTTACAAGCTCAGCTGATGCTTTCTATAGAATCGCGAAGCTTACGATGCCTATGTGGTGCATGACCGATGATTACTGGTACTTCCGAGCGATTCGTGGTGCTGTAACGATGCACATCGTAACGTCGGAAGGGCTCTACCTTAAAGAAGCTACCATGGGCCGATAACGTAGTATGTCTCTGTCTCTACTCCGAGTCGTCATCGCTTCTGTGTCTTGCTACGCTTAGGCCGACTGAATGCTGATTGCTGAGATAGAAATGATAATTATGTCAGTAAATCACGCCAGAACATGAATAAGCAGTCTTCGGTTCTCACGTTATGATGCATTTCTACCTGGCGACCGCAGTGAGTCCTTTCAGTCTCTTCCTGGCCGCATTCACCTTACTCACAGCCAAATACTCCTCATTATGTCGTTCAGTAACCTGCGAAAGGTAACAATCCATTATGAAGATACGGCAGTGCAGCATATGATCTCTCTGATCAAGGCTGCACCTTTCCCTTCGCGAGCACCTATTGATCCCGCCTCGCCTTGGAGCCTCGGTATCGATTACGATTATCTCAAAGGGTTGAAGCACAGGTTCGAGAATGAATGGAAATGGTCTGAACTCGAGAAAGCCGTGAACAAGTTCGATCATTTCCTCGTCGACTACGCCTCCCCCCAAGGCGACCAGCTGCAACTTCACTTCGTGCACCAGAGGAGTGAACGTGCAGACGCGATTCCTCTTTTACTTCTTCATGGCTGGCCAGGTGAGTGTATGGATATAACACGTGTGATATACCCAACTGAAGATTGTTCAAAGGCACCTTCTACGACTTCCACAAGGTCATAGAGCCACTTGTCAACCCGAAAGATCCTAAGCTTCCCGCGTAAGACTGTCCCGTCATATTCTTATAATATCCAACTCAAACTGGCATAGCTTTCATGTTGTAGTACCATCCATCCCGGGGTATTTCCTGTCGACACTTCCTCGCGGGGATGGCTGGAATCTGGAGGATGTCGCGCGCCTCTACAATGATCTCGCGGTAAAGTTGCTTGGATACAAGTCTTATACAGCTCAAGGTGGCGATTGGGTACGTCAAGTACAGACTAGTGAGGGATACTGTGTCTTGAATTCTGACGCGCACTTGTCTGTAGGGCTCTATGATTGCACGTATAATGGCATATCAGTACCCCGAGTCTTTATTGGCAGTCCACCTGAACATATTCATTGCTCCACCAGAAGACTATGTAGACTCGCCGAACTTATCTGAGACGGAGAGAAAGCTACTGGCTCGTGGCGCGGCGTTTGAACGAACCGGCAGCGGTTACTTTAACATCCAGAGTACCAAGGTCAATCAACTATTACTTCGGCCATTATGCTCTGTTGACACCGTATATTCAGCCGTTCACCATTGGCATAGCAATTGGTTCGTCTCCGCTGGCCGTACTTGCTTATATAGGTGAAAAGATTCATGATTGGTCGGATCCCACGAGGGTCGACCCGCAAGATATCGTCGATACTGTGGCACTGTATTACCTCAGCGGTTCCTTCGCTACATCAGTCGTTATATACAACCAGGTGAGTATTGTACCATATGTGCCCTGTTTCCACTGTGTATAACGACTGTGCTTGGTGGTCGTCTCGTCGTGTTGTACTCAATTTCTGATATGTGCCTGTCCGTATAGGCATGGAAAGACCCTGCCGGTACAGGTGTTGCTATAAGTGCCAGAACATTGAAAGTGAAGTCTAAAGCACTTGGAGTCTCTATGTTTGTGAGTATAACAGAATATTATATGGTCTTTGTATTCACCTTGACGTCACCCCTCCAGCCTTATGAGATCGGAGGCACACCGCGGGCCAGCATTGAGAAATACGGGAACCTGACCTTCTACAAAGGTGATTCGTGACCCTATACCCTAGTTTTCTTGAAGCTAACGCATATCGGTACACAGAGCACGAAGCAGGCGGACATTTCCCTGCGCTCGATAGTTCGGACGAATTCATCGCGGATCTGAGGGAGTTCTTTGGACACAATTTCGCCTGAGAATCCTGATATCCATAGTTGGTCATGACGGGCCGCACGTTGAGAGGAAATTTGAGCCACCTTTGCCAAAAATCCATGTAACAACAGGTTTGGGGATTGTGATGGACTCAAATTGGCCGTATATCTGCACTGAACGTACTTTCACTAATGTTCATCGTAGGTTCTAGCTGTTGGTATATGCATTCGGCATCACTATACAACGCATTTGATCTTATATGCAGGGTGCAGGTGTAATTGCTTGTCGTCAACGATTAGCCCGGCTTCCAAGGCAAACCGAGTTATCGTCACTGTGTTGTTTCGTTTGCCCACTCAACGACAGCCCTAGTCGAGGTTTCCTTCACTCAGGAGTTGGCACACATGCAAGGGCTGACCACTACCTCGCCGTAGTATCGGTTCTTTTCCAGTATAACGGTTCAGCCGGGTGGCTGACACTCCCTAACCAATCAAACACCTGAACTGGCTGACATGGGCCCCTGGTCGTGATGATGGCCAGCGTGTAGGCGAGACTTCCATTCTCTACTAATTGGATAATAACTCCTCATGACAGAAAGGAGAGGACTCATTACTCGTGTTTTCTTCGTTTTGAGTTGATATGGCAGTTCTTGCGGAGGTACCGTCCCAAATAAGAAAGGCGCCCGCTTTGTGGCGCAAACACTAAAACAGTCACACGCGCGTCACGGTGAATTTGACGTTGGCCAGACCACGACGATGTATACGACGATGTCATCTACTTTGCACCAGTATCCACTAACTGCTCTCTAAAACGTTGTGCGTCGCTCAAACCAGTAGTGCACGAAGCCGTCACTCTTCAAAAAGGAGTAATTTAGCCTACCTTCCAGTGGGCGCGGCCTTCCACGTGGCAGAAGGCTGACATTGAACGGTATCTTAATGCAACGAAAGTCGTAAGCAGTTTAGCTGATATGAATTTACATTTACAGCATATTATATGTACAGGAATGTATTGCACAAGCCCCTGTCGCCGACAGACTGGCATATCCGCTGCTTCTCTACATATCGAGAAGTAGTTATCTGACGGTGGCGGGCGGGCACGTCGTCATCCCGTCAACGGGCCACTCTGCGCGACTGACACGAGTAGCTGACGATATACCCCCTGAACTTTCCAGGATCACATAAATAGGCCGTCATTCTTTCACAATTCCTCCCCACCTCTGTTCTTTACGTTTTACCACCCACACCCATACCTTTCCCACCATTTCCATTATTCCCCCCATGTCTCAAATTCAATTCACCTCCCTTCACAACCAAGCTGGCTTGGTCTCCCTCGAATCTGCACGATGCAACCCCTCCATCGTGTACCGCTCCCTCGACATCATGTACCCCTCTCCCGCCCCCTCCCCGGCTCCCGTCGCGCTGCCTCAGACTCAAGGCACCTTCAAGCTTATCCCTCTTGCGGCTGCTCAGGCCAAGAAGGAGATCAAGTACAGGAGCGAAGGGTTCGAGATGAAGGAAGCTCGTCAGTGCTACCTCCGCCTCCGCATGGAGCGTTGGTCGCAGTGGTAAATGACCTCTTTCTCTCCCTCTGTATCTCTTTTGATTGCGGAAGGCGGATGGGGCGGGAGCACGGTGCGCACAGCCGTCGTTTCTCGTCTTTGAGGCTGGAAGCGCAGAGGGTTGGATTGCAAGTCTGCCGGGGAGAGTGGAAGGCGATTTGCGGTGCGCACTACCGTATTCTTGCTGGACGCTCGGTGATCCGGTTCCATGATGGCGGGTTTTCTGATACGGGACGAAGACGTCGTCGACACCGGCATGTGTTCCTTCGCTGGCGTCGATGGGTCTGTCAACGACGGCGGGCGAACTCGAGGCGGGCTTCGAGTGTGTTTTTGCTTGTTTCTTTTTCTCTGTTGTCGTTGCGTCTACGCTGATATATTTTTGCTTTGAGTTTTCCCTAGCAGGCCGACCGAGGACACTGCACGCGCCGAGGACCGAGGACTCTCAGGTATCGCCAAGGCGCGCGGGCGGGTCTTGGGGCAAGGATGACGGGAGTCATGACCCCGACTTCCCCAAGGTCTCATCGTTCGCCTTGGTGTAACATTCTCTATACCCCCTTCCCCTTCTTTCCGTCCGTCCCAAAGTTACGCTGATCACTTTTACTTCTTTTTTAGCTTTTCTTTTACAGAAGGTAGGGTGGACGTGGGTGGGCCCGCCCATGGTCCCGTATAGCGCAGGCCTTGCACTTGAACCGTGAGTACCTTTGTCGAGTCATACAGATCCGAATATCTCGCTAACTCGTCCTTCTTTCTCTAGATCAAGACACGAGGTGTCAAGTGGGGCTTCCCGGGGGAGGGCAGCCACTCGGCTGTCCTGGTGCAGACCTCTTCGTGGTCTCCGGGACGAGTACCTGGAGCGTCGGTGATCTCAGGCGGTGAGCCACGCCCAGGGAAACCAACATGCACCTTAATCATTTGACTCTACTCGGTTTGGCGAGTTCATCTAGGACTTTGATTGTGGGATGCAATCATGTATATCATGTATACTTACTACAGAGTCTCCACTGGCACATAATATCACGTTTACGCGCATGCTATGTATTATCCAACTTGCGTATACTTCGGTCCCACTGGCACTGGCAGTCACGGTAGCATTATCTTGTACCTCAGCGTACACATAAATGCCTGCCAGTTGTTAAACACAATCTATCAGAGACTTTTCCAAGCTATTACGCCAATTATCAGCTCGAAAACTATTGGGAGATCTAGATTTATAGCTGGCGTTGTCACGCGTGCGTGACAGTCGCGTAACCGATCGCTACTAGTTGTCACGCGCGCGTACTTATATTTTGGCCCGCCACCGTCATTGGTTTAACTTGAACTCTTACTTATTTCTTGGTTTACATTCACAGCGAACTATGTCGCAGCACAAGTCTACAATGTCTGGAAATCAAACCATGCTATCTTCTTATTTCTCTCAGCCTTCAGGGAGTACTCAGTCGTCACCCAGTCGTCGCCAGCAGACCACTGGCCAGCGGTCTAGCTCGCCTATCGACCTGACGGTCGCATCCGACGAGGAACGACCAGCGAAGAGGAGAAAAGTAACAGAGGGCCCTTCGCCGACCAAGTCTCTTCTGTCCCAACGTGACACAGACGATAACTCACACGTACCACCTCAATCTAAAGGTCTTTCCGTGGTTGATCACTACCGCTTCGGTTCTCGCGTTGAGCCACAAAGCTTTAGTCCAGCAGAGGAGAGAGCTCGTTTGAATCGTCACGAACGAGCAAAACGAATATTGCTTTCAGGTCAGAATGTGCTGGACCGCCAGAACTCGGAAGAACAGGCAGAACATGACGCTGAAGACGATTTCGACCCCGACGACGAGCCGAGCCAGCCTGCATCACCCGCCAAGTCTTCAGCCCAAGAGACAGTATCTGATACTGGAGACAAGTTCAAGGAAACAATGGCGTTCTTCGCTAGCTCGAAGACCAAGGCGGGCAGAAAGAAGGCTGCACCTGCCACCGCCTCTGCTCGAGCCGCAAAGAAGGTTCAAGAAATCGGTCCAAGCGGCCAGTCGTATACTCCTCTAGAACTTCAGGTATATATTGACTTATATTTCGAATGTTATGGGCAATTGGCTGACAGTTCGCAGGTCAAGAAATTCAAAGAGGATAATCCCGGTACCTTCCTCATGTTCGAAATTGGGTACAAGATTATCTTCTACGGAGATGACGCTCAAGTACGTATGGTGGCAGTATGTAGGGATGGGACTCGAATTGATCGATACCTCTAGACTGCGGCTAAATTGCTAGGGATTGCGTGCTTCCCAAAGCGCAACTTCATGACCGCCATGATCCCCGTGCATAGACGGGAGGTTCATCTGAAGAAGTAGGTGGACTGAACTTATTGTCAACCTATAACCAATTAACTAAACTACGTCATGCTTAGATTGTTATCAGAGGGTCTGAAAGTCGGAATCGTGGAGCAAACCGAGACCGCCGCCCTGAAGAAAGCTGGGGGTACGCGCAATGATCTCTTTGAACGGAAACTCACGCATCTGTATACGGCTGCGACGTCAGTGACGTTCTCTTCTTGACTAGAGATGGATAGAGTAGCTGACTTCTGTGACAGATATGTAGACCAGTTAGGATCTGTTGACGACATGGACCCTTTATCCGCACCTCCATTGGTCTGCCTAGTTGAGGAACCCAAGGGTGGCATGGGAATCGATGAGAAAGTATCCATTGCCTTGATATCCATCTCTGCGAGTACGGGAGATGTTACGTGGGACCATTTCGAGGGTAACTATACAACCAAATAGTCCTTCACATATTGATGTGCTCGTCTATAGATAATCATATGAGAACCGAGCTCGAGGTATATACATTTTTTCATTGTTGCAGTATGCGGTTTCACAGAGTTTATCAGACGAGACTTGTCCACATCTCTCCCTCCGAACTTCTGCTACCAGAAGACGGCTTAACCAAACCCACAGAGAAGATGCTCGAGTACTTTGTTGCGTAAGACCCGCATTTTACTCAGTTTCTATGGAAGCATCGCTCACATGTATCCATCACTCAGACATTCGCGTGCCGAACATAGAGTGCGAACGGAACGAGTGAAGAAGCCTATGTCTTATTCGGACGCCTTCGACTTCGTGACCGGGTTCTACACTAGCAAAGCAGGTCAAGATAAGGCTTCAAGTGCGCTGAAGACCGGTAAGATTTGGTGTCCATTCCGGAAACCTCAACCTTCTCACCGCTAGTTTATTTGTTAGGTGAGCTGACAGCCGCAGTGACCAATTTCCCACAACAGGTCGTTATAGCTCTGGCGCATGTGATGAAGTACCTGGCCACTTTTAACGTCGCGGACGCGCTTTTGGAAACACGGTTCTTCACGAAGTTCACGGAACGTACTCATATGCTATTGAACGGGAACACTTTGACGAACCTGTGTGTTTCGAGGAATTCGGGGTTGTATCATGATGCACTGACCCGTGGTTACTAGGGAGATATATCGAAACGAAACCGACTTCACCAAGCGAGGCTCGTTGATGTGGATCCTGGACCATACTACAACTCGGTTCGGAGCTCGTATGCTTAAGACCTGGGTGGGACGCCCGCTAGTTGATAAAGAGTAAGTACAACACTACGCCTTTCATTCAACCGGATCTAACTAGTATGACTGCAGAGCTTTGAATGCGCGTATGGATGCCATTGAAGAGATCCTGTCTACGCAGTCTCCAAAACTCACAGTCCTACGTCAACTCCTCAGAGGTCTACCTGACTTAGCGAGGGGTCTCTGCCGGATACAATACGGAAAGGTATGTGCCAGCTGTACTTCTCGCCCTGGCGATGACTCACATTACTCCCAGTGCACTCCACGAGAGCTAGCTATCCTCCTCCCAGCCTTTGAGAAACTCGCCGTCGGTTTCGATCGAGTGCCGAATGCAGGCGAGGTCGGCTTCCAGTCACCTATCCTCAACGATATCATCGCTGCTCTTCCAAGGATGAAAGAGCCGGTGAAGGCTCTTCTCGGCGAGATTTCGTTGAAAGAGGCTAAGGAAGGCAAGAAGGATACTATGTGGACTGACCCGGACAAGTATCCTTCTATTGACGCATGTACAGTGGTAAGTGCATACTTAGAGTGTATTGCCAGAATGCCGTTAATTAGTTTCTTACAGGCGATTCAAATAGTTGAATCCGAGCTGATGGATGAGCTGCGAAAAAGTGAGTTTGCTGGTGAATAGCTTTTGAAGATTCTGACGTAGCGTAAGTCCGGAAGGAGCTTAGACGACCCGCGCTTCAGTACACCTCTGCTAACGGTGAAGAGGTACGTTTGTGTGATTTCCGTGTATAAATGTCCCTAATGCGTTGTTACAGTATCTCATCGAACTGAAGAAGAGCGAAGTCAAAGAGCTCCCACCAAGGTGGAGGCTCATTTCTGGGTAAGACCTCAAGGCACCGTATTAGTATGAGAATGTTACGCTAATTAATACCATAGGACGAAGTACGTTCGACGAGTACGTTCCCCAGGGATGATCGAGAAACTCGAGCAACGCGCTCAGCTGAAGGAAGCCTTGGACCGCGAAGCCAACGAAGCTTACCAGTCTTTCCTTGCCGAGATAACGGACAATCACTACGCCGTCTTGCGAGACGCGGTCAACAAGCTCGCCACAGCAGATTGTCTTCTCAGCTTAGCACTCGTGGCTTTGCAAGAGGGCTATGTGCGGCCTCAATTCTCAGACAAGGATGTCATGGAAATTGAGGACGGTCGCCATCCGATGGTCGAAGCACTCCGTAATGATCCCTTCGTACCTAACACTGTCCGAATGCAGCCACGACATAAGATCATCACTGGTCCTAATATGGGTGGTAAGAGCTCGGCGGTACGGATGATCGCTCTTTGTGCTATCGTAAGTGCTCTACCATGCCCTGATGATTTTAAACAGCAGTCTGACTGTCTTGAACAGATGGCCCAGGTTGGCTCATATGTTCCAGCAACTTCGATGACGCTAGGAATGCTGGACGGTATCCTGATTCGCATGGGTGGTGAGTGCGACAGAAACCTCTAAGGTTATCAGGTGAATTGATACACGCACCCAGCTTCGGATGAGCTTGCTAGAGGCCGATCAACGTTCATGGTTGAACTTCAAGAGACCAGCGACATCCTACAGCTCGCAACACCGCGCACTTTGGTAGTCCTCGACGAACTGGGTCGAGGTACTTCTACTTTCGATGGCGTAGGTCACCAATCAAAAGCATGTCGCAAGGACCGCAAAGGCTGATGACTAATTATTATCAGATGGCCATAGCAAGCGCAGTACTGCAGCACTTGGTCAAAACTACGAAGTGCAAGACCCTGTTCATCACTCACTATCCCGAAGTGGCGACAGATCTAGAGAGAAAGTTTCCAGACGACGTCGAGAATCTGCACATGGGGTATGCAGAGGAAACGCGCATTGATGGGACTCGGGAGGTGACGTTTCTCTACAAGCTCACTCCTGGGATGGCTACGGATTCCTTCGGAGTCGAGTGTGGCCGTTTGGCTGGACTTCCTGAGGTCATTCTACAACGCGCTACAGATGGAGCGCGCAGGATGCAAGGTATTATAGAAAAGCGAGGCCGGAGAAGGAGGTGAGTTTTGCTCGCTGTTCGCGCTCGTGGGTTGATCTGACGCTTTTCTTAGAATGCAGAAATGCTTCGAGCTCCTTCGTCAAGCCAAGGAACACACTCCTGCTGAGTTGGTGTCTCTCGCCTCGAGTCTAGAAGATCTCCGACTCCTGGTCTCTAATCGGGCGCACGTATCTTCCGCGTAGTCCCATTACGAGAGTAGATTCGTTTTGCATGTTCGAAAGTTATCATGACTTTGGCATTTCTGGGGATGTCGGTCGCTCTTCACTTGGACAGTCATTCGAGTCTTTTTTGCGCAGCCTAACACTGTTATTTTTGTTCGATGTTCTGCTACACTACTACTACACTACAACTATACTACTACTATACTACTACTATACTATTGCTATACTACTGAGAACAAGGAGGATTGAACGTGGGGTGGCGCCACGTACAATACAAGGGAGGGTGTGAAGAATAAATAAACAGAGCAAATGGATTTCCAGAATCCGAGAAAAAGGATCATACGTGGGGTGGCGTCACGTACAATGCGGGGGAGGGGTGTGAAGAATAAATAAACAAAGCAAACACAAGAGCAGAGAAAAGCATAGAGAGAGGAAGGCATAGATAGGGAAGGGGATAGAGGGGGAAAGGCATAAGAAGAGAAAGGTTAAAGGAGTGGACACGGATGTGCATGAATCCGAGAAAATGGCCGAGAAAATGGTAGGAGGGGTGGCTGAGTGGTGGGTGTGGGGCGACGTTAAGGCTGTTCGTGTCGCTTGGCCGAGTGTGGTTGTTCAGTAGTCGCGTCGCAGCCATAAGGTGGAGGCCAAAGCCCGAGGCGCAAAATAACAACTGAAAGGTCGTCGTCGTCGTCTTCATCGTCTTCATCGTCTTCCTCGTCTTCATTGTCTCCGTTGTCATCGTCTTCCTCGTCATCATTTTCCTCGTCATCATCGTCAACTGCTAGGTCGGAGTCAGTGGAAAAGGCGGATCGCAAGCCGCTGTCTTCCGATTCGTAGGTCCCGATATCCTCAGAAGCCACGTCCATGTTGTCATTTGTAGACCAGGGTCCTTGGCGCGACATGTTGGACGGTGGTGCCTCTTCAGAGTCGGGTACGTCGTCATCTTCGTCTTCATCGTCATCTCCACCCTCGTCCTCGTCGTGATTCTCTTCCTCCTCATCTTCTTCCTCGTCTTCTTCGTCTATGATCGCTAGGTCGGAGTCGGTGGAAAAGGCGGATCGCAAGCCGCTGTCTTCCTCTTGTTGCCAGTCGTAGGTCCCGATGTCCTCAGAAGCCACGTCCATGTTGTCACTTGTAGACCGAAGTCCTGGGTGCGACATGCTGGACGGTGGTGCCTCTTCAGAGTCGGGTGCGTATTCGTCTTCGTCTTCCTCTTCCTCTTCCTCGTCTTCCTCGTCTTCCTCATCTATAGTTGCTAGGTCAGAGTCGGTAGAAAAGGCGGATCGCAAGCCGCTGTCTTCCTGTTGTTGACCGAGCCTATTCCAGTCGAACGTCCCGCCATCGTCAGAAGCCACGTTCACGCTGCCTATTGTAGACCGAAGTCTGAGTCCCGGATGCGGCAGATTGGTCGGTGGTTCCTCATCAGAGTCGAGATCATCTTCATCATCGTCGTCGTCGTCGGATGCAAGGTCAGAGTCGGTAGAGAAGGCCGATCTTAGGCCTCTATCCACTTGTTCATAGTCGCGTTCCGCTTCTTGTGCGAGGAGCCGGTTCCAGTCGAAGGTACACCCATACTTGTCAGAATTAGCCACGTTGCTGCTGCCACTAGTAGACCGGAGTCCGAGGCGTGACAGATCAGGCGATGGTTCTTCGTCGTGTTGGGGTTCGTCTTCGTCGTTGGAGGTCGGTTCGAAGCTGAAGAAGTATTCGTCAGAGCCAGGAGGTGGGACCCAGATGTAGCTGTCGGGGTGGAGTGTTGGGGAGAAGGGGATTGGGATGGGAGCGGGAGCGAGGGATGTTGAAGGGGGCTCATGATACTCGTGCGCAGGGGTAGGTAAACCGAGTGTGTAGAGAGCTGCTGTGGAGGGTGTGGAGGGGAGCGTTGGTGATTCGTAGGGATAGCGAGAGCAGGAGTCATCCAGAGCTTCAGAGATTACTATGGTCGGTATGCCTGGGTCGTACAGAGAGTCGCTAGAGATGAACGAGTCCTGAGAATAGAAGGACTCTTCATCACCAGAGTCGGAGCCCTTGAGGTCAGAATAGCAGAGATCAGCAAGGCAGAGAGAGCCAGTGAACGCCGTTGTGGGAGTCAAGGCATCGAAGACTCGGATGTCAGCCGCAGGTCCGTAGTTGTCGTCAACAACAGCGAGATCCTTGGTGAAGTGGCTGACAGGCGAGGGCGCGCTCTCGAGAGGAGGCGTCTGTAGTGAAGAGTCGTACGAGTCGTTGTCTGTGTCGAGGGATGGGATGAGAGCTGGTGTATCGCAAGCTTCTGGCTCATCAATGAACTCCTCGTGCTGGAGACATTCATCGAGGGTGATGTGATCGAGACTCGTAGACAGCCACAGTGAAAGACAGAACTGTGCCGAGATGAACTTGGTGCCAGTATCGTCGTTGTTGACTATAGGAGACTCTGCATTGACAGTCTGCGTCATCGAGGTGAGGTTCCGGGGAAGCGGGAGTACGATTGGTCTTGACATCCGAGGATCGAGATGCGTAGGTAAGACCAACTTGCGCTCGTGAACTCGCTCAACGAACATTGAGACGGACTTCAACGTCTTGCGGTAGACCCAGACAAGTACGAGTGTCGCCAGAGAGACCAGGAGGATAGCGAAGACGACCAGGAGAGACCATTTGAGCCAAGGCGAGGCTAGGAGAGCAGGCATGCTGGAGATAGCAGGAGCAGAGGGGATGGGAGCCATTGGAAAGCGATAGGAAAGCGAGAGGAAAGCGTCGAAAGCAAGGTGGACGACGGTATTAATGCTTGAGGGCGGGTGTCGGATGGAGGTAGGTGACAAGGGGCAACATACCCCTCCCACACGGCTTATAAGCACTTGGAAGCTGGCAGGCTGACAATGGGCTGGCATTGTCAGCCTGCCAGCCTACGACTTCGGGCCTAGATTATGTCGGTTAGAAGGTATGGTACTTTCCATGATGTGCATCTTGGGCAGTCAGCTTGAAATGTAGGCTGACGGAGCAACTCATGGATCGAGTCATGGGTGTCGCGATGAAAGCGACCAAAATGAGTACGGATCAATTGATTGGACTGCCTGATGAGGCAAGGCAATCATGCATTTCGGCCGCAATCACCGCGGCAGACCATGGGAATATTCAGCGCTGATTATGTTTGTTGACGAGAACCGTCATGTTCGATTGGCACCAGGTCCTCAAATGCCGTCTTCCTGAAGCATAACCTGATCGTTCTGCAGAGGGTCGAGATACAACACTGGCGCACGGCGTTTGCTCGCCTCACTGGCATTGCGGGAGGTGGGCTGAGTCTCGTTTCTTTCTGAATGCATACATTGACTTGTTCGTTGCGTAGATAAAAGTAAGTTTGACTGGGGCTGCACATATTGCGAGTGGCATACGAAGATGTTTCCTCAGCCAAGTTTTCCGATCAAGCCAAATGTATGCGAATACACCTCAGTTATCTAACTTCCAAGGCTCACAGTACAAGAACGCCTTTTACTGGCTTGACAGCGCAGGTAAACATGGCAAATTTGTGGATTCCGAGCCAGTGCACTCATATCTCATACCTCGTATCAGACTTGGATGTACTCCGAGAGACTTCAAGTTCAAGTTGAACATCCTCAGCCTAAGCTGGTTCACTGACTAGTGGGCCATGGCAGATTTTGTGCACACGACTACAGAGTCTCGACCTACTGAAGACTACAGATTCTTGCCAAGAAACGATCCGCTATACCTGGGGGCGTTGGATGTATCGATGAACCGTCGCTGGGAAGAAGAACTGAAGACGGCGGTGGTTTATATACGAGCGCCTGTCTCCCGAAAAGGAAACCAAGAAACGAACCAATCAGAATCCGGGCATTCCGCACGTGACGAGTTAAACAAACTCGATCGCGTCGAGAGAAGCATCGACGTGAGCGTATAAATAGGGCTGCATCCTTGGTTCGACTTCCCCCATCTTTCTCGTCCCCCGACCCAAGTCGCCCACCGGCAGCCACTCTCGCTCTACCGGAAACCTCTTCTCTCCCTCGCTACAATGCCTAGAACTACAGGTTTCAAGAACATGGTCTCGAAGGCCGTCAAGAAGAGCGGCTCGTCGTCCAAGGAGCTCACCACCAAGGTCAAGACGCAGGTCAAGGCGATGCTCAAGAAGTCGTCGCCATCATCGCACGTTAAGAAGGACATCAACGTGCATGTAAGAAGGATCACGGATAAGATGGATGTAGACGTCGTAGTGCACCAAGTGCAGGTACGTTCCGTTGTGCCGTAGGGTGTATATCTGCTCACCAGTTGGCCAGGACGAGGATGTCAAGAAAGCCTCGCACGCACTCGGTAGCAACAGCTTGGCGCGTCTCCCGCCAGTTCACGTTCTCCTCCAAGACCACGAAGGCGATATCAGAATGAAAAACCCGGAGCTCAGCGACTACGAACTGGTGTCGGAAGTCAAGAACATAACGCACGACATCTTCAGTCTCGACATGAACATCGTCCAGCTCTTCGGCTCACTGCATGACAGCTCCAATCTGGTGCCACGCGAAAATAGTGTTTCTCTGCTGCCACCTGGTCTAGTCTCTCGGGGTGTCTGCCAGTCTGCCAACGGCGTCGACATCAGTGACCGCAGCCCTGTTCTTGGCTCTTCACAGTGTCCTACTCCTCTGGACGTCGTCTTACCTGCTCTCACTATCGCTTCGCCTGTCTCTGTGTCGGTACCGCCTGTCTTTGCGCCGTCACCACCTGTCTTTCCGCCAGCACCGCCTGTCTTTGCGCCAGCACCGCCTGTCTTTGCACCGGCACCGCCTGTCTCTGCGCCGGCACCACCAGTCTTCGATGTCGACATGCTTGACGCCTCTGCTCAGTCTGCTCCTCCAGTTATCAGGCAAACGGCGCGACTCGAGGACAAGCGAACCAGTCTACGCATTTTCCAGGACCGATCGAGCAACAGGTTCAAGCCGTACTCTGTGATATCTCGATGCAACGAAGGCGTCCGTGTCAGTAAGCG
Source organism: Irpex sp. Y119-03 (assembly GCA_037042295.1). NCBI lineage: Eukaryota > Fungi > Basidiomycota > Agaricomycetes > Polyporales > Irpicaceae > Irpex > Irpex sp. Y119-03. The sequence goes on along the minus strand of JAXQKB010000948.1, from coordinate 194,949 downwards.
TCCCGACGTCTGGAAAGCATTGCTCCAAGAGGTCAAGCGAGAAACTGGCTTGCCTTCTGCAGTACCAGTGGTTGCGCCAGTTCAGCCTTCAGTGCCGGCAGTGGAGACTTTGGTCATCAACAATGCGCCTGCTGCGCCTCTCGTGGAAGCTTTTGCTGCGTCAGTTCAGGTATGTGGTTTATTAGTTGTGCAACATTCTTTCGATCACTGACCTTCGCACCATAGATTCAGGAAGCCAGCGTTACTCTCACATCGCCAGGCGACCTTACGTTCGCGTCGAGCAATGGCTCTGAGGTACGTTTCATCTTCCCCTTGTTCCATCTCTCATAACTCATCGCCTTTCAACCTACAGGACACCGACGAGCTATCAGACTACGAGGACGACGACGAAGCACCAGTTGCCACTCACGTCACCAAGCCTGAGCAACCCGTCGATGACTACTCGGATGTACCAGCTGGGGAGGGCGAGGGCCCCGCTCCTTCACGGCTGGCTATTGAAGACAAAGTCGACGCGCTCATCGAGGCTGTCAAGGATGACGTCGATGACTGGCACTTCTTGGTGTCTGGTCTTGAAGGCGAAGGCGAAGACGACGACGAGCTCGAGGACTACGAGGGCGAGGACGAGGATGAGGACGAATACGAACTTGAAGAGGGCGAAATCAGAGAGTAATCGCTCATCCAACTTCGCTCGCTCGACACCTCAACCTCTAGCTCTCGACATCCTCAACAATTACAATTACCGACTTCCAATTCGACGCCCCTCAACCCCGGGCGTCCTCTCCCTCAAGTACGAACAATTTGCAGCAAGACTCGGTTTCTTTTCGACTCAATATCAAAATTGCAATACGGACTCGGACCTGTGTTTCGCCTCTTATCTTTATCTCTTCCTTGGTTCCTCGACTCGGACTCGCCCATAATTTGGTCTCTCTCTGGACTTTTCTTCTCTTGGGTTTCGTCTCTACTCTTAATCTTCTCGATTTGTGGATCCGCCTCGCCTCTTGTCTCGCCTCATCTCTGTGTCTCCGGCCTCCTGGGATTCTTCGACTTCACATTACTATCTCGACTTCGACATATACTACTCTCGGCTTCGACACACATCTACTCTCGGCTTCGACACACTACTACTCTCGGCTTCGACACATCACTACTCTTGGCATCGGGTTTCGTCTCTACTCTATTCTCTTCTCGACTTGTGGATTCGCCTCGTCTCTTGTATCTGTCTCCAGCCTCTACTACTCCTCGACTTCACACCACTATTCGGCTTCGACACATCACTATCTCGACTTCACACCACTATCTCGACTCCAGCATCACTATCTCGGCTTCGACACATCACTACTCTCGACATCGGGTTTCGTCTCTACTCTTTCTCTTCTCGACTTCTGGATTCGCCTCGCCTCTTGTATCTGTCTCCGGCCTCTCGACTTCACACGACTACCTCAACATCTCTATTCCACACTCTACGCCCTACATCACTATTCGGACTCCTCCCTGCGACTCTTCGTGACGACGACGAGTTGCGCCTGTTCCTTTTCTCTTGGACGCGGCTGCTCAGCTCTGCAGGTACGTCACCTTTCACCTATGCTTCTCTTTTTTGACGCTAACAGACCTTGTTTCGCAGGCTTCGAGCACCGCTCCCTCCGCCTCACGTACTTCGGTACACCACTGTCTTTACTCGAACACTACGATTCTATTGTTCACTTGGTACGTCCTTCTTCTCTATTCTCACGTCTTTTAGCCACTGACGACGATTCTAATAGATAAACCCATCACGCATGGACTAGTAGTTCCACCCTGCTAGCTCATCTCGATGTAGCTCTCTCTCGCCGATACTGGTTACGACGACACCACATTCACATCCAATGTTCTACTCCACACACGCTCAATCTCGCACTCCGGCCTTGCTCTCTCTTCCTTCCCCTTGTTATCCATCTCCCTCTGTTTTCCACTATCTTATTGCTATTTATCGCTCGCATCTGTCCTTGCTTTCATTCCTTGTAGATAGTTCGCTCTCTCCTCTACTCTCCATCGCTTTCTCGTAGTTACTCTCTCTCTCTGTCTTTCCATTACTCCTTCCCACTCTTTCTCTCGTTCTTACTTTTTCTTTACTCTTTCTTCCTCTCGTTCTCTCGTTGTCTTTAGGCGCGGACTGGCTGGCGCAAGTCCAGTCCGCTTCTAAGCATGACGAGGGGGCATTTATTCTATAACCTCGAGTGAGGGTGAACTGAGGTTCCCCCTTTCACTCTCACCTTGGTGCCCATCCTTTTTGTTACCCACTTTTTAGAACGACTTTGTCCTACCAACCTTTTTTCCCCTTACCTTCGGTTCAGTCTTCGACTTTACTCTTGTTTCTCTTTGTTTATTTACGCACGCTGTGTAGTACATAGTTTCCTCTGGATCAATCAACCACTCTGTCTCTTTATTCTCATCCATTCGATTGTTCAAGCCGCCCTGGTACATTTGATCTTGTGACGATAAGTATCTTCGAGGCGCAAGCCAAATCGCCTATGAGCTCCTCTCAGAAGAAAATTCTCGCTTTCAAACACGTAGATATAGCACATAAACATTAGCTAGATATAAGACAACAAGGATCATATCTATCCAGCTAATCAAGCCTTGGCCTTCTTAAATTTCCGCTTCGCCTTTTTAGTGGTCTCCGCATCTTCTGCGCCCTCCACAGCATCGACCTTGCGTTTCGTCGCACCTTTGGTCTTCGTTTTCGCCGAACCCTCCGCGTCCTGACCCGCCACTTGCGCGATCTGCTTGCACAGTGCAGGAAGACCAGTGGACGACTTGAGCCTATCGGAGGTAGCTAGCGAAGCTCCTAACGTTTCCCAGCTCGAAGGTTGCCAGACATCCTGCAGCTGCTTCGGGGATTGCGTGAACCGCTTGGACTGCCGTGCCGCGGACAAGGCCAGTTTTAGGACTTGTTTGACGTGGCCCGCGGAGAGAGTCTCGGCTTCGCACGCGTCCTGGATGGCCTTTTGCACGCTTTGCCGGAGAGCGGACATGAAAAGGAGAACTTCCTCGGTGTGATCGTTCTATTGAACAAGATATGAGTACGTTAGCGGTTGATATGAACTATACGTGTGCTCACCATTGCAGAAGGCTGGCTGAGTAGCACCTGAATCAACCGGAACACCTCGTTCTGACGGTAGCCATTGACGGCTTTCCCACTCAAATCAAGGAGGGTGTCGCGTAGCTCCCATGCAGTGTTGGCGTGGCGTTTAATGAACTCCTGGAAGAACGCGGTGTTAAGCCGAGAGGCCTTCCTGGTCACAAAGTCGACTAGGGACTCCCGGTAAGCGTCTAGTACTGGCTTCTGGGCTTGAGTATGTAGCAAGGCTCTTGAGAGGTAGATGCTGCTCTGCGCCAAGGTCGCGAGAACTTCGCCCGTGGACGCCTTGCGGGCGCGCGAATGAAGCTCCTGTAGGATGCCACCGACCTGATCGCTATCAGTAGAAGAGGGTGTGTCCTTCGACTTCCCGATTCGGGAGCGTAGGATCCCAGTAGCCTTATCGGCAAGCTGCTTCTCGTCCGATCCAGCGTTGACAATGAGGTCGACGAGTGGCAGGATCAACCGCGGTATCAAGGGGCTTGTAGGCTGCTTCTTGATGAAGGTATCGAGGAGATCTAGAACTCTGTTCTTGTAATGTGTGGCCTCGCGTTGAGCATCGACACCTGATTATCGGCTACTGTCAGCGAAGTTGTTAGATAACATGACGCTCAACACAAACCTTTGCCCAGACGCTTTTCATTCGCCTGTGCCCTGAAGACGGCCGCTAACTGTTCGTCAATGGCCATCATCTGGTCGTCGTCCATGAGCTCTTCGTCCGACTCATCGTCCGAATCTCCCGTTGCTGCGTGGATGCCATTGACACGCAATGCCTCCTCAATCTTCCGTCGGAGCTCCGGATCTTCCTCCTCGTCGATATCTTCATCGTCTTCGATGACCTCGTCGTCATCGTCGTCTTCATCCTCCTCGCTCTCTTCTGCGTCTCCTGCCTCCTCGGAGTCTTTTTCTTCCTCTGCCTCATCATCGTCTCCTTCTTCCATCAGCTCGTCCGGCGCCCGCCTTTCCAATTGCTACGATAATCACTCAGCGCAATCCACGGACTATTAGACGTACAGGACGTACCACGAGTATGAGGTCGATGGTGCTCTCACGTACGGAGTCGGACAAAAGCGAGAAGACCTGATTGGCCACAGCACGCATGTACGCAGTCGCCTGTTCCAGGAAACCAATGACGGTATCGACGAGCACGTCGACGGGCTCAGGCACGTCATTTTCCGCGCCAGCAGAGTCGAGCCCAGAGCCAGAAGCAGCGGCCTGTTTATCTGACTTCTTGGTCTTCTTCTTTTTGCTCGCAGCAGTGTCTTCTTCTGGGAACATTCGTGACGCGCCGTCGATGCAGCTCTATCGTGGTGGAGATCGTTTATTGGGTTGTCAGTTAGGGTTTGAATAGATAGAAGCAGTCAGTAAATGAGCAGAGATATAACACGTTGATGGTGCCTACCTCCAGTGCGTCATCATCGACATCTTCGTCTTCATCTGCCGCGCAATATCGGTGGAGAAGCGTCGCAGCCAGCAACAATTCAGCGCCGCGAGCGGCCTCCCGTCGTGAGTCCGTTATCTGCGGGAAGTATAATCAGCGTTCGTCCCTGAAGCCGCCGACGGACTCGGAAGAATGTCTGCGCGATCGCCTACCTGCTTCAGTCGGCCAATCAACTCTCTGGCCCTCGCAAGAAGCGCTGCTTCGTCTTCGTCGTCAACTTCAGACAAGAGGCTAACGTGCTTCGTGTCCTTCTCGAGTTTTTCGATAGACGCGAGCACCTTCGATACCCAGAACTCGCCATCCGACGCGACAGCAGCGACCTTGGACGTCTTATCATCTGCATGCAGAAACAGGAGTCATGACAATTAGTACACGTAAAATTTGTAAAACATTCAGAGATGAAATGCCGAAGTTAGGTAAAGAACGCACCGATCTTCACAAGAGAGGCATGCGCAGTGAGCTCTGCAAGCGAACTGAGCAGACGCTCTCTGCATAGTTTCCGAAGTTCCTCAGAAAACACCGGCGTGGGTACGTCACGTAGCTATAAAAGAGGTAAGCGTTCATCGTCGCGCGTACAAAAATGGAACCAAAGGTGAGGTTCATTACGTCCGAAAAGTTTAAAGTTTAACGGGTTCACTCTCTGTGTAACGGCGTAGATAAGATAAAGCAACCGATCCCAAGAACAAGACCACGTTGCATATCGTAATCCCGCTCGCTGTGTCGAATGACACAACACAAGGGGTAGGCAGAAAAATAGAAAGACACAAGGAAGGAGATAACGGAGACACGAGAATGGCGACGTACAGCGAGGAACGATGATTTGTCGCTCTTTTCCTTGATGGCGAACAACCCATGAACGACAAACCAATCGAGAATTGTCTGGACCCATTGATCATCTTTGGGAATTGCACCGTTTCTGACGAGCGCAGCAAGTTGGTCGACGATCCACGCTCGACGAGTGTTGAGCGCTTGAATATCTGATCTATAATTGGGCAAGAACGCGGATCGTCAGTGAACAGAAACGGATATGATCTGGACGCGAGAACAGGAAGCGGAGAAAGTGGGGAATGAGAGGAGATGCGAGCATAGCGTGTACAGATAACAGCTAGAATGACTGCTGCTGTATCAGCAGAAGCATGCAGATGAAATAGTCTGATAACACGCAGAAAGGCTAGATCTAAGAGAACAGGGGATGCATGAGCTCCGGAGGCTATTAGCTTCAACCTAAGAAGCCAAAACATCGGGTCAAGTACGACATCACGGAGAGACGTGGGCAAGGAACGGAAGAAAGCAAATGAATTGATGAACACGGGCTGACGTACGTGGGCGAATGCTCGTCGTTGACCTGTTTGAGCAGGTACTCGATATAGCTTTGGATTCCGTCCTTGGTCATTGATGTCAGGATCGTCTCGACCGTCTTGGTCTTGGTAATCCTGTCAAATTGCTGGCTACCGTGCACACCGGTTAGTTGCAAGATGAACGTGAACCCGAGTGTTGGATTTTTCTTGACTGCTGCTTGGATGTCGTTCGCCTGCGATACGGTACATGAAACAGCACATATTAACGGGGTATTATCAATAGGAATGCTGCAATGATACTCGTGAACCGAATCACGTACAACTAGTTTGGCTGCTTTGTGCAAGTACCTATCGCTATTTGACAGGTGGTTGATCCATGATCGCATAAAGTTCTTGGTGAACAGCATCGGCACGTCAGATTCACCCACACGAGGCAGCGCCTTCTGGAAGATTTGGAATCCCCAGAACTTGCGTTCAGGTGAAGATGCAGCTGAAAACAGCGACTCTGGTCAAATAGAAGCATCCTAAGCACTCGGGTTTACGAAACCAGTCGCTAGCGGCGGAGGAAAGCACGGAAAAGCAGCAAGACATGTGGGAAGTGCCGATGATACTTGCACAGGGAAGAAACATGGATCAAGAAACGGACAGACATACCATCGACCAGAATACGGAAAAACTCCGGGAACGACTTGTGTGCAGTTTCCGACGGCGAAAGAACTTCGTTCAGGAGGAGATCCCATACAAAGTGTACCTGGGGCTTCCACGAGCCTTGTTGCTGCTTGCCCTTTGACGCCGTACGTTCGCGGTCCTCATCGTCGGAGTCAAGACTCAGGTCCTGTGCACGATGCATACCATATCAGAACCACTGATGGCTTTAATGCGAGCGAGGAGAAATTTTCCGGTCACGAATAACTAAGCTGACCTTCATGATGCGTGCCAGCGCGGCGTAATTGCCTGAATGCAGCAAAGGTACGTGTTTGAACGTTGGCGCAATAGTCTCTTTCCAGGAGTGCTCAGGCCATGCTTTCTGCAACTTGAGCGTTAGGGCAACTTTCTCCGGTGACCATGCCTTGGCATTCTCCCCTGCATAGATCGTCTGTACCGTAGCTTCGAAAGCTCGGTCTTTCCAACCGACCTCGGAAGCCTGCAAAGCGTCTACGGCGAGCCCGATCGTCCACCATGCGCTCTCCTTCAGCCATGACTTCTTCTCTCCAAGAGCTATCAAGTTCTCCAGAAGAGTTTGGTAAGACGCAAGTGTCGCCACAGCAGGTGCATTCGATGCAGAGGCAGAAAGGGGTGTTGTTCGAACGAGCAAACCAGAGCGAATGACAGATGTCAGGCCAAAGAGTCGAGCAAACAAGACATCTCGCTCTTCCTGGCCGGTCATAGATCCTTGCGACTTGGATGATTCGAGGATAAGAGTGATTATTTGCGAGCATGTCACTGTTGTGATCCGCGAAAGGAGCTAAGTTCGAAGTAGCATAGTCTTAGGGCTACGGGTTGGTATGATTGCAAACGGGCGCGTACCTCTGTTAATGCGACTGCAAAGCCAAGCCTACTGCTCTCTCGAGGACTCGCGAGACCTCGGACAAGCCGGCGAATCGAGTAGGACACGTCTTGTGCGTTGTAAGCGTCCAAGCCATCCCCCTTTGCGCTTCCCTCCTCGTCTGATTCCTCATTCTTTTCGTCTTCGGATGTAGCCTCAGAATCGTCTGCACTAGTAGGTTGCGGTACGTACTGAGCCTGGAAATGTTCCAAGGCTCCAATGAGTTTAGCTGAGGCCTCGATACGCTCCTGTTTGCGTGCGGATGAGAGATGCCAGAAGAGAGGGAGAGTGGTGGACATGGTTCCTGCCAGTCGACCAGCTGTGGCTGCTGCCTTGAACGAGAGAGCCAATGTCCAATGAAAAACTCAAATCTGCAAAACTGGTGATGGAAGCCACGTGGGTAGCACACTGTCATCCCGAAAGGGAAGTCGAGTTAGTACGGGCGTCTCACGGTCAGCCAATCACATCATAGGTCTTGTAGGTCTGCTTCACCATCGGGTCCAGGCTTCCAGCGACGGCCTTCAACCGCACGGGTAAAACCTGCGATATTATTTGCGCTCGGGACATATCGGAAGGTGGCACCCAATATCCTTGATGCAATGCCTTTCGCGAACACTTGAGAACATCTACGAAATATGCAAACATACCGCGAGTATAACGACCAAGTGCATAGCATGACATAACCACCCTCGAAAGGTTATCTCATTTGCTATCGGATTGACACCGACTTCAAAACATATCATAACATATGATACACCAATGCAACACACCCCTGTGACGCACACGACCATTATTCTGTCTGTCTTCTCGCGTCGATCGACGGAACCGGCGGTATTCCGCCACGTTTGTCTCTTGCACTGCTCCTCGGACGGTAAATGCGAAAGGCAGGCATCCAAAAAAAGCAGTGAGAGGGCTGTCAATCTTCCAGCTAATGACGAGGAAGATCAAGACATGTGATACCTGATCAGCCGGCCGAAAGCGCGAAATGAGTCCGGAAAACCACGGGCAGACAAGTCGTTTGCACTGATCACGACAAACGCAAATAGAAAACATAATCGGAAGTTCCACCATTCCAGCAAACTCGCCAGCAAACTCCAATCAGCCAATGCGATAACGTTCTGCTACCCCACGGGGTACTTTACAGCACGCCACTTGACAATATCCAATCATTGCGCGTCTTTTCAAGATCATCATTTGACGCCAAGATGTGGCCACAAGCCATCGTACTCAGGTCTCTCTCGTACACGTTACACGAACAAGTACGGCATCAACATCATCACACATGGTTTGTTGGCTGCTGATCTGTACATGCGTGTCGTCCCTTTACGTTCCTCGAGTAGGCTCTTTCGTTACTTCGGAGGTCTAGCAAAACGAGGAAGCAATTATTAGGCAAGAGCGAGATAGCGCACCTTCGGATCTTCCTCTTGGTTAGGTACGAGAGGTCTTGAAATTGCACTAAACTCTCCCGTCGCAGATGCGAAACCGATCAGTCAAACTGGAGCGACCTGAACAAGAGGGAAATCATTCACACGAACTCTCCAAGGCAACTCGGTCGTACTATATGAATATATCGATGGACGACGTCAAGGGCAATTCCTGAATACGAGCTTCAGTCGGATAGTCGGCTCGAATATTGGCCATGACAATGCCAATCGCTCTCACGCCTCGCCCAAGCTCAATGACATCTCACGACCTTCGACTCGCGCTAACCGCCACGTTGTTGTTCAGTTTGTACGTTTGAGGCAGCCAGATGTTCGCTTCGTCGACCCGCTCGAGACCTCCGAGCATGTTCATGAGAACCCGGATTGTGTCGAAGAGTCAAATGTCAAGCGTAATACAGATACCCCGCAAGCTTGAGAAGATAGGAAGATGTGGGGTAACGTGCGACGTGTTCCTGCTGCCTATCACACATTGCTCATGTATTACAGGTGCTGCTCAAAGTTCGGTCCGAACGAGTATGTCAGCTTGTCTCAATATTGAGTTTGACACAGCCGCCACGCCCATTATACCTACGTCTTGATTGACTGATTTACTGGTCTGGCCATAATTGAAGACGACTGCAACTGACATGTTGCTGCAGACCCTGGACGTTGTACGTCAATCCTCCTACTCACGTGCATAGGGACCGGCCCACGTACGCTCGCTTCATCAGGCTCTATTCCTCACTACACTCCTTCTTCCGTAACTCCGTCAACAAAACAGAAAAGTGGGTGTCAGCTATCCCGGCTCGTCCGGTACGAAAATGTATTCCCTCCCTGTACAGCCGATTTCTGCTTTTCGAATCCATGATTTGTGATTGAGGTGTGTGCTACTGCTAGCAACCAAATCAGAGTCAGGGTGGTCGTATGAGCTTCCTGAACATTTTGTGGTACACGCTCAGGTGAGTGTCGTGAACGTACCGGTCACTACAGCACATGCATTCTGCTTCCTTCCCCATACCCCGCACCCCACACCCCTTCGGCTCCCCGCGCTCTCCCAGCTTCTCTTCGTGTCCCTTCAACCCTGCTCTACTTATGCTAGCATCGGTGACGGCGACGATCCTCTCTCTATAGCTGAACTTCCTCTGGCTTGGCTGTACACACGACAACGACGATCGGCCAGCTTAAACGTTTAGTGGGCGACACAAATTCAATGACATACAGTGCCTTGCTTCCACCTCGGCGATCGTCGAGTCCACACACTTTCATACCTGATTCGTCCATCGTCGTCCAATGTCTATCACTCTCGAGCTCTTCAGATCGCGGCTTTTGATTATCTTATCACCTTAGCGTATACGAAGTGGAGTAGACTCAATTGAATGTGTACCTGTATACACTTCGATCACCACTTCACTCATAAAGTGAAGTAATTCAACGACATATAGATGACCCGCTCCATCCTCAATGATCGTCTACTCGCACAGTATACCAGAAAGTCTCCACATCTGATTGAAAACAAAACTCCTCCTTGTAGAAAGACACCCTCAACGGCACCCTCAGAGTCATCCTGCCGAACGGAACGTGGAACGTTTAACCTATGCACCACCACCACCTGCACCCCCGCATCTCATGTATCATATGTCGGACGTGCCAGTTGATGACTGACTGCACAAGCCAATCACCGCGGCAGCCGGCTCAGTTGTCTAGTGCTGCCCCGCAAAGAAGCATAAGGGCGCGAAGAAAGACGTGAGTGTTTACCCCGCACACGTAACGAGGGTGGTTGAATTGAATTTGAGGACCGGTAATTGATCCCGGCGGTACGAGCGGGAGACAAGGAGCGAGTCAATTGGCGGTGGAAGACGCCAGCTCGATCCGTTTTGTGTGCCTGCTGTCTCTCATAGAGGAGCTGCTGGAGATACCCAGTGTTGGGATTGGAGCGTAGAAGGATTGGATTGGTTGGTGTGACTCAGACGAGTGCTAGACCACTGAGTTTGGAAACCGCGGAAGGAAGGGAACTCCTCATAATTATTGTGATTGTCTCAAGCGAACGGAGTGTACATTCAACGCACAAAAGTACGCATAGGGAGATCCGGCATGCTATTATGCCTATGACAATTGAGGACGTAAGACACGTAAAAATGGGCGAGCCTGACTGCTCTGGCAAGGTTTGCGCATAGTGCACACCTTCAGAGCGACAGACGAGCAGGTACCAGCGGTCGCACAGCGGGACACAGGGCTCAACACAAACACGTACAGAGTACGAAGAAGAAAGAACCTTGCCCTTGGGTCCGTCCGTCCCGGGTGAATGCTACGATAAGCTATGAGTGTGGGCGTGAATAACTGGAAGGGGAGACCAAGATGAGCAGGTGACTTGACTTGTGCTGAGGGGGGTCTGGCGAAGATGGACAGTGAATGAATGGCAGAGAGGACTAGATGCCGAAGTAGAGATCAAACTTCTCTTGTGCAACGTCAAGCGCTGCGGGGAGGCAGGTGGTTAGCGTTGGACAGGCTTAACGTTGTAAACAAGGGTGCGTTTACCATGTCCGCTCTCCTAACCGCCTGCATGGTTAGCTCACCGGCGGCGTGTGGGTATTGTGATGACTATCATGGTGCTGTGTTCGCGTAAAGCAAGGGTCATTACATGGCACTGGTTATCATGAACGAAGGATCATGATCCGTGCTGTGTCGTAAACTTAGTTGACGGAAAAAACTGGAAAAGAAGACGTACAGATGCACGAGCACGGAAACAACCTGCATGCCAGAACCTAGAGAGAGACTGACTTAACGCCACCCCGCGTTCGAAGTGTTCGCTGTTCCCCGGGCCTTATGTCGCCCAAACGCTAACAACCCATTCTGACATCGCACCGCATCTGCGTCCGTCAGCGTGGGGACACATACTGTACCGAGTTAGCTTAGGCGCAGCATTGCTTGAAAACGTGTTTGACCTGTCGATCCACGTCCTTGGGCTTTCATTGCCTGCTCTAACCATGGGGACGCCTACCGCAAGACGTTCAGACCGTCCCGCGTCAGGACCACGCCTCCCGAAGGTGTGAGAATATTTGAAGAGATTTCAAGGGCCTGTTGTGCCCTTGTGACCTGCTGGATGTCGGTTCGTATCATGGCTGGCCCTGATCGGGTAGTGAGGTTTTGCATGCGTGGCCGTTTGTAAGTTCTGTCAGTTCAAATAAATGAATTCGTCTTGGAACATGAGAGAGAACGGGATGCCGGGTGAGATGGTGAGGGCAGCGAGTGGTCGGTTCAGGCGATGGTAGAGATGGGCATGTCACGCGACGGAGAAACAGAGTACACTTGTGCCTAGCAAGGGGCATTCCGCCGGGCAAAGATATGATAATTGTCGGGGAGGCTGGGGATAGGATACCGTAGGCTGTGGGGTAAGCAGTGAAGAGCGGGGAGATGGGGGGAAGAGAGATGAAGAATGGGATGCTCTGGAGAGAGACGAGTGCAGAGAAAGAGCACACAGACACCGAGACTTGTGTGGATTGCAGAGGCTGAGCTGTCTGCGGGGGAAGTCGACACGGGGAAGCCCTGGCAGCTCAAACCGAAACAAACACAGACGACTCATGTCTTGGAGGGAGACAGGCGCCCTTTGATCCTCGTGCGATCTGGCCGAGATCTGGGGCCAAAATTGATGAGAGATCGGATGCGGCAGATCTTCGATGTCCCTCTGGACAAGCGGTCTGCCCGCGGTTTTCCCGGATCCCGATTCCGATCCCTCAATGCTATTTAATGGTCTTGCCAGTCCAACTCCTTCTCCAGCCATCCCAGCCACTCAGCTACCCTCAGCCACAGCTACCCAGCCACAGCTATCCAGCGACAACCACTCACAACAATGTCCCAATCCGTGCTCGCATCCTTCGACCCTCTCGCGGTCCACCCATTCACAAACTCCTCAGGCCTCCTCCCAAAGCCTGCAGCGCCATCACAGTACCCTCACCCACTGCCCTCCCCAGCCACACTTGCTACACCATCGGCAGCTGTCCCTGGCTACGTGCACGCGCCCACACCAAAGCACAAAGTTGCTCAGGGTACTCACATGAGGCAGCCCATATTCGTCCCCTTCCGTCCAGAGCGGTCCTCACCAGACCTCGACGACATTCTCCTCAAGAAGAAGGTGCACGATGTCATGAACAACAAGGAGACCTGGTCTATTGACCGGGCAGGCGTTCCCATCGCCGCCAGGAGATGATTACACTCTCCTCTCGTGTCGCTGCTGGTCGCCACTTACAGCGGTCACGTCACCACTCCTATAGTGGCTCCTCTATTCACTCTCAATCTCTCTTGAATACCCACGTGTTTATTTGGAATCAATACCCACAATGTTCGCACCATCACATCGTGAGTACCTCTTTTGGCAATTTTCCTCTTCCAGATACTCAATGGCTCCTATCGCGTTCTAGACTGACTCTGCATCATCACATTCTCCACTACCCATCATCGCGCATTGACGTTTTCACACTTGCTTTCGCCCACACTGTACAAAAGTTGTTCCCTTTCCTCCTTCCACCAGTCTAGTCACTCTCAGGTTTCCTCTGCTGGTTCACATCCACTACCCTCTCCGCACATCTATCCTTCCAGTACCATCTCCGGTCTTGCGTCAGCCATTTAGATCTTCCGGCCGACTAGATAGGTGTTCATGTAGGATACATCTCACCCAGGGTAATAGTCGTCGATATAGCTCCATCTTTCACTTCATATCCACACTTCCTCCCCGCATCTATACGAGATTCACTATACTATTCAGTACATCCAAATTCTCGGAGTTGTGCCCACTCAGATTGCTGAAGCTGCATAAGCTCGAACGTCATCGACCGACCGACGATCGTCGAAGTCAGGTAAGAGTTGACATTGTCGCCGATAGAGGGCGATTCGCCCTTCGATGTCGACGTTTGCAGATATCTATTGCCCCCGCGCCTGTGCAATTTCATGCCATCCACAATCACGCCAATTTCTGCGTCGGAAGGCTTGATTTCGAGTGTCGAGTAAGGGATCGTCGTGCTCTGCTTCTGACTACAAGCCGATAAAGGTATCCTTGTGATAGTCATTAAACTCGGGTTTTCTCGTAACCTATCTCCAGCCTGTACGTACGCGTACCTTTTGTTCTGCGGCAATATCCCGACAACTATCGCTGATTAAATTCCCTGTGGCTAGCCGTATAACTCACCGCAAGCCTTACAAGTGTCAACGCGGCGGAGATTGGCGACAACGATGATAAACGCAAGCGCGAGTCTCCAAACTCGACGACCTCCGTCTCTACCGAAGAACTACATCTACACGAGCTGCTATTGCGAAGAGAACGTCTATCTACTCGCGCAGACGTTTGTTGAGCAATTGGCTGCACGTGAGGACCCCGAGTGGGAGGTATATGTCTTCTTTATCTCGAACGACGACAAAACTGTGAGTGGGTCACCACATTCTCTGTATCATTTGTCGTCTGGCTACGTATGGTGTCCTTGATGTTATGACGCGAAGGGTCTACTTCGAGGATCGTCGCCCTCGGTGGCGTTCGTCTCTTTCAGGTTCCTGGCGGCGCACATGTTCAAGTTGTGTTCTCCATGATAGCCGCGAAGTACATACCCTCGTTTTCTTCGTAACCTCCATCGTCACTACTCTGCTCGCCAGCGAGCTCCCCGTCGCACATGTTGGTGGCGTGGCACTGCGGCGGCACAACATATCTTGCCAAAACATTCTCATCTTTTACTTTTATCAACGCACCAGTTTTACAGTCGTTGAACAGAAGATCCATGGATACGCCTTGCCTCTCTCGGCAAATAGACGCACACGACCAGACCTTCTCGATCGCGACGATTCGCATTCGCGTGCGCAGCGTTGTAGGCTCATATGTTTTCGAGTGCCCAATAGAGAAATTCCGACTGGAGGCACGCAGGGGAGACGGTCAGGATGATCTGCTTCCGGTTAGGTCTGTCTGGACGCCGAAACTCTCCTCGATCAAACTGGCACGCTCTTGCTTACCGAAGCCTGATTCGGACCCAGAACTTGTACCTCACTTGAGGACGATTCAGCCTGATTGCTTATGGGTGGTTTCGGTGACTTATCGTTGGTTGGGTGGTGGCCTCAAGACAAGGTCCGAGTGCAACTTCAGGCTCGAGATCGCACATCCTATCTCTACATGCGCCATTGCATGGGGATACCGGCGGTACCCATCTTTGGTGGTGTTTTCAAAAATTTTGCTTGTTCCCTTCTATGCGCGCATGTCGTCCGCCATCCTTACTGACCCTGGAATTTCTGATTTTATTCTATGGGTCACCTTCCCTTTCGGCAATGGACCGTCGAAAAACTCGCAGGTTGCGCTATGGAACCAGAGATCGTCAAAGCGGCCTGACGTGGGCAACCTCGTCGTATGGGATTATCATGTTATCCTCGTCCTGCGCGAGCGGATACGTGCTGCCTCTACTACTGAGCCGACGAGACGACTTCATCCGTCCAACAATGCAGGCGATGACGAGGAGGTTCATCATATCGATAAATCTAAGTCGAGAAGTCGAGAGACTCCCGGCTGGACGTCTGGACATGGTATGCTAGACCACACCGTCACGACGGAGGACGGGGAAACATCGGTGAAGACCCAAACGGACACGAACCATGATGACGATTACAATTACTCTCAGCCTCAGTGGAGGACAACAGCCCAACTTGCCAGTGAAAGTCTTGAGCCGATCGCCTGGGTGTATGATTTGGATGGTTGTGCGGAGGTGCCGTGTCCTTTCGATGGTGAGTGAACTAGATTCTCTACGCAGTTCGTTCAACGAGGGGTTATGGATATAAGCCTGGGGAATTCCTTATGCAGAGGTAGGCAGATGGAATAAAATAGCCTAGGCCCCTCCACTCTTTATACAATGGGTCTCATCGACGGGTGGGATAGGCGGACACCCGTCGTGCGACTTATGGCGATATGAGTGGCGTACGAAATGTTCAAGTCTCATGTTTACTGGCAAGGGGAGGGGATGCTGCAGTGATAGCTCTAGACCAAGGACACCGGAAGGACTAGAAAGTGATCGGCGGCACCGAGGTCCGGCGGGATGGTGCGATCGGGGCCTTGCACGGACTTGTTCCCGTCTGTGGTCCAGTGCCTGATAACACACTTCAACAGACCTGTAGGCATGCTTGCTTGGTTCTCTGTGTCGATAGGCTGTGGTGCATGTTGGAGTGCTGGCCAGTAGGGATTGGCTGTGGACTTCCCTTGGCACGTGTGCTGATTGAAGCTGTACATCCACGGCGCGATTCGAATTTGACGAATCGCGTTTTCATTCCGAGCGCGCATGATTGTTTTGTTTTTTGAATCCGCGAGACGAGCCTAATCGTATGCCCTCTTCATATGGCGGAAAGGCTGGTTTGAGTGCTAATTGTGCTTTTAAGCAATTACTCGATAGCTCGGGCTAAAACCAAGTAGCGTTGATTGTGGCCGCTGATTAACTGCTTTGCGACTTACAGATTACATGCGAAGCACATTCCCATACGTGCCTGTCCTTGAAGAGAACGCGATCGGTGGATGGGAGGTGCCTGAGAGGTTAGTCAGGTAAGTACGCGATCGAGTAATCAAAAGCGGCTATACTCGTACACCCGACTCGCAAGGGGAGCCTATGGGAGCGACTGCCTCGAAGTGCAGTATCAGTGTCCAGTAGCAAAGAACAACCACCCGCTGACATGTCTTTCTAACAGCTTATTCAGGGTAGTCCCAGCTGCCGTTTATCTAGACAACTTTGTCTCTGATCGCTCTCATATGGTAAGTGCGTACCTGAGCGTACCTGTATTTATTACAGTACACAGAGATATTTACTCACTTTTCTAAATAGCTTGTTCACCCACAAGCGATACTACCGGCCGCTGCAGACGACGATAATCCGGAAGCTTCACGGCAGAATACCACAAACGTGCAGCTTGTCTATAGCTCTGCACCCCCTTCGTACGCGCCATTACGCGGTAGAAAGGTACACATAGGGAGTGAGATACGCACAAACTTGATGACATCGTTCGTATCGATGCGAGGGCACAGGCGACAATGTCAGCTTACGCTGCGTGAGCATCTCGACACAGAAGACACACGTTTGACAGAACCGGGCATCGCGGAAAGCGAAATGTCCCGGGACCAAGGAGGTGACGTGGAAGCTGGCATACTGGTTTCCGATGACGAATTGCCGAACTCTGCGGGTTTGCAAGAAGAAGAGCAGGAGGAGTACGGAGAGGTCATGAACTTGGAGAGTTTCCTAGAGTGGGGAGGATTCTGCGATCATGGACCGAAGTCTCAGTATTAAGTAATCAGTACGTGCGCCAAAGATATGGAGTTCAGTAATAGCTCACACTAACAGTGCCACTGTAGATTGGTGATACACTGCCAAATAGATGGTCCTGAGCTCGCGAAGGTCGGATCTGTCTACTCTGCCCCGGCGAGAGTACTAGAAATACTCAGCGTGAGATGGTGCGTCGCGTGTCAGCAGTTATACGCCGCAGTGTATCAGCTTCAGCGGCGAGGCTCTATCAGCACGAATATCACTGATCTGATAGCAGTCACTAGTCAACTGTTTAATGAAATCTCTACCATTTGTAGTGTTTTTGACATACCAGAGATATGTTTTGAGTGTGACGTATATGGTAGTTTGCATCTTGGTGGCGGTCGAAGTCACCGTAGCGCCAATCAGATCCCGACGTTGTCCCGCGCCTGGCCGCCGTGCCAGGTTCGGCTACATCTTGGACTACAACTTACATGTTGCCTCTGTAACTGCTCTCTGGACCGACTCTGAGCTGGTATAGCCTGACATTGAACATATCCGATCCTGTTGCACGCTACTGCGAAATAAGTAACTTGCAAGAACAGATACCGCTACATCCAGCCACTACCTCCGCGTCCGAGTCTTCAAGCCGATCATGTCGTTTGGCAAGTTCTATCTGTACGAGAACAAACTCCGGTTTTATATTGTCGCGTCCAACACGAGCGACTCCCGACACAAGATCATAAAGGTTGACCGTACCACACCCACGTTCACGCCTGGCTCAGGCTCTACGATCGGCTCGAACAGTCAGAGCAGCAGGGAAAGAGGAGGGGAGGACGAACTTTCGGACGACCCGTACAGCGTCGGCATCGTAGAAGATGACGCGATGTACAGCGGGAAGCAAATGGGCGAGATGTTGAAGATGCTCGACGATGGTAATAAAACAAATGGAGGGCTGGGCAAAGCAAGACTGATATTTGGCGTTGCTGGTAGTGTTCATAGTCGCACCTCGCTGAATACGCTTTCTTACTTGGGTACCGCATTCTAGGATTTGTACGCTTTACAGCCGGCTATTATATGGTCCTGATCACTAAACGTTCGGTGGTTGCGCTCCTCGGAGGGCACTATGTCTACCACGTAGAGGAAACAGAGATTGTGCCCGTGTCATCGAACCATAAAGTTGACAGGCCCACAGAAGAGCAACGACTCATAAACGTGTGGAAGCAAGTGGAGATGGCGAAGAACTTCTACTTCAGGTAAGCGCACAAGTTATGTCGTGTCCATTGTGCGAGCTTGACAGGCTGAGCCTACTCTAGCTATACCTATGACTTGACGTCAACTTTGCAGCATAACATGACTCGTCCACATGCTGGACGAATGTTCAACGACAGGTTTGCATGGAACCATTACATGATGACACAGCCGTTTCCTCCAGTATTCAGGGAACGGTATCGCGGCAATGGGTTGGGGCAGGAGTCTACCAAGTTTCATTGGTTGATCCCTTTGGTACACGGCCATGTTGACCAAGCCAGTGAGTAAGCACCGATTTGCGTGGGACTAACATGAATGACGAAAACGTATAGAGCTGACCGTACTTGGTCGGGTCGTCTTCGTTACCTTGATCGCGCGTCGCTCAAGGCATCACGCTGGTGCCAGATACCTCAAACGAGGTGTCAACGATGAGGTATGTTCGGACTCTCATTGTCTCACATTGTACCAAATCGGATACTAAACTATATTGTACAGGGTAACGTCGCAAACGAGGTGGAAACGGAACAGATAGTATCGGAAATGTTAACAACTCCTTTCTACGCTCCTCAGACGAGAGGTCAAGGTGCTGCGAGCCCATCTCTCACCACCAACCCCAGCAGCTCGGTACAGTCTCTGACCCAAGCAAAGTCACGAAGGCCGAGCCCACGTTACACAAGCTATGTGACCGTAAGATACACAATCTTTATTATGCGTGCTCTACTGACATTGCACGCAGTATCGAGGGAGTATACCCATATACTGGACCCAGGACACTGCTAGTATGGTGCCAAAACCACCTATCGAAAGTGAGTTTACGAGGTACACCCCAACTCTGATTACTTACTCGTTCATACAGTCCCTGTGATGGATCCCTTCTACACCGCTGCGTCGAAGCACTTCGACGACTTGTTCTCCCGTTATGGAACTCCCATCACAATTTTGAATCTGATTAAGCGACGCGAGCCTCAGCCGAGAGAGAGCAAGTTACTTGAAGAGTACACGAATTGCGTCAAGTATCTGAATCAATTCTTACCCAAAGAGAAGAAGATGGTTTACAGAGCCTGGGATATGAGTCGAGCGTACAAGGAGAAGACTCAGGACGTTATTGGGTATCTTGAGGTAGGCCATTATTACTTTTGGCGTCGGTACAAGGGACGTTGACCTTCATTACTCAAGGATCTTGCGGAGGAAAGTATCATGCTGACTGGTTTCTTCCACTCGGGCGAGGAACCTTACAGCCACTTCTTGCGCAATGAAACTGAAGCGGAGTAAGTCGGCTGGATTACCATTTAACCTCCTCAACCATGCTGATTGTCTACACAGAGGTTCTGCGAGTGTCCTTCCATGGCGCAGCACCATGTTACTACAGAACGGAATCTGCCGGGTCAACTGCGTCGACTGCCTTGACAGGACGAATGCAGCTCAGTTCGTGTTTGGCAAACGGGCCCTGGGACATCAGTTGTACGCCCTCGGCGTGGTGGACAACCCGAATCTTGCTTTTGATTCGGATGCCGTGAATATGTTGACTGAAATGTACCACGACCATGGTGACAGTGAGTATTGACATTGTATCTGGTGGCACAGATACTGAATCGCCATGTCTTCTACCAGCGCTGGCTATGCAATATACTGGGAGTGCACTCGTTAACCGAGTGGAGACATATCGGCGAATGCCCCATTGGAATAGCCATTCACGCGATATTATCGAAAATTTCCGCCGCTTCTATACCAATTCGCTTCTCGGTGGGCTTTGGTACAATGTTTCTATTGCGAGGATATTGACACTTACTTCCTTTAGATGCCGACAAGCAGGCAGCCATCAATCTCTTTCTAGGCGTGCAGAACGATCGCGCTGTCGCTCATCCTCTGCCACGACGTTCCTACCGTGACTGGTATCGGCCGGAGAATCTTGAAGCTGCGTACGACTTGGAGGAGTGTGAGCAAGGCATAAACGACTACGTGAGAGAGCGCGGCGACTACTGGATAGAATACTATCGTCCCCTCTTGTTCACCCACCTTGCCAAACACTTTGTGTACTCGATGAATAGCACACTGAAACTTCCTGGGTACGCCGGTCTTGACTCTCTCCAGTCGATCTGACTCCTGACGACATTGTACTTGGCTGCATCAGGAAAACGGCGTGGGACATGAGCGTTAGCCCCTTCATGCCTAGACATCGCGGTGCAGCACATCAACCCAAGTAAGACAGTTCCTACTTGCTCTCACGGTCTGTTCTTGATGGTGTGCATTTGGATAGGTTGATGGATGGTGTACGGCGCTGGATAGCCTCCGGCTCGCCATCAAGTCGCAACAAACAGCATGTAGAATCGCGAAATACCCCGGCATCGAAAACGTTTAAGATGGAACATAGGCCTGACAAGAACTCTACCGGTTACATCGCCACAGCATTGTTGGATCCAGTAGTGCCGCCCGAAGAAGAGAAAGAATACACGGACTACGTCGAGCATTGTCAAGAGCTGGTAATGGCCCAACCCGACTATACAGTGCACAAGGATATGGTCATATATGAGACTGCAGTAGCGATTACGGACATGGGCGACGAGGATGAAGTTATTACGGTGCAAGATCGCGATTTGGAGATATTTGAGATGTATGTTGATAGGAGCAGTCCAGCAGTGGCAGAGGGCTTTCGTGACAGGGAGCTGTTGCCCGTCTCATTTCATTACGAGAAATGGATCAATGGGGTTCCGTAGTAGGGTCACCTTTCCGTATTCACCGTCTCCTGTATTGTTGCATTGCGATACCCTACGTAAAGCTTTGTCGATGTAATGGTTCTTATTGCCTATGTGGTAGGTTCTAGGGGAACTAGTTGCACTGCATAACATCATCTATGACCGAAATTCCCAAACGGACATAGCTACATTGCCGGAAAAGGAATATCGCCACAAAGCTACAGACGCCGACCATAATTGCACATCACGTGATCTTTTGTGAGCGCGTAAGTTTAGAGGGGAAATGTGAGCCTGGGACCGCGCCACAAACACAAACTTGACCCTCTTCCTCTTCTTCCTCCCGACCTCCCGTGCGACACGCCGTCAAAAAACCTACGACAACTTCTTTGCGCAACGAGTGGATCTCGGCCCAAAATCTTCTTCAAACGTCATATCAATACGACGGACTCGAATGAACGGACATACAAGTGTCGGAACTAGTAAAGGAACATTGGGGTTAGAGGACATGAGGCAAGACACCCATGAACATCACGGCGGGCACCCGAATGGTGTGAATACTTTTGCGCAGTGAGTTCATCGATTCTCGAATCCACTCCTGGCCGATGTAGAGGTGGCCAAAACCAGTAATCTTCACTCGAGTGGCTCGTCATCCATCTCGAGAAGCGTCGGCAGGTACCAAGCCGTCTCGCGCATTGACCATGACACGTACATGCAGTTGATCATTGGTGTAACGTGTCGTTCATATGCGAGATGACTCATCGTCGATTTCTGGGTGAGGAAACCAGAATTAAGGCTCGTGCTGATTCCCGGAATACTTGCAGGCCTTCACCATACCAGGTTCACAATGAGGCGATAGTACATCACCTCTTCCATGCTGGGTTTCAAACAGGAGTAAGTATTCCGCTTATGGTAAAGGCGCATTACTCACTCTGTATCACAGAATTATGCGGACACTGTCCTGGTAAGTAATGAGAACTTGGACAATGACATGCTCAATCATAACCCCTCTTTACAGCATGTTTTACAGAATGTTTACCGTCTTCACGCGATTATTCTCTCGCGTTCGCCATTCTTGGCACACTTGATGTCAACGTCTCCACAAACCGGAGGTCAGCGCACTATTTATGTTCATCTTGAACAGGAACCCGAAGTCACGCACGAAGTAAGTTTATTGCACAGGATTGTACCGGGCGCGCTTCTGACACGTTCGTGGTGACACTTTAGGGCTTTGCAATAGGTGAGTACCCTTAATGTGAAACCCATTGACGATACTTACAATCACTACCTGATCCGTAGCTATGGGTTATCTGTACTCAGCTGAGTCTTTGAACGCTTTACATCCTGGAAATGCAAGGGCCGTCCTGGCCGCTGCTTGCCTTCTTGGTGGTATGGAGGATCTATGTGGTTATGCATACGAACTGTGCCGACAATCCATCGACGCCGAAAACATTACTGAATGGCTTGAGTTCGTTGAAACGATTCCCACACCATCAGATGGTACTAGCACCCCCATCTCACCGCATCCAGTCGCGTCTTCGGATAGGACAGCTGTATTCGGCCCATACGCTCAGAGACTCCGGGACGATGTCTTGCACTTCCTGGTAGTCAGGCTACCCAGTCTTCTGAACGTGAATGCGTTCTCCTCACCTGTTACTCCACACTCGGAAAACGACTCGACGGCTACGGGAAGAGATACGTTGCTCGATATATACTCTCGCGTGCCATTCGAACTATTCAAAACCGCTGTCGAATCACCAACATTCCAGATCGGTACGTCTTCTCTGAAAGATATATGAGCTGAGTGATTGACTTCTTCGCACCCAGGTTCCGACCAGGCTCGCTTCAAGTTCGCAAAGGATTGTATTGAGTTGAGAAAAAGGGGGATCGCGCGTGGGCAAGGGGCTGAAGAGACTGTTGTGCTCGCCTTTGGCGGGGGAAGCATTGGGGGCAGCACCGTACACGTCACGAGAAAATCGCGCAAGCGTCCATTGTGGAAGGTTAATTCATGATATAATTGCTATATTTATGGTATTGTACTCTGCGTCGGCCGGGCGTTTTCTAACTTGTGTTGTGCAAGATTCCCACTGTTGATTGTCACCTAACGAATAGTGCGCGGTTATATCTGATTTTTTTGTATTGAATGCGCTGATCGGAATAACGCGATGATCCCTTAGTAGGGTGCGGAACACTTCACTGCCATCCGCTGGTAATAACTCTGCTCTCTCGCGTGGAAGTAGCATGCAAGAAGCGTCCAACGAGGTACCAGGGCCCCGCTGACAGAATCTGTCAACATGAGGGTGCGAATTCCTGCAATAACAGGTAAGGTTTACGGAACCTGCCGCTTTAAGCTCAGGGTTTTAAGAGTGACTACCTTCACAATGAAGCCCGGGTAGGAAGCACTAATAAAAACAAGCGTACAATTGAAGGTACCGTTCGCAAATCTCAAGAATAATCTGTATTATCTGACCTAGTTTCGATACCCACCTTGACTTCACCTGGCCACGCATGACGTTCTCACAGGTCTCCGTGCCGAGAGGTGCTACGGCACAAACACGAAATGAAGCATTGGAGAGTTCTTTCGCCGAGCGATATGAAGCCTTCGAACGAGCTCTGGCAATTGCGCTGTATATAAGGTGCGTCGAGTATGAGGGGGAGCTGCAGACTCCAAGGACCTCAACAATGTCTACGCTACCTTCCTACGATATATTCTTCACTGGCCCCTCTGAAGACCCCCGCCATAACTGCGTTATGATCGGGTTTCTTGACGACACGAACGGTCGTCCGTTCTACCTGGCGTTTGAAACACCAGATATTCCAACGTCCGAGACAGTCACTACGGTCAGACATGTCTCTCATATACTTTTATAATCTTAATCTGACTCAGCGTGTTCAACCATCTAGGTGTACCGCGACAACCGCCGCCCGGTTGCTTCATTCGAATGGTCGGCTAAGAATTATATGGGCATGGCCAGCATTGGAGGGCGAAAGACACTAATGGTGAATCTCGTTCTGCCCGGAACAAGTAGCAGGTAAAGGGCTGCGTGCAATTTGTATTTGTTACCTCATAGCACTAATATCGCGTTCTAGTGCGCGCAAGTTCGTGACTACTGACGGTAGAGCCTTTGAATGGCGAAAGGCAGCGCGGTTTCCATCTGGTTTCCGTTACGACGTGAGTATCTCGATTGAAGATTCTTGATATCGTCTTGCACGAGTGCTTACTGCACATTGCTATCCTCTAGTTAGTGTCCGGACCGAACATTGCCCCCATTGCAACTTTCTTGCGCTTTGACCAGCCTCAAATTACGGACGTTGGACCCTCGTACGCATGTCTCACCTGCAGGTTTGACGATGAGTTGCTTCTCGTCGAGGCGTCTCTTGCCCTGTGCCTCAACAGATGGATCGACCTGCACTCTTAATAGACTGCTATGACGGGCTGCTTGTTTCTTCTCGCCGAGGCTCTAATTAGTGATCCCGACAGTGTCGGGGTTACTCTCTTCTTGCAATGTACATATATTAGCAAATAACACGTTATGACGACAACTAGCATATATTGGTATCGCGAAGGACTCGAAAAGATAAGAGGGTAGAGAGTGTGTTGTCCGAGATCGGAAGGATGTTACGACGGATTGGCAGACATAGACCCAAGCATACGTTCCAACATATCCGTTGCTGAACCCATTGAAGATGAAGCAGAGTGCCCCGGTTGACTATATTGACGGTCGGGTGCAATGTTAAACGATCCGGCCTCCTTGTCGCGAGTGAGGGTCTCTATCAGGCGATCTATCTGGGCGGAAGAACTAAAGAACACCTGGTAACAGAGTGGTGTAAGTGGGGTGCAAACCGGTGAACGCATCATCATTATACCTTGGTCTCAGGTCTTTGAGAAGCCGTGCCCGGCTGCTTCTTCCGCGAAAGTAATGATGTGTTGGAGCTCTTTGAGGTCTTCCGCGCATGTTCTTTGAAAAAGACCCTAACTCCCTCAGCAGAATACTCCGACGTGAAACTAGCCCGATTATCATAGAAAGATTCCGCATCATCATCCCGTAAGCCATTCACTATGGACCTATTGATATCGATCCCGTCAATTTGTACAGTATATGAAGAAGGGCTATTGCCACTCACCAGATAGTCTCGCCGTTCGCTAGCTCGATGACTTCCACGGCGGTGCCGGCTTCGCCACCATTTTCACCTTGGGTGGATTGGTTACCACTGACACCCTCTACGAATGCCGTACTGGGCGTTCTGGTATCACCGGCGTACATTTCATACCTAACACGAGGGATGGTATAAGCTTCATGATGACAACACAGACAAGGACTTACAACGAGTCATACGTTGAATTAGACTTTTCCATCTGACCCGGGGGTGCGATGAAGTCGCTATGGGCGGTAAACGATGGTAGAGTCGGGACCGGAGGTGACCTGCCGGCAGAGAAACGTTTATTGGCATTCGCTCGCGGAGGTGGAGGAGTAGGAACGCGGTCCTGAACAGAACGAGCCGAATTGATAGAGCCTGCACCGACTGATTGACGACGACGGGATGTGGACTGCCTACGCAGGAGAGCGCTCAGATCCATCGTGGCTTTCGACTCCGAGGGTATGATAATGGTTCTTCGCACGACGGCCGCTAGAGGGTCTTTCGGAGCGGGAGAAGGGGCCGGTCGCGCCGACGTAGAAGGGTCCGTATTTTTACGGATAGTCAACTGTCTAATCTCCGCTGATGGTCTAGAAGATATAGCATCCATACTAGGACGGCCATCGAAGGACGAAGGCGAGGCTGTGTTTTCACGTAATTCCGTGCGCTGCGACTGGCGGCTGTCAGCGACAGAGTTGCTTCTTGCGGTCTTGGTCCAAGTAGTCGATTTCGAGGCGGCCGAGGGAGACCTGGCAAGAAGTTCGCTGAGAGCGGATTCGTCCAACCCCAAATCATGAGCGGCATCAAATAGTTGCTTCAACGCCGCCTCGCCAGATTGGTCGGGTGCAACTGGGGCACTGGCGGGCGCGGGTCCCTCCTCTGGGATAGTTTGGGACAAAGACAATGAGGGCGCTGGTAGATGGGGCGGCGAGAGTGGTCGAGAGCCAGAAAAGAAGGTGCGAGATGCCGGAGCTGACTGAGATTCTGGTGGTGTGGAGCTCTGCACGCTATACTGCGCCGTAGGGGTCAGCGTTGACGAGACGGTCGTGGAGGGTGACAAAGTTTGCTCCCGCTTTTCACTAACAGCCGACACGTCTGACGTCTTGTGCTTCCGGAAGCGCGACATAAAGCCCTTCAAGCCCGGACCGGCTGAGGCAGGTGGAGAGGCCACGGATGGTGGAGATATCTTCGGACGAGCGAATTCATTTGCAGTACTTGGAACCTCTCTCGAGTTGGAGAAAGCGTCCGGGGATAGAGGCTGGAATGTGATTGTCTGCGAGGACGGAGGAGTCTTAGCTAACTCGACGGGGGGCTGCGAGGGCTCGAGGCTAGCGGTTTGAGGGTTCTTCGCGCGCAGTGTGCCCCGTAATCGCTTAATTCGCGCGCTGAGGGTCGAAGTCGGCGGATTAGGCGTTCGTCCTTGGGCAGGAGTAATGGAGGTGAGAGGGATCGTGTCGACGCTTGTCGATGCTGAAATAAGGGTAGGAGAGGAGATTTGTTCCCGAGCAATATGCTTTCTGGTAGAACCTGACCCGTCAGGGAATTTGGGTATCGAGGGAGATTTTCTCAACGCTGCTGTCGCCGCTTCCGCCCTTCGTCGTACGTCCATAGCGAGCAACGTGGGGTCCACATGTCCATTGGGCTCGGATGCTGTGGACGTCGATTCATTCGGTGTGACGGCGGCATGCTCTTTAGGCACTGTTGGCGCCTGTTCATCATCGACGACGTGGTCTGAAGGAATCTCCTCAGATATCGCGCCCTCGGGTTCTTCAGGTGGCGACACCCGAACAGTAGCTGGGAATGTGAAGTTCGACGGCAAAGCGGCAGGTGCTTGGTGTCGATCTTCCGTACCAAACAGGGCATCGGCCAGAGCCCGATGTTTCTGTGAGGGTGAAGGACTGGTGGCCGCAGGTTCTGCAACATGAGTGGAAGATGACCCTTGCTCTTCTACGTCTGTGATATTTAGCGGCTTATTGCGAGGCGACTGAATGCTATCAACAACGGCATCGAGCAATGCATTTGCCTTAGCAAGCTGTTCACTATTCACCTGACGGTTAGAATAAGTAGCTGCAGGAGTAGCCGTCGGAGCTTGAGGCTGGGATGCTGACGATACAGGTGCTGCCTGGTAATATGACAAGCGGAAATTAATAATATGCCAAAGCTGAAAAAGGACGGTTCTTACTTTCTCTACGCCTGTGACGGAGTAATTCGACTGGGAAGTGGAAGGTCTTCGTCTACGGACCGAATTCGCGCGATGACGACCCTCCGGCGTTGCGGCCTTAGCCAAGGCAGCAGCCACAAGCTTCTCCTGAATGACGACTATATCGGGCTTGTTCAGCCCAAGTTCTTCGCGCACAGCGTCCTCGGAATCCGGAACATCATACGGCGTTGTCCTTGATGAAGTGGATGTCGATTGTTCTGTACTCAAATCATGCCACTGGGGCTGAGGATCAAGACTAGAATAAAGATCAAACAGGCGATCCTGCTTATGATCGTCATCCCAGGAATGATAACTCGAGCCAGCGGAGCCTAATGACGAGCGTGATACGTTGGCTAGGGGTGAGAAGAGCAGCGCCTGACTCGGCGTAAAAGAAAATGAGGAGTGAGCATTCTGCTTCGAGGTACGGCGACTGGGACTCAGCCCATTGCCATTGAGGTGAACACCCTGGTCTACGAAAGTTGCCGAAGTAGGAGAATATGTGACGCTGTGTGTTGGTGTTGGTGAACGGAATGGGCGATTCAGCGCCTGGGCGGGAGAAGAATTTAATTCCGTGCCTGACATAGCAGACGAGGGTCGATAATCTGCGTTCAGCCCGAGTGACGTGGAGCTCGTGTGTCTGCTATCCAGCCACGAGGATTCGGGATTGACTGAGGAGCGCATAGACCTCGTGGGCGACCTTGAGTGTTCCACATCTCCATTGGCCTCTGTATAGCTTGCGGTACTCCCGCTCCTACTGTGCCCCGATGCACTCTGGGCCGTTACGCTGCCCCTTCTTCCATGGCTCTTTGTGGCACTCGACTGGGAAGGAGGGGTCCAAGTGATATTCGAAGGCGTTGTAGGTCTGGAGATAGAAACTGGGGTCATGGGCTGGTAAACAGTACCGGCTAAAGGGGATATAGGCCTTTGCCTTCCAATGATGGGGGAATCAGGTCGCTCATCTCCTTGCAGCAGACTGTCGGAGCCACTGCCGTTGCGCGAGCGGTCTTCGGGGGTGAAGCGTCCATTGGTACTACGATTGAAGAACAAAGGGGAAGTAGACACAGGTATCGAAGTAGACGGTGACACAGGGCGCGAACTTCGACTAACCGACGCGCTTGACGTCGAGCGATACAATCCGGATGCAATAGACTGTGAAATTGGTGGAGGTTGGTGACTCGGTGAAGGAAGGCGAGGAGATGTTGCACGTGGAGTGGCAGACGGCGTCAAGTCGTCAGCGGACGATCTTGCGTTGTGAGGAGTCATTGGCCTCGGCATACCTGGGATGTAACCAGGCAACCGAGGTGTGGGAGAGGTTGTCGAAACACGAGGGAAAGGAGAGGATCGCTGTGAGCCGTCGTCGGACGAAACCGCCATACCAGGTTCAGAATCCGCTGGGGAAACCGGTGATGAGGTTGCAACTGGAGATGGTTCAGACTAACAGGTGAAGGTGAGCTCCATACTACACCACAAAGGTATAATGGAAAAACGCACTAATGGATTAAAAATATTTCCTGGGGAGGCCAGCACAGTCGGAGAGATGGGTGATCTCTCCATGAGAATCTCATCATCGCCCTCTTCCTCCAGTTCTCTGATAACTTCGTCCAGGGCCAGAGACGCGCGACCAAGCACCTCAGGCACCAGTGTCCTCGAAAGATCCGGCCTCGCATCCGCTGCGAGTTCCTTTCCGTTAATCGCATTGTTGGGACTAGACGGAGCAGAGCTTCCGTATGCACTACTGCCGTCTGGAGTCACTGGTCTCAAGCTCTGTGAATCTGAGTAGACGGAGTTATTAGGGCCTATTCGACTGCTAGTAATGGTGCTCATGCTGGTAGCAGATTCGGAATGTTTAACGGAAGAACGACTGCTAGTGGAGGTAGTAGTGCGTCGTTGATGAGCATTCCGCAAATACGACTGATCGTGGAATTTCCCAGAGCCGAATAAATTGTTGCTCATACGTCGGCCTTTGCCTGAGTAGGAAAGCGACGCGTTGGACGTGGAGCTATGCAACGCGGAACTTGTAGTCGTCGTAGACAGTATTGACTGTGAACCAGCAAAGGAGGGTGACTCGGAGATCCTCGAACCAGCTTCAGTGTAGCCGCTCAAGATTCGCTCGCCATGAACATCTCTATCCGCTGTGGCGTCCGCCCTACTCGTAGTGCCTTTGGTGCGTAACCGAGAGAGTGCCTCCAGAATCATATCCTCCTCCTCTTCAGAAACCTTGTTCTCAGATCCCCTGGCTCTCTGTTCAGCAAGTTTGTACTTGATTTCGTCGAGGCCAATGGGTTCGCCAGCCGAGTTGCGGAGGACGCTGAACCGGCGCGTAAGACTATACCACAGCAGCATAACACCAGTAAAGAGCGAGAGAAGACAGAGAGAATGTGAGGTCTTGAAGTAAGCGGTTGAGACAGAGACACGCACTCTGGTAAAATCAATGACGTGCGGAAGTCACTAGCCGGAGGGAGGGGGAGCAAGGGTTCCTGCTGCTGCTGCTGGATCCCACGTGCAGCGTGGTGGTCATACAACTGTTCCGGGACTTGCCCTCGCCTGGTCTCGGACTTCTTCCTGATGGGCCCAAGGACAAATATGATACGCGAAGTATGTGGAAGATGGTAAGCAATGGGATTTGACACAGCTTGACAAAGTCCTCTGCTCACCTGAAACGATACATTTCGACTGAACTCTCTACTCACACAACTATCCTGATTGCCTCGTGTTGTACACGTTCTGACCAGACGCGCCGTGACGGCAGGCGGAGGAGGGCGAGGCAAGATGCACGCTGCTGCTGGGAGTGCTGATGGTGCGCAGAGGTCGGGGGCTGTCTTCGATCCAGGGACTATGAATAGCGTGTTATGCCCTGGTGGTGTGGTGGATATGATTATCGAGGAGAAACGAGGTGTGAGAGAACGAGCGAGGAACGTGGTGAACACGAGTTAAAGAAGGAAAGGGCAGGCGCACAGAGAAAAGAATAAGTGGGAATCGTTTCTTCTCGCGAACGTCGAACAACGCTTTGAGAACAATGAGGGATTAGGCGGGGAAAACGAGCAGGTCGCCGTCGAGGAGAAAGATGTAAGATAAAGACGGCGCCAGACACAGCGGACGACCTCCACCACGCCGTTGTCAGTCTCAATAAACTCTGCCACTTTCAGCACAGGCGTCCCGTCCGCCATCTGATGCGCCTGATGCGCTTTTCTCTCGGATCCGAGCTGCCGACCCGTCCTCTCAAGTGCACCGTCATGCAGGCTCTTACCCTTCGACACACCCTACTCGCTGCACGCACCACACCTCTTCGTTCGAACAAGTACGCTGCGATTGTACAACGATGGTCTCGCTCTCAAGCCACTGTGGCCAGCTCAGGGCCAGCTGTGACTGCCACAAACCGTGAGCACATTCCGAGTACCGTGTTCTCCAACGCTGAACTCGTGTCATAGGTGCTGAGGCGACTTTGAAACGGTTTTGGAAGACGGTCGGGGTAGAGCAGCGAGGGGAGACGTTGGCTATCACCCTGGACAAAAGGCCGCTTAAAACACCCTCGGGAAACCCACTGCTCGTCCCTAAGAATAAACCGGTGGCGGCAACGCTCATCGCGGCGGAATGGGAAAACCAAGACACACTGTTGAAGCAGCATTCTCTGCCCGTCGTACGTCCGCTCATTTCCCCCTCAAAATTCCAGGCTCTCACCCGGAGACTCACTCTAGACCTCTCTGGCTTCACGAGCAATCGACGCTTTCCAGGACGAGGCCACCAGGGCAGAAGTGCGAAGTCAGCTATTGAAATATTTGGAAACTGACACTATATGGTAAGGAGATCTTAATCGGATGCCTTATTACTCCTATATCAAATACTCACTACTTTATAGTTTCCATTCTTCAGAACCAGAGTCCCTGGTGTCACTACAGAAGACGCATTGGCTACCGTTACTGGACTGGGCCAACGCAACATTCAGGGTTGAAATAAGCACGGCGACAGACTCTTTCCTTATTCCCCCGCACCCTGAATCGACTATAAAGAAGTTTGATGAAGTTCTGTCCAAATTCGACCCATGGGAAATGGCTGGTACGTTCGCGCTAACTCACCTCCACACGGCCCTCACGAGTTTGCATCCAGCTATGGAACGGGCAACATACAGCTCGAAGTCGTTCCTCATAGGGCTAGCTTTGACGTTGCGTCATATTACGGCCGAGGAAGCTTCTTTAGCATCGCATGTAGAAGTCAACAGTCAGATCGAGAAATGGGGTGAAGTCGAGGATTGTACGTGTAACATTAATTCAATTCTTCTGCGAAACGTTAACAAAGTACACGTCATAGCTCACGACGTCGACTACCACGACATCCGGAGACAGCTCGCCAGCGCAGCCTGCCTGCTCTCGACGCTGTAATACTGCCCAGTCGAGCCTCTCATTATCCCATCTGGTGTCGGCTATGGCAGCTGCGGGTCGAATCCTTTTGGGAACACCTGCCGTACATTGATATTGATCCTTGTGGTTCGAAGGTAATCTTCGTAAATAGACCACAGGGCAGGAGTAGGTTCGCCAGATCGAGTTGAGGCGAAGTGGGGTGGTAGAGTATTTTCAAGTATACGCGGGACGCCTGAAAATTAGGTTAAAGCTTACACTAATAGACTGCTCCACATATTAACTAGAGACGGCGTTACGACTTACCATGATATGCACGACGACAGCCCGGGCCTGACATTATTACGACGTCTCCGGATCGAAGAAGTATCGGCACCGGTTCGATATCGCGCGACGTGCCACCAATGAGGAAAACTGCTGCGCAGCCAAGCCTGCAGTGGACGTCAGGTACAGGTCGACACACGAGGCCTCAACAACAAACTGGGACACATACGAGATTGACACCAGGGGGGATGTGGCACATATTTCTGACCGATCGACGTGGGCCATTAGGGTGTCCTGTTGGACTCGCTGATCGAGGCGAGTTCATGCAAATCAGAGGATATAGAGCTCACCTTCGTCTGGTAGAAATTAACGATGCCAGCGTCGGGCTCTGAACACGACGTCATTATCTGACGCTATAACCATGATATATCGTACCCACCATACGACTCCGCCCATGAATTCCATCTGGGCTCGTCTCCCCATTCAGAGTCGTCTTGGGATACACCATTGAACACATCGTTCCATGGTACAGCTTTCACGGCTCTGGTGCAAACGTCTTTGTAGATCGGGCTCACAGGTATTTTGCCCCTCGTGAAGTCATACTGCTTGTTCCCCCAGTGATAATACCACCCGATATTCGCCCATCGCAACTTTGGTATCAGGGCCTGTGGAGATGTCGGATGGGCATTTGGTGATGGAGGGGCTGGCGCAACTGGTGCAGATGCCAACTTTGAGAAGTTCTGCTTCGATGCAGGCTCATTCGAAATTAACTGACGAGGTCCTCCGTTGCTCTTCAGTACTGAGGACCCACTGACTGATGCTCTGGGCTGAACATCTGGGACGCTTGTTTCCGCCTGTGATCGCACATAAGCATTCCACAAGCCTTCTTCTGGGAGTATGTAGTGTGTGTCCAAGTTTGTCTCATTCGGATGCCGAGCATGGTCCTTTAGAGACCACTGTACGAGATCCCTCTGTTCTTCGGGTGAGACGAACGACGGAAGGAGGACAAGACCTATCGTATTGCATAAAACAATAGAACAATATAAATACGTACATGCCACAAAGTAGACACTCTCGCGCACCGGGTACTCGAGGAAACACATAGGCCGTTCTCTTTCCCTCCACGCCCACATCTGCAGACAGTGTCTCTAGTTCTCTGTATTCGACATTATCTACAGAGCCATGCCATCTGCCCGTTCTGATTTCCTCGTGGCGTGATTCGTCCAGAAGAGCGAGATCTAGCACCGCAGATAGGTCCGGTGGTGGGAACTTCGCCTTGTACTTTTTCTCCGCTGCACGAAAGGGTGTCCAGTCTGCTTCAATTTGTTCGCTCCTCCCTCGAGTCGTCTTCTCGTGCAGTCGTTTAGCTCGCTTGTACTCCTTGCTCTCTGGGTCGTATGGGCCTGCTGTAGCCGTTGGCATTGTATGAGGTGGATAGATGGTGTAAAGGGAGACTGATGAAGGTGCTATCGGCGATAGGCTCGTGAACCAGCCTCTATATACCTCGTACCTCGTAATCGGCGACGGATCAACGAGATGTTAGTAAAGTAAGTAAATCGAGTAACAAAAGTGAAAGGAGATAAGTAAATCTATTCAAGCCAGTAAGTAAACGCATTCTGATCTTTCCTTACAAATCCTTATAAACCCGCGCCAATCTATTCGCCCCCACACGACCTGTGCCGTATTTCGCGCCAGCCGAGAACCTTCGTCACCAACTACCTCCTTTCTACTTCTATGCACACAAACAGATAATCTTCGACTTCCACAAGCTCAGATCTCTTTCTTTCTTTCTGATACTCTCATTCCGTTGGAATGTCTGTATGGTTGCCACGCCAGTCGCTGCCCTCGTCTCTCATTACTCGTCGCGTTCTCAGCCGACATGTGCACCCTAGAGCAATAACCATCTACCACCTCTCTCCGAGCTCGAGGAACGACTCGCTAGCATATCCCTTGCTTCGACAACCATTCAGCACGCAGTCACCTCTGTACGCGGAGAACTCCCGAAACGCATCCTCAACGTCGGCGAGCTCCCCGCCGCCGCCGACACAACCCACAGCAGAACCGAAAAACCCGCTGCCTCCTGCGCCACCATCGGCCAAGGAAATCTCTACAGCGCAAGCTCCTTTGGCGACTAGAGTATGGAAGAAGGTCAAGCACGAAGCGCAGCATTATTGGCATGGGTCGAAGCTCCTTGTTTCGGAGGTTAGAATCTCTGCGAGGCTACAGTGGAAGCTACTTCATGGGGAGAGTTTAACAAGGAGAGAACGGAGACAGGTACATTATACGCTATATCCCTCCCTCGAATACCTTCGACTAAACCTCTTCTCTCTAAATTAGCTGAGGCGAACGACACAAGACTTACTCAGGCTT
Organism: Irpex sp. Y119-03; assembly: GCA_037042295.1. Taxonomy (NCBI): domain Eukaryota; kingdom Fungi; phylum Basidiomycota; class Agaricomycetes; order Polyporales; family Irpicaceae; genus Irpex; species Irpex sp. Y119-03. Next base: position 160,621 of record JAXQKB010000948.1, on the reverse strand, counting down.
ATTCCGTTCGCCGTGTTTGTCATAGTGCCGTTCATGGAACTCTTGCTCCCCGTTGCACTGAAGCTGTTCCCGAACATGTTGCCTTCTACATTCGAGGATAAATTTGCTGCTGTAAGTAAATGAGGGTGTCAGGCTCTCCCGGTATTGACCCTGGCACAGGAAGAGAAACAGCGCAAACTTCTTCGTGTAAGACTCGAGATGGCCAAGTTCCTCCAAGAGACGATGCGTGAATCAGGCTTGCAAGCCAATGCCCACATTGTTGGCAGCGACGCTTTCAAAGAGTTCTTCCGCAAGGTAAGAAATTCAAACTTCAAAATCGTCATGACTTCATAGTTTGCGCATGACAGGTGCGCATCACGGGCGAATCACCGACCTCCCAAGATATCATCAATGTCGCGCGTCTGTTCGACGATGACCTTACTTTGGATAACCTTTCTCGACCCCAACTCGTGTCTATGTGCCGATACATGGGTATTAACGCCTTCGGAACCGACAACTTCTTGCGGTCTACTATCCGCGGTCGCCTGACCACCATTCGTCGCGATGATCAACTCATTGATAGAGAAGGTATCGAAGAGCTCAGTACGTCTGAGCTTCAAGCAGCTTGCCAGAGCCGTGGTATCCGTACTTCTGGTGTCAGTCCTGCAAGGTTAAGAGAAGAGCTTGCGACTTGGATCAAATTGCACCTCCATAACCGGGTTAGCGGAGTCCTGCTTGTGCTCGGAAGGGCCTTCCAGTTCGATAGGACTGTAGGCAAAGATGAAGACGGCAAGACAGCTATCATCAGAAGTTTGGAGAACGTACTGAGCAGCTTGCCTGACAACTTGGTACGTTGTCGTTACCGAAATAAGTGAATATATAACTGACTCATGTTCTACAGCTCAACGAAGCCGAGTTGGAAGTCGACTCCGACCAAGCGACGTATAAGAAGAAGCTCGAAGTCTTGCAACAACAGGAGGAGCTTATTGAGGACGAGAAGGAGCAGGAGGAGAAGGAGGAGGAAGCCAGGAGGGCGCTGAAGGAAGAAGAGGAAGCTCGTTTGGCGGAGAAGCTCTTGCCCGAATCTGAGGTAATGCCCTGCTCATCCCATGGTTCATCGATGTCATACTCAACTATATCGAATAGCTGCAACCTGACAAAGTGGAGGAGCCCGAGAAGGACGCGCGCATGACTACCGAGCAGGTTAAAGAGCTTGGCGAGGCTTTGTCGATCCTGTCCGCGAAGTCCAGCGTTCTGAAGGAGCGTCAAGAGCTGCGCGCGCTGATGGAGGAGAACTTGCAAGCAGACGAGGTTCGCACGGTTGTCTTCAATGTTCCGGAATTCTGTAAGCTGACACACGTACTGAATAGGACCCACAATCACCGTCCGGCGCCCTCACCAAGCGCATTCGTTCCATGTTGACCAAGATCGACAAGCAGCTGGAGGCATACGACGCACGTGTTGGCTCATCGTTGCAGATGATCTCTTGCGACCCTCAAGGCCGTATCCCCATTGCGGACCTCCAAAAGGCGCTTACTATGATCAAGCACCAGCCCGATGAGGAGATCGTACCTCAGATTACAGAGAAGCTCGATGCCGACAAGGATGGCTTCGTGGAACTCGAGCACATTCTTGACTTGGTTAGAGAAGAAGGCTTGGGTGAGTAACGCAACTTCTCGTCATTGGGAATTAAATGAATTAATGAGTTGTTCGTCAGGCACGATCCTCGACGACGAAGCGCAGTCCATCCTCGGCCAGGGCAAGGAGATCAAAGCTGACAAACCTAGAAAGGAAGACATAGTCTCCGAATAGATGATTGCATACTTTATCTATACTTGCATTACGTTTAGTATACTCTCGTAATTCCTAGATGGGTACTCATCCTACTCGACATCGCGGCATTGTGTCTGTCCATATTTGGCAGGTGTATAGGATTGAAGTGGTGTGTTACCCCACCGACGTCACTCGGGTAGGTTCGCTTGGACCTTCTTGTAAGCTTGCTCCAGCATAAACTCCGAGTTCTGGGCTGGGGCCCCACTCGGTGGCTCCTTGTTTCCCACATACGAAACAGCATATAAATCCCCCAGCTCGCGAAAATCCAAGCCCAGAACTTCATTGCTTGACTCTCACAACAACCACAAACACTCATTATCATCATGGCTATGAACGACAAAGATAACACTCTCATCGGTGCCCGCGGCGTCGACGCCTACCCAGGCGTCGCTAACCCAACGGCCGCTAGCTCTCATACTGACCCGCTCGCGGCCAACTTTGTACGTGTTTCACAGCCCTTTTTGCCGTCCTGTCACTGAATCTTTCATTCAAGGTCACAGACCCGACTACGGACGAGAAGGGTGCTGGTGCCTCTGCCAACTTTGACGGCGGCAGACAAGCTCAGCGCAACTTCAACCAGACCGCTGGTGTCGTCGAAGGTCGTCCAGGGATCATCGAATCTACAAACATCGACCCGTTGAACGAAAACTCGAACAAAGGTACGGTGCACACATTTACATGTACACTCGCTGCACGTCCTGACTCACATTCTTGCAGACGACGGCTGGGCGAATGCTCGCTCGACCGGCGCTGGCAGTGGGATAGGCTCCACCGCCTCCACTGCAGCTAGTACCGCGGCGTCGGCAGCATCTGCAGCTGCCAACCTCGCCACTGGTGCAGCGAAATTTGCGTACGGCCACGCCGTCGGCGATGAAGCTACCAAGCAGGCTGGTGCTGAGGCTGTCTGGGGTAAAGAGCGACCTTGAAGAGTTGCTGTAATAAAGGGAAATAAAGTGTATAACAGTGTATAATATGTAATTCATGGGTTTCTGAGGACGTACTTGCTATTGTCTGCACATGTGTGAAGGCTTCTGAATCGCGAGTGAGGAAGTGATGTTATAGTGGCGGACAGTGAAGCGATTAGCAGAAGTATACATGTACAGTAGGTGTTCCATGGCGAGCGTAGGTAGGCCAGCTATGTTAGAGACCAAGCTCTTTTCTCCGCAGGGAAGAACTTCGCCCTGGCAGTTTTGCTCACTACGTGAACGGCAAAATCTCCTGCGTCTATCATCGCCCAACCGTCCCTAATTTCTCTCCGTCTGGGCGGGAGGGCTACAGGAGGGTCTTCCTTGAGAAGCTGTGCATGCGCGGCGCAATCAGTAGGGATTGTACTGGTGGAGCATGCATGAACACATACCGACTGACGAACTTGTCTCACAACGGACTCGATCGCGCCTCTGTTCTCTGTGCCCTCCTTCACCTAGAAAAGACGGCAGAGTTAGAATCATTACTTCTTCCCATATGCGCGAGACTTCAAACTGAGACAGCCTCATAGTCTGCACGTACAAGTCCGCGCGAAAAATGTACACGCACCTCAGCAATAAGAACCCACTGCCACAACGCCCCTTCTACCTCCTCACTCCCAAGTCCTTCGCCAACATACGATCTACCTCTCTTTCTCCTCCCCTTCGGAGCAGAAGCAGGCAGCGGCGGTCCCGGTTCCGTCGGTAGTGGTCGCGTAACAAGTAGCGTGCCAGGTTCAAGGAACGGTGAAGCTGTGAGCTTGGAATGAAGACGGGCCAGAGGTGTAGAGGGTGATAGCTCTTTGGGTAGAGGTGGTGATGGTACGAGTTGCTGTACGTTCTGCGTGACGGGTTGTTGTGATTGCTGAGGGAGGCTCTCGGAGGGCTTGAAGGGAGTTACGTCCGAAGGGTCGACGAACCATGGTTGCGGAGATGACGAGCCTGAGGTTGTAGTTGATAGACAGCGACATGAGCGTGAAGTGAGTCGTGTGGGACGGCGAAGCGACCGTGAGCTGAGTTGTAGTGCCCGTGTAAAGTTCATGGTGGTCAGAGGTGAAGGTAAGGACGACAGTTATCGAACGTTTGCTCGATGAGGCAATCGAGTTTGTTACAGTTCGTGCCGAACGCCCGTACAAATTCTCATAAGTCCTCCACGATGTCCCAAGTGCGTGTGTACAGTAAGTAGTATCGTTCAAGCTTCAAACCTCATTCATCAAGATTATGACCACAATAAGGATATTATGGGCTTATTACTCAAGGAACACGAGCACCATTGTGAACTTCGCATATCCTTGGCAGCTCATTTTCTTTCAAACATTATTCATTCTGCTAGCAGTGACATATCAGTCCACCGTAGAACTATCTAGGGTAAATCACCAACACTCTGAAGCCGAGTTGTACAAAGACTAAGAATACAAAGTAATAAGTAGCAGCAAAGTCGAGATGGGAGGCGTCATCCAGAGAACCACGAAGCGAATGATACAGAAAAATACAAAGAATACGATAGTAATAATGGGGTATAGGCCGTGACGTGTCCAAGACATGGGTATCGAGAGTTCCTGATTGTCCGAAGAGTCTAGTCGCTTAGTGCGGCAGCAGCGACCTCCGCTTCGAACACACGCATCTCGAAGGCAGCCTTGAATGGCTCAAACAGTTTGCCAGGCACAGCAAAAACCACGCGATCAAAGACATCCTTGTATCGCGCAGGTCGAGTAACACCTTCCTCGTACTGGCCACAGACAAGGAGTTCAGCCCAGATAGATGCAATAGCCTCGACGTTGTTCTGGAAAGAGCCACAGCCAAAAGCGCCTAGAATCAGAGTACGATCGCCCTTGTCTTCGAATATTCGGAGTGCACGAGCCATGCGCTCCTTCATAGCACCCCGTATACCGTCCTCGAAGAGCTGCTCCTCTGACGGCAGAATGATGTGCTTCGACCGAACCATGGCTGCATTGACTGGTACAGCCGAAACGACGTTGATGGAGTAAGGCGCGATGAATGCGCCACCGACGGAATCTGTAACTTCGGAGTCATCAGGATCGGTTCGGAAAACGACGACACCAGGGGAATAGAGCATTGAATGGTCATGAAGACCACTACCATCGTCGTTCTTGTAGTATCGATGTTCCTTATAGAAGCCTCGAGCGCTGTCTGCAGTGAGGCTTGCGATGAGAGAGCTGTGCCGGGCAATAACGTCTTCCTGTTCGTCGGCACCGTTTAAATACCCGGAGGCGGGCTTCTTCGGGGAGGCGAAAGACAGTACACCGATGGGAGAAGGAGCACCGTTTGTCGAGAGTCGACGAGCAGCAGAGAGAGTGGAGCTATGAACAAACTCCACTGAGGTGGGCGTGGTGGACGACGACGGTCGTTGCACCTTGGCCCAGAACGCTAGCTGCTCGGAGTAATGGGGATAGTGAAGAGTATTCTGCCGGCTGAGCTGGATCTGCGGGAAGATATCATAGGCTATACGTTTCACAGCCGACGATGAGGAAGTGGGAGAGGAGGATCCTGAAACGAAAGATGTAGAGGTAGAAGGGGAGGAAGGTGGGGTGTGTCGTTCTACAACGTACTGTCCAGCTCCCAGAACAATGTCTTGTGTCTCCTTTGCGATGGCGGCCCATTGCTCTCGGAGTGCTTTCTGTTTCTGTATAGCTAAGTGGAAGGACGCTCGCCGACCCCGAGACCTTGTTGTTCCAGTCGAGATCTTGCGTGGTGTGACTCGGTCCAAGAGCCTCTTCTTGGTGTGTAGACTGTTGGAAGGCTGCGATGCGTTTCTCTTGATGATGGATGGTGTGCCTGCTCGTCGTGAGCGCTGGCGAGCACGATGAGCTGAGCGTTGAGCGCGATGGTGCATGACTGGGGGAAGCTTGATGGGGGAAATTGATGATGAAGTCTCGAACTGCGCGTGTCGCCTTATATACCCTTCGGGAAGCGCTCCACGTGGAGCCTCACGTGGATGATGATATGGGCGCTTGAATACCGTTCTTCTGCCAAGGGACTGAATCACAAGCCTAGGACAGCTCATCTCCTTTCCTCTCGACGACCAAGTCCCTCCTCGTCTCAAGCCAACAAAAATGGCTGGTCTACGCATGAGTGTTGTGGTGGGCGCAACAGCCTTTTTGCTGGGTAATCCAACTTTGTTTTACAATGTTCTCAAACATACGGTTAATCGTGACATGTCAATTTCTAGGTTTACTCTTTACACACTGGATAGCAGACTCTCTTACCCTGTGGAAGTCTCCTCCAACACAAACTGATGCCAGATTATGGACTGCCGCAACATATTACTCTGTCCTGACACGGCTACCGCCTGTATTGCTCTACGTGTACGGCTCAGTAGCTTTGCTCGGTGCAGCGACACTACTCTGGAGCTTGGGCGATGGTAGAGCTGGAAACTTCATGTTTGACGGTGGGAGTATACGTGAGTAAATTCGGTCCATCTTTGTTGATCATCGTGATGCTGATTCTGTACTGCATAGTGCTATACACTTCCGCAATCACCATGTATACGTACTCTGTGCTGCCGAGTATGTGACAAGCGCCCTCATCTCCCTTCTCGTCATCTCACGGTGAACTTCGTCAGATATCTTTGAGAATTTCAAGCCTCTCCCGCTCCCATTCATCCATAAACAAACCACGGGCCCGGAGGGTCTCCCACCCTTCCCCGCTTCTCTCAAAACTCCGACACTGGAGCTCGCTTCTTCGCATCTCATTTGCAGTGTCGCGCTTACTGGCGTATTGGTCCTCCAAGCTGGTCGATGGTGGGCCGAGCAGCGAGATGACGACGACGACGTTGAAGAGCTACGAAATGAGCAACCTAATAACGAGAAGGCACAACAGAGCGATGCTCCTGTTGCCGACGAGTCAGAAAAGGAATCATGATGACACAAAAATAGTAAGCCATCATGTTCGTCTTCTGTCTATCACTATTCACCTTCAAATTATTATACGCAGTCGCCAGTGCTAGTTTCATGGCTTGGACACTATTGGCGCAGTACGAACGACATGACCTGCTTGCTTTCGATACCCCTACAATCGTTGGCTTCAACGCCTAATGATGACGCTTTCCCTGGACAATCTTGTATATGTACTGTGAGTGTGGGTATCTGCTGGAGGACTAGTTTAGAATGGACGAACGTGTGGTTATTCAATAAAAACGGGTACGCAGTCCCCAGTCGACACTGTTCCATACAGTACTATGGATCGATCGGACGTGACCACCAGAAATAGCTGTAAGTTGAAATAATCATTATAGTGTGAGTGTGCTTATATGGGAACCATTTCAGTGGAAGACCAGTTCAGAAGGCCTGATACGGCTCGGAAATAATTCGGTCGATCCGTTTACCTTTGCATACCCAAGCTTCAATATTCAATGCTCATTCAATCACAGTACTATGATCTTCCGAGAGCGCATGTAATTGCTGAACGTACATAGGACACTGCGTGGTGGTTGATATATCTGCTGTATCTATCAAAATGAACACGCTAATATGATCAAGACACAAAATGGAAACATCACCACGAGCTTGGCTGTCAAATCTGTTCTACAATGTGGGTACCACGGGCTCGCCCAGTTGTCATTTGATGACACTTCATGCGTTATTGGTGCGTTTCAGTGTTGCAATTTGAACGGCCACGGTCAAAGCATGAGGCTCTTTGAACCGCACTATCTGAGGCCGTTCTCCTTTCGGTTCCTGCAGGTAGGCTGTAGATTTTTCCGACCGCCGCCATTCACATGAAATTTGAATGTAGTGACTGGCTTTCCTTGCCAGCAAGGTCTCCAAGAATATCCCCAGACGCACGATATTTGACCTCTTTAGACAGCTGGCTTTCAAGTATCCAGCTCGTGTACCGTTTGTATCGGCCTTGCATGTCGCGTAACACTACGCGAGAAGGGATCTGCAGGTAATCTCAGATATTCAATTTCCAGTGCAACGGCGACGGGCTTTTGAGTACTCCCGATACCTCATCTGGGCATCAAAATCCAGATTGATGTGCTGGTCTTACATGTCATTGTGATGGGCCAGAAGTGCTTTATATCCCCTGCCCCGCATCCAGCATGTGCTCCCGAATCCGAATCTTCTTCGCCTGCAGTGCTTCTCATCTTCTTCACCCCGTCGAATCTTCTCATAATAAACCGCGCCATTGAACAAGAATGAACGTGGAGACGTTTGTATTTGATACTCCGGACGTGCGGGGCCATGTTCCTGGTTTGAAGATGTATGCCAATCGTTATACAAACCCTCAAAACGAGGCGCCACAAGACGGCCTCACGATTATTGCATGCCATGGCTTGAGCCAACGTACGAAATACAGATGTCTCTCATAATACTACACTTTTAGCTGATCCAATCTTGCGTTTTGCCACTTCATAGATAAAGAACAGTGGGAACCAGTCCTACAAACTCTCTTCGCCTTGGACACACACAAACCACCGCGCAGTCGAATACGCGAGTTCTGGTCACTAGAGTGGCAAAGCCACGGTGAATCATACGTGCTGAACAAGAGCCTCATCGGCGACGACGAAACTGCCGCTCGTAAGCCCGTCTTTTGATGCCGCCGAGATTTGCCACTTCCCACTGACATTGTGCCATGGACAGTGATCACCGTATGGGGCGCAGCCATAGCGGGATTCATTCGGTCTGGTCACGTTAAGGGCCACCGTCTTGTCGGGCTGGCATTTTCCGCAGGCTGTGTCGCTCTGTAAGCATTCAGCATGTCGAAGACCACTCGTAACGTTGACGCATGAATTATACAGCCTGCTGTCCATCAAATACTCCATCCCTGATCTCCCGTATATCGGGATAATACTCCTGGAACCTTCGCTCATCGATGCGGAGACGTGGTATTCGAAGAACCAGCCGATGTTTCGCGCTATGTTTAAGTTCATGAAGAAAGGCGCGTTTGCGCGGCGGGATTCGTGGGCCAGTAAAGCAGAGGCGGCCGAGTATCTGAAGAAAGTCATTCCATACAGCTTATGGGATGAAAGAATATTTGACCTCTATATCGTGCGTCTCCCACGTTTCCCGCTCCCTTGTCGCACATTTTGAAGTTAGACTTACTTTTTGCTTGCCAGAAACATGCGCTGTACGAGACAACCGACAAAGAAGGCAAGCCACACGTACAGCGGAAATGCCCTCCTAACCAGTCTGAGGGCGGATGGTACAACAACATGGAATGCTTCTGGCAGGCCATCGAGCAGTCCGACAGGGTGCAGCGGATCATCCCGGTGCATCTGGTCCTTGGTACAGCCAACAATAAGGGAGGAGATGTTATGTACGTGCCACACATCTTGCTTACCTTTTCAGTCCATATTAACATTTGTCACTCTTCTAGGCTGCCGGAGATTAGGGATATGCTTCTGGACAAAACTAAGGGGAGGACGTATGCGTCTGTGTCCACTATCCCTGACGTTGGCCATCAGGTAGTATTGTACTTTTAGTGCGTGATGGTCTCCTCAGGTTGCTGATGCTTGTTCTGTCCAGCTCATGCAAGCAAAGCCTGACGAGGTTGCCGTCAAAGTCTCGCAGCTCTTCGACGAGATCGTGTCTGCTAAGGCTCGCTCCAATCTCTGATTTCTCCATTGGACTCCCAAGTCGAAGAGGGCCATAGTGACTGGTTCTGCGATGTCACGGTTGATTAGCTTGTCCAAACGATATATCGTACATCATCAGTCAGTGAGTTGTAGTAGTAATAGATGAACTTACCCTAGATATGTAAACTTACACGATATACATATACCTTTCTACTTGATGATGCCCTTTATGTCGTCTCAATGATTACCACCGATCTCCGCCGGAAGACTAGGTGCGTAAGTTCCACGTTAACGGTACGAAGGATACTTGAGAACAGCTGCGAGTTATTTACCGTGATCTTCTCTCTAATCACTATCGCTCCAGCTGTATGGAGTTACTACCTGCCATCCAAGCGGCCTTGGCCACTGTGTCCTGGACTCGGAACGCCCATCTTTGTGGCGTGGAAAGAGGTGGAAAGTAACCACACTGAGCGCGCTAAGCTCAAAGAGTAGTACTTACATCTGCTGTGCAAGCAATTGCCGAGGCCTGCACTGAGCTGACGAAGGAATGGACCGAGAGGACTGCCTCATCGACGGCACTGAATGCGCTGAACATTCGGTAGAGTAATACCGCCGGGTTCTAGGGCGATCCGATATGTACGATACTTGACATTAGAAATGTTGAGCCCTGGTGTGTCGATTAGCAATAATCCCGCTTTTGTATGGGCAGAATGACATTTCCTCCTGGACATGCTTGGACATGGTATTCGAAGGCCGACAAGCTTGGACGAACCTGTGTCATGTGGCTGGTAGTATAAAGATCCTGGAGAACATATGCAGTGGTCTTCGAAAATGCGAAGTACTGTAGAATAGATTAGAGCTGCCGAGGCTTTCTGTGGCGTTATAGGTCCGGGAGGCGTGGTTGAGGGCATTCATAGTGCGTGCCCGCTGTCAGGCCGCTGAGTCGCAGTATTTGTTCTCGAGTTAATGAGTAAAGGCATAATTTTTTTTGGCCTAGCTGTAAGAGCAAGCATTTACTATGAGACTATGTATGGCTTGAGAGTCTGTCGTGGTAAAGGGAAAAAATTGGGAAATCTTTCGAATTCAAAGTCAATCTTGAATAGCTTGAATCGGCGCTCCGGGGAAGTTGATCCGACTGGCGGCGCCCGTAATCCACCCATTGATGGGCGTCTTGCCAATTGACATCATGGCCCTCTTAAATTATTTAGAGAAACATAAAGGCACAACAAGCCTCGAGGGAGATCCATCTCTCTCCCTACCTTCATCTCCAACAACGTCCTCCTCGACGGTGAGCTCGTCATGTAAGTGCCTCTCCTCGTCGTCGACCTCGTCGTCAGCCGCTCACTATCCCTTGTGTGCAGGTCGGACTCCAGTTCGGGGTCGTCAAGCACCTCTGATATAACAAATGCCGCGAGTGCCTCCACCAGCACCTTTGTAACCGCACTCGTCTTCAACGCCATCGTCTTCGGTGCAGAACTTGGCGTGTTTACCCTCGTTCGCCCCTACTTCCCTGCCATATACCAACCGCGCACATATGTTCCTCCTGAACCGTGAGTCACAGGGCCGTTGCCTCGCATTGCCCTTATATTCATCTCTCACGCTATATATAGGAAACGCATAGGACAATTAACACGCTCATTTTACTCATGGCCTCTCGCAGTGTTCAAGGCAGACTACAAACGCATCAAGGATATCAATGGACTTGATGCCTACTTCTACGTCCGCTTCCTACGCATGATGACCCGTATCCTACTACCAATTTGGTTTTTCTCTTGGATTATTCTCCTACCCCTCGTAGCTGTGAATTCAGAAGTAGACGGACGTACCGGCCTGGACAAACTCAGCTTCGGGAATGTTGCCACGAACAAGCAGACACGATATGCAGGGCACCTGATACTAGCTTGGTTGTTTACCTGTGAGTGATGTCCAGCACCCCTTTATGATTTGTCTCACACCGGTTCAGTTTGGGTCTGGTATAACATCAAACACGAAATGACCCACTTCATCCACGTACGCCAGCACTGGCTCATCAGCGAGGAATACGCCACGTCCGCACAAGCCAGCACGGTGCTTATTCGTGGTGTCCCCCAGCGGTATCTCAGCGAACGAGCGCTCATGAGATTATTTGAGCATCTCCCCGGTGGCGTGGCCAAGGTCTGGCTGAACAGGGACTTGAAGGAGATGCCAGACGTGTACGAGAGGCGACTGAAGGCCTGTGCCAAGCTGGAGAGTGCTGAGACGTCGTTGTTCAACACGGCCGCGAAGTTGCACAATAAGAAGCTGAAGCAGGCGAAGAAGCAAGGCAAAGACGTATCCGAGCTCTCGTCAGATAAAGAGCAGAACCTTTCCCTCGCGGAAACACTTGTGCCCAAGGAGAAACGTCCGACTCATCGCCTTCCTGCCGGATTCCTGCCATTCTCACTGCCTCTCATCGGCCAGAAGGTCGACTCTATCGAATGGGCGAGGAAGGAGATTGCGGAGACTAGTGCTTTACTGAAAGAACAGCGGATCACATTGGCAAAGGACGTGGCCACGACCTCGGCTGAAGAGGCAGGGCTTCCTCCTGCGCAGATGAATCATCCAGATAGGCTCCGACCATCCCACGAAGTCTCAGAGAGCCAGACCTATCCTCCCTACAACAGCGCCTTCGTTCTCTTCAATAAGCAGATTGCCGCTCACATGGCCGGACAGCTACTCACGCACCATGAACCTTACCGAATGGCAGACCGTCATCTTGGTGTCTCTCCTAAGGACGTTATCTGGGCAAACCTCAACATGAACCCGTACGAGGCACGACTACGGTCTGCCGTGTCTTGGGGTATTACGCTCGGTTTGATCATCCTATGGTCATTCCCCGTTGCCTTCGTCGGTGCCGTCTCCAACATTCATTCGCTCTGTACGACGTACCACTGGCTCGCGTGGCTGTGCAATCTTCCGAGTATTGTCGTTGGCATCATATCCGGTATTTTGCCACCAGTGTTGCTTGCAGTCTTGATGATGTTACTCCCTGTCGTACTCAGAATCCTCAGTCGGCTCGAGGGCACTCCTACTCGGGCAGATATTGAGCTCAGCTTGATGACTCGGTACTTCATTTTCCAAATTCTCGTGAGTTCATGACCATCCTATTTTAGAGTTCTGTCTGACTTCTCTGTTATAGCATTCATTCTTGATTGTTACACTTTCGTCCGGTATTATCGCGGCACTTCCCGACCTCGTCAACAACCCCGGATCTATCCCCAGTCTTCTCGCACAGAACCTTCCTAAAGCGTCTAACTTCTTCCTGACGTACATTATCCTGCAAGGCCTCTCAGGAACGGCATCTGGGTTCCTCCAAGTCGTTCCGCTCGTGCTCTACTACGTCAAGTTATTCATTCTCGGCAGTACCCCTCGCAGCATCTACAACATCAAGTACACCCTTCGCAACGTTGCATGGGGAACGCTATGGCCGGGAACGACGCTCATTGTCGCGATTACCCTTGCCTATTCTATCATATCCCCGGTTATAAACGGCCTTGCTTGCTTCACGTTCTTCTGCTACTATCACCTCTGGAAGTACCTATTCCTTTGGCAGCTCGACCAGCCCGCCAGTGGTGAAACCGGTGGGCTGTTCTTCCCGAAGGCCATACAACACATGTTCGTCGGCATGTACATCCAACAGATCTGTCTCGCAGCACTGTTCTTCCTCGCGCGGAACGATCAGGGAAACGCGAGCTCCGTGGCTGAGGGTGCCCTGATGATTGTGTTGATTGCGTTCACCGTACGTACATTTCCGCTTTCGTGCTCCCGCAGATCGTCCAACTGACCGTGTTATAACATATTGCTATGACGCATTTAGGGGTTCTTCAACATCATCATCAACAATTCATATGGACCTCTGTTGCACTCCTTGCCCCTGAGTCTTGCGGACAAGTCTCACACATGGTCTATCACAGACCATCAGGACGAGAGACTCCGTAACTCTGTAGACTCCGTCGATTCCCAACCTCCAATGGAGAAGGCTAGGACGTCGAAGGGCAAAGAGACCGTTGATGGAGATCAAGTGCCTTTGAACCCAATGAAAGGCGCTTCGTCAGCGCACGAGGGTGATGGTCAGGCTTCGCCATCCACGTCCAATCCTGAGGACGATACTGCGTCTATCATCCCGGAGTCGCAAAAGGCGCCGCCGTCGATTAAAGCTGTTGACGAAGACGCTGGACCGAAGGAGTTTTATCATCCTGCCAGTGTGGAACCACAGCGGATCGTCTGGCTGCCTAAGGATACGCTGGGCTTGGCTGAAGAGGAGGAGAGAGCGATTAAGGAGGCGGGAATATTGGTAAGCCTCGACGATGCGTTGATGGACGAGAAGGGCCACGTAGATATTAGTGGGCCACCGCCAGGTGGGGAGGTGAGAACGTTATAGTGGATATGTGGTTAGGGTGATCATCTACCGCGTTTGTTTATCTTTGACTATTTACACGCGCTCCCGATTGGGATGGCCAGCACTCATTTATGCTGTGGGCCACTATATACCCCTGTATGTCGAGTACTATACAACTATGATTCCCGCTGTAACTGTACTTTCTTACAATGTAATCGCAGCATACTTATGCACACGTCACTCTCCGGTCAGGTTAGGTCTACTACCAGGGAGTTATTGAAAGTCATTCTGGCTCGTGAAAGGTCGCCGACTCTACACATTGAGCGCATAAACAAGGATAAACTTATTATTACACCGAATTCCTATTTGTACAATTACTGTGAAGTATACAGCGATATTGCGTCTAGGAGAGATGATGCGAGAGAAAAGAAAACAAGTCCAGTGCGAGAGGGAGAAGCGGAGAACTATTAAAAGGGTACGTCCAAGGGAGGAATATAGCGGTGGGATAGCGTATTATACCGAATCAACGAGATAGCGAGCTCATGAAGCTGCTCAAGTCTAGGCCAGAGTACTCTTCCTCCGGAGGAAGGTCCTCCAGACCGCGCAAGACGTTCTTCTGGCTGAAGGCGTGGGCCTCTTGCTCCTTCTTCTTCGCCGCGGCTGCTGCATCTTCCTCTTCTGTGGTATGGCGGAAGAGGTCGAGGACAAGATCTGTGTCCATGGACGCGAGACCAGAGTTTTGCTGCGTCACGACCGAGTTTGCGATATTCAACTTGAAGCGTTGGAGGCTAGGGCAAGGTCAGCGGCAGTACGACAGAGGTATATCATATGTTACTTACCCCATGATCTTCTCTTCCAAAGTCCCCTTCGTGATAAGCCGATAGACGTTAACAACCTTCTTCTGACCAATACGGTGGGCTCGGTCCATGGCCTGAAGGTCCTTCATGGGGTTCCAGTCATGTTCGACGAAGATGACCGTGTCGGCGCCGGTGAGGGTTAAACCCAGACCGCCAACATGCGTTGTCAGAAGGAGGCAGTCTATACTGGGATCCGAGTTGAAAGTTTGGACAATGGCATGCCTCTTATTGGCATCGACAGCACCGTCCAGGCGCATATAGGTCACAGAGGGCATGTGCTGCTTGAACAAGTCCGTCTCAATGATATCGATCATCTGCTTCATTTGACAGAATATGAGGACACGGTGTTGTGAGAAAGCTCCAGTCCCGCTGGACTCGGTGTCGAGAAGCTCGCTCTTGGCGCTTTCTCCCGTTAGGGAGGGGGAGGTGCCAATGCCACAGTCGATAAGGAGTTGGCTGTGGTCATATTAGCATAATACTTCACATCAATAAAGGCAACGTCGACGTACCGCAGGGCTTGGAGTTTCGGGGCATGTTGAATATCGCTGAGACCAACGGAATCTTTGCACCCCGCCTTGGTCAAGGTCTCCTGGATCGCCTTCTTGTCGTCCTTCAACACCAGTGCAGGATGATTACATAGCTTGCGAAGGTATTGCAGCGACTGGAACACGTGCTGTTGATTACCTTTCTGGCTTTGATCGGACGTACGGACAACATCTTCTGCAGACGCGTGGGCGTTGGACTTGGAGAAATCGTCGTACATATACTTCTGTACGTCTGAGAGTTCGCAGTAGTAGTCTTGGATGATCTTGGGCGGCAGGTCATGCAAAACGTCTTCTTTCAACCGGCGAAGTAGGAACGGTAATACTTGCTTATGAAGAGCTTCCAGGGCAAGAGCAGCTACGAGAGCGTCAGTTAAGCACAATGGACAGTGTTGGAGGACCCGTACCTGCTTCTCCACTCTTCGCTTTCCCGTCCCGGTTGGAGAGGATAGGCTTACTAAAGCGCTCATTGAAATGAGACTCGCTACCAAGGAATCCAGGCATCAAGAAGTCGAAAAGGCTCCAGAGCTCGAGTACGTTGTTCTGGATAGGCGTGCCGGAGAGGATGAGACGATGGTTGGCACGGATGGTTTTGACAGCCTTAGTCAACTTGGTCTTTGCGTTCTTGATAATATGACCCTCGTCCAAGATGCAGTAATGCCAGCTAATTCCCTGCAAACTGGCAACATCGTTGCGAACTACTTCGTAAGAGGTAATCACAACGTCGCATTTCTTGAGACGAGGAAGTAGCTTAGCCCTTTCACGGGAATTCCCCGTATATAAGACGGGTTTCAGGTTGTCGGTGTACTTCAAGATCTCATAGTACCAGTGACCGGTAAGCGTGGGCGGGCACACAATGAGCGATGGAAGGTGAACGGCGTCTGGTGACTTGGTCTCTTCGAATCTCTTCGCCCTTTCATGGTGCTTGCTCGCGAGAATACAAATTGACTGCAGAGTCTTACCGAGTCCCATGTCTTTAAGCGAGAATTTCAGTGATAAATCTCTGCGAAGTGAAGGAAACTCACCATCGCAAAGGATACCGTGTAGTTGGTATTTGGCGAGGAATGCCAACCAGTTGACGCCCTCTTGTTGATACTTCCGGAGCTCTGCTTTGATAGTCACAGGAATCTCGTATTGTTGAACCTTGCTGCCATCCAACAATTGGGTCAAGAATTGTCGTTCTTCCTCACGACGCTTGAGTAGCTCTTCTGAGAAGTCAGGTGGATCCGGAAGGCCAGCCTAGATGTGATGTTAGTTATCGTCCGACTTTTTAGAACGATCACGCACCTCTAGCGGCACCATCTTCACCAGAGAGGCGAACGTGTTGGTAGCAGTCGACCGAATGTCGTCATCAGAATCGCTCATGCGCCCAAGGACGGGTACAATCATGAAAATGACATAAGGGAGAGCTTTGATATCCAGCTTTTGCACGATATCTGAGTCGAAACTGTTAACAGTGAACTAGGATGGTTCAACAGGGACTTACGATAGATGAGTTCTGTAGCACCCTGCCTGTAATGCAAGTTCACAGAGTCACCAAGATAAGGAACAATCTGCTCAATCACATATCGCATAGCAGCTACTGTCATGGAGTTGCAGATAGTCGCAAAGCACTTGGCTGCGCACTGTCTGATGATTGCAAATCGGCTTCGTAGGGCCAAACCGATCATCGGGAACAGTTCATGGAACTGAGACCAGGTGTCTTCGTGGAACGTGGGGACTACAGCGTCAAGAACACTAAGTGAGTCTATGACGTCTTGCCCAGACGTTTTCTCGATGACGCTGTCCATAGCGGCGGGTTTATCTGAAGCGAGAATAAGCAGGTGGTATATAACTATCGTCACAGCCACATACCTCCGGTGCAGGCTGAAAGCAGACCTCCGGCCATAGACTGCCACATTTTAGGAACGACTTCGAGCAGCGTGTGTCCGAACTTGTCCGAAAGCTGAACGAATGCCAAGCTAGCGCCACGCCTCGACAATCGTGCTTTCGCAGCATCTTCAGCGACCTGAGCATCTCCCTTACCGTTGACGGGAGAGGCAGTTTTGTTGAAAGACAAGATGCCGTCGAGATGTTTGCGGGAGAACGCGAAAGTCGGGGTCTGGTCAACGTCCTGGCATAAGAACGTACAAAGGTTCTTTACGATCTTATCAGGCGGCTGAGCGAGGCCTCGCTGAACGCAAAATTCGACGAAGGTAGCGACTGCCACAGCAGATCTTGTCTGCAGCTGTATGTTCTCTTCGCTCTGCAGAAATATAACGGATAAGCTCCTGACCCGTTAAGTATAAAATACTACAACACGCACCTTTATGCCGTTCATGATGCCCTTGACAATGGGGCTGACTTTATCAGGAGTGCCCTTCATAGCAACGAATGCAGCAGCAAACGCAGCGGAGACTCGCACGTCGTACTGAGCCTTGACCTCGCCGTAACGCTCCACGTTGGCTACGACATGAACGCGCTTTTCCTTGATAATCGCCAGCTCCTTCTTCTTGGTCCTCCCGAGAGCGTCCTTGAGCTTGTCGAACATGGGGCCAACAGCAGCCTGCGCAGTATGGATAGTGAAGCAATCCGATCTGGTGCCAGTAACGTCGATTTCCAGACCCAGCTGAGGAATCGAAGAGATTGGCAGCTTGCAATCGAATGCGAACGACTGTAGGAGGTTGTAGCATTCGCCATGAAGACGAGACAGAGTGAATGCCATCTCGTGATAGGCGGCTGGAGGGTCGTTCTGCAGAAACTGAAGAGCCTTGTCACTAAGATCCTTCGCCAATGGCGAAGTTTCAATCAAGAGCGGGCCAGAAGACTGCGTGCGTTTGGAATGCTCTTGTGCCCATTCTTCTGAGATGACTGCCGTCAGGAACTTCTGAAGCATGCTGGGTGAATCGATGTAGTGCATCAGGATGGGGCGGAACATGAGCTCCTGGGACGAGTCCTGCGATAGCAGAGAATGAGCACGGGATAGGTCAATGAGAGAGAAAATAAACGTACTCGGACTGGCCACACCGCCGTTACATACGAGAGAGCTGTAGCGGAGGCTACTCTCGCCGCAATGACAATCTCCACAGGAACTAGAGATGTATCCTGCGCAATCATATTCTTGTCCACGTTATGCCGCTCAGCAGCGTTATCGCCTCCATTGCGTTCGAGCGCAGCGTCATAGAACGTAGAGATATCGAGCGGTGTGCCTAGTGGTGTCATCATGACAGCGTACCACTCAAGCAGTAGCGCTTGGGTGATCACTGTCTCGACCCAGCCTGGCGTTGAGGTGAGAATCGAGAGGACTAATTTCCAAGCTTCGAGCGTCGCCTCTCGTATATCGTGACGTTCTTCTACGATGAGGTTCTGGAAGAGGAGCCGAAGGTATTCAACTGTCAGCCAGTCACGCGGTAACGACGAGACAGACATGAACGAGTGCAACGTCTTGACCACTGCAAGACGGACATTGGGGATAGTATGACGAAAGAATGGGAATAAAGTCGGCGCTAGTTTTGACAAAGGTTGTCTGATAACACTCATAAGTTACAAATGTTCGCGACAAATGGAAACTAACTTACGATTGAGAAGGGTCCGCGATGATGTTGATGACCTTTTCGTAGCCAACTAGCTTCCCTAATAGAAGCTGTCAGAGCCTTTTCAATATGAGATTGGCATCTGAGGACAAACCTAGTAGGTCCATAACTGCGCCTACGCTAGAACTTAAATCGTCTTTCATGTCACTCAGACAGCTCCAAAGGACAGCGAGCACTCGACCAAGCTCTTCCGGTAGCTGGTCAACAAGATGCGCGGCTACAGGTGACAGACACGATGCCGCTACAGAACGGACATCGTCATCTCGATCACCAAGTCTATGTTTCCAATCGTTAGTTTTATGTATTCACGACCTGCAAGTCGACGTACCCGAGAACAGCCGCGTCAACGACGCCCTTCAATATCTCCTTGCCCTGCACAATAGTGCCATCCCCCATCTCAACGTCTTCCGACTTCACCTCGCTCTCACCCTTCAAAGGCTCCACTGTGAACAAGTCGCTCCTCACCGCAACCTCATACTTGATCCCCAGTAGCCCAGCATGACGAACTTGCCAAACGTGGCCACTGTCCGACTGCTTACCGCTGGGATGACCATTGACAGGCTTGAATGCGATAGGGAAATCTTGACGGATCATCTCAAGTAGGATGTTGTGCACGTGGAGTACAGAACGACGCGGCATGTGCAGTAGTAGGGATGCTAGTGTTTGCGAGACCGTCTCCCGTACGGGAGCGACAACCTGTAGAGGACGACGTCAGAAGCGCAGGGACAGTATATGTCGGAACACTGGCCTGATCGGACACAAAGTCTCCGAAACGGTCAAGAACGAAGACGCAAAGGAATCTAGCAGCTAGGTAGTTGCACCAACGCTCATGAGCGATTTCGTTCTCCTCCCAGGACAAACCAGCTAAATAACACTATTTAGTACCATCTATACCTGGACCAACACACACAACTTGCCCCTCATGCCGCCGTATTTGCCTTGGTACTTCAAGAGCTCTCTCAAAGCCATAGCTGCGCCATGCCTGATTTCCCACGCTGGACTGAAAAGATCAACTTCAAGGATCTTAGCTAATCCATCCCAGACCCAATGCCCTGGCTCGACCTCCAACGCTTTGGACTGCTTCTCGGCTCTGGGAGATACAGCGCCTCCTTTGGATGGGTCGACGGTTACCTTGTCGCCATCGGTCGGCGACTTGGGGCTGGCTGCTCTGCTGGATGGTGTCGCACGATCATCGTTCGCCACTAACCGAATCCTGGCGAACAATCTCGGTGAGAATGTAAAATACTCGAGTACGGATATAATACTTACTTTGCTTGTCCTGAAGGAGCAGTGGCATATTTAGCGTTGGACACCTGGGGTGCGGCCTGAGCTGCGACGAAGGCACTATTTCCGCCTTTTCGTTTCCGTTTCAGTCTGTTGCGCTCTCGTGCGGAGAGTGCGCTGAGGTCGACTGGGTCGGCTTCGCCATTTGTAGGCGATGTTGGTGCAGCGGGCGTAGGCGACTTCGAGGGTCCAGCCACAGCGATCTCGCATTTGATGGGAGCGGGGTGATGTATAGTAGGTTTCGTATCCTCAACCTCGGATTTCACAGCGGGGGTGCGCTGACCGTCGGACATATCAATGTCCTGATCCGCTTCGTTGTCAGCAGAAGCTAATTCCTTCTCCAAGTCGATGTCGTCTGCTCCACCAACTGTATCCAGGAAGTCGAGGCCGAGCCTTCCCATAGCTTCCTTGCGGGCCTTCTTCACCTCGTTAGAATTGGCCAGGATTCCTGTGGGCTTGACGAATTCTTTGCCCGAGGAGGCGAGCAAAGGAGTGCCTTTCTCCATGAGGTCGCGTACGGAGAACGAAGGAAACTCTGGAGCCGGCAATGTGCTTTCTACGGTGGGCTTTACATCTCCCTGTAGATCAGGATGCCAGAGGGGAACGAGCGTAAATATCTGTGACAGTGCCACCGACACCGCCGTACGCGTCTCGTGTGATTTCGAATGTAAATATGGTAGTATCTACGAACAATGCAGTAAGTACGATAACAATCGCTGCATCAATTAAAAAGTCGCTCACACGAGCAACCACCGCCATGAGTTCTGACCAGGCAGCGGGATCAGGGACGGCAACATGTTGTCTGTTTGTTTTGACATCTTCCTCCACGATGGCGACGTCGCTAATGAGACTCTTCGCGGCCAGCTGCGCGAGCTGTTTTGCGGCCGTCGTCCTCACCGACGTCGACGAGCCAGTGTCGAGGAGGACGAGGAGCCGATCCAACCTATGAGAGGGCGGCGGGGAGGCGCATCAATGAGTCGGGAGTTGTGACACACAACATTGAGACACGCGTACCTGGACGTCATGGCTGTGTTACAGTTCGGACCGGAGGCCCGGCGCTATTGTATGACTATGGACAGGAACTTGGGGGAAATTCTCACGCCCCCGCAACCACCACGGGCACCTTTTATCATTTCAGCTCTCTGTGACAAAATTTTTGACGGTGTCACGCGTTACAGACGTGATACTCGCTAGCGCTTCACAACGATATTCACACGAGGCTCTCTATGGTGCCTCTCACGGAATTGTATTGCAGCTTAGAGCCTCCAGCATCATATAAATACGTTTTTGTACAAGTTCTGTTATAAATTCTCAGGGATATGCTGTATAGGCAGCGAAGGGTGTCGAAGAGAGGTCTACTCTACGAGCGTCTGGTAGCTGATGGGACGTCAGGTGTGTGTGATCGAAATATGAGATTGGTTCTTCGATCTGTCACGTCGATCACAGCTGAATGTGAGCCCAAATTAGGTTAGGGTTGGGCTTCGAATTTTGCATCACCGACGACGACGCCAGACACGACAGCGTTCTCCATCCTCTGTTATAGTCGACATACGAGAGAAGTTACCAATGTCCGCTGGTTTGCACGAATGGACACAGCAGGTTTTTAGAGCTCTCTCGGAAGACTTAAGACGAGAATGCCGGAGTTCAGGTGAAGTCATCATAACCTTCGCGTGACATGTAAAAAGCGGTTCCTGATTTGTACTTCTACCAGATTTCGCTGCCCTGCACACACTGGCTGATGTCTCGCAGAAGATGCTTTCCGCTATAGGGACATACAATCCTCTAGATACTCTCATTGAACTCTCACACGATGAGATGAAACGCGCGTACACGTGCCATCAGCCTACAGAGGAGTGGAGACACGTCTATACAGATGCCTGTATTCTACGAACGCTGGCCGAAATTCTGAGTACAACACAGGATGGACCCTTGCAAGAAAGCTTGTCTGATGCTTGCATAGCTAGGCTAGACGCCGCGATCATCATTGCTGGCCCTTGTGGCGAAGGAAGGCTAGAGCTCATCCACGAGGCGATTACCAGAATTCAGTCACATACCTCCTGGACGAGGAGATCCGTCGTTATGCCCACCTTTGGTAAAGAAAATGGCCTTCCACGAAACGTGACGCTTCCTCGGAGTTTCATTAGGCCAATACCACACATCGAGTCAAATTCACTACCATCTTTGACCGCCTTTGCGTCCACATACTACAAGGAACCTTTCATCCTATCTGGCTATGCTTTGGACTGGCCGGCAATGCAAGAACATCACTGGCGCTCGTTGGAGTACCTTGAGAAAGTTGCTGGACCGGGACGCGTCGTACCCGTGGAAGTTGGCAGCGATTATCGAGCAGACGACTGGTCACAGGCTTTAATGAAATGGGAAACCTTTCTTACAGCCCTTGGTACTTCACGCGATCAGTCGGAGAAGGAGCAAAGTCAAAAGTCGGTATTGTATCTGGCTCAACATAACCTCTTCACTCAATTTCCAGCCCTACGAGACGACATTATCGTGCCAGATTATGTATATGCTGTTCCGGACACACCGAAGGAGTATCCTGAGTATCGTCCTCCGGCTAATGGCGAGCAACTTGTAATCAATGCATGGCTCGGACCTGCTGGTACTATATCACCTGCTCATACGGTAAGCGTTTAATTTGTATAGGACTCAGTTCAATATGTCTCAGCAGTTCTCCTATACTAGGATCCGTTCTTCAACTTCTACGGTGTGTTTATATTTCATTGTTTCCTAAGCCCGGTGGCCTACTAATCATATGAGGCATATCACAGCACAGGTAGTCGGGAGGAAGACCGTATGGCTCAGTCATCCGGATACCTCACCCTACATGTACCCGTACCCCAATAGCGCTGCGCATAAGACAGAAATGGACTCTGCCGGCGAGCGACCCTCACCTTCAAACCCAGCAGCAAACAACATTGAGCCATCAATGAGCAATACGTCCCGAGTTGATGTTTTCGCGCCGGACGATGCAAAGTACCCACTCTTCGCAGAGCATGCTGTACCTACTGCAATGTGTGCTACGCTGGAGCCGGGGGACTTACTTTACTTTCCTCCTGGCTGGTGGCATGCGATGCGAAGCGAGGAGACCAGTTTCTCTGTGTCGATGTGGTTCTGACTACTCGAAGGAAAGGCGGGTGCGTTACGAGGGAGGCTTACTTTTGTCACGTATAAATGCAATGATATACACATCCTCATACGCGAAGTAATCATTTCTTGCGACGCTACTAAGCACTGAGTCGACATCTAAGCGCTGGTGGTGATGTACGGCCGGGTAATTGCCGGTCTAACTGAACCAAATGGGCTGCGGCTCCTCAACGTAACGTTAACCCTCTCATATACTTCCATCCTCTGTCTCTACTGCCTAAGATCTTACCTGTTATCGTTTGCTCAATAGTAGTTGGATCCACGAAACTTCGTCTTGTTCTTGGCGAAACATGACGGACATCAGCCAGGGCACTGCGAGTCGGCCGGATGTGAACGAGATCAAGTCTGTCTTCATGCTTTACTACTTCCTGCACGTCGTTCAAGCGTGTAACAGCCTTAATATCTTGCGCACAGGAATGTCTACGATCACTTCTTCAGCTCTGGTACTCCGATCTCCAGGATAAAGGACTCCGCACTTCGTGGACGGCTGTTCAGTGGTTACACCGTGAATGGGCAGAAAAGTGATTCAGATGATGGCGAGCATGGGCATGATGCTGGTGTCGTAGGAAGGAGCTTAGCTTGGAAGGTCCGTGAAGATCACACATATGCTATGATGACTACGTTTTGACCACACACGGTTCTACAGTTATTCCTCATACAGGTAGAACCATTGCAACCGGAAGCTGCGGACGTCCCTGCTATCCCACCTCTCGATGCCCTTAAGCAGTCCCGCCAGGAATATAAACGTCTGCTGCTAGAAAAGATGCGCGCCCCAGACGGTAGCTATGAGGAAGGTTTCGTTGTTCCTGGTACTGGTGCATCACCTGCTCGTACAACTCGTGCAGACAAGAATTTGGACACCAATAACCCTTTGAGCCTTCATAACGATGTGTGTAGCTCATAATGTGGTCCTGCCATTCCCGGTGACTGAATAAGTTGCTGCAGAACCCCTGGACCGCTTGGTTTGCGTCAATGGATCTTAGGAAGGAGATCCTACAAGACGTGGAGAGGACGTATGTGACATCATAATGCATGCATCGTCAAATGCAGCTAATTTAACTTGTATCTCTAGATTCCCTGACATTGGCTATTTCCGCGACCCAAATGTCCAAGCAGAGCTTACAAACATCCTCTTTCTATACTCCGCCACACACACAAACATTGGATACAGACAAGGCATGCACGAACTACTTGCGCCATTATACTACGCAGTGGACTTTGACTCCCTCAACACACCCGATCAGCCAACACCGGTGGAAGAGTTTGTCTCGCGTGCCTGGGTCGCAGCGGACGCATGGGCTCTTTTCTCTGCAGTCATGCGAGGCGTTGGGCGATGGTACGAATGGCAGGAACCAATGGATCGGACGAGAACTGTGACTACTCCCACTTCTGTTATAAATTATGGACGAAATCCTTTGGCCTCTCACGTGCAACTGAACATCTCTGGCGGTGACGGGCACACGGCAGGAGTTATACAGCCTTATGTTGCGCCTATCGTCGAGACGTGCAACAAAATGCAGTCTGTCCTATTGAAGAGCGTGGACCCGATACTGTGGAAGAGCTTGCAGACATCAGGGATTGAGCCTCAGATGTACGGCATGTAAGTGTCAAATATTGCTCATAGTTGAAACACTGATCAAACTGACAATTCTCTGTCTTACAGACGATGGCTGCGCTTGCTCTTTACACGGGAGTTCAGTATGGATGACGCCATGACGCTGTGGGATGGGTTGTTTGCATGTGACCCGTCCTTCGAACTCGTGCCTTGGGTGTGTGTTGCGATGCTAATTCGCATCCGAAATCATCGTATGTAGTCGCATCCGCTATCCACAAACCCTCAAAATTTCTGACACTTTCTTGTAGTGATCCCTGCAGATTACAGTACTCAACTGACATATCTGTTGCGATACCCTTCCTCGGCGACCACGACATCGGCACCGCCAATCCACCCATGCACCCTCCTTCTCCGTCAGGCACTTACTCTGCAAATGTCTCCCACAGTTGCTATGGGTGCTTCTGTGACTCAGGAAAACTTTAACCTCCTGAATATACCTATAGAGGTCCCTGAGGCACCACCACCCACTATGAGACGACGCCCTGCGAACAAGAATCAGTCGTATTCGACCTCCGAAGCCGGCCCAAGTAGTCGAGGACCAACCACCCCTGATGGTAACAAGATGCACTTCAGGCATGGAAGCGCATCTATGGGGATTCCGGAGATGATCGCGAGAGGATTGCTGGAACGTGGAGAGAGTTTGGGTATTAACAAGACGGTAATGAATGCTGTATCTGAACTCAAGGTATGCTATTCATTCCCGTCGTATTAAGTTGCTTATATCAAGCATGATTGCAGCGTAATTTACCCGATCTGGCAAACACGCTACAGCGTCTACCGACGCCGATGACCAGTCATGCGTCTTCCTATGCTGCGTATCCGCTTGTGGACGAAAAGCCTCCGACGGAGCGACCACCCTGGGAGCCGCGAACACGGTTCGAGATGGAGAAGGACATAACTCAGCTTCAAGCTGTACACCGTCAATTGGGAGACTCCGTTGCTTGGATTGTTGATACTCTACTTCTCAGTGATACGGCGCAAGAAGAGAAGGCTGACGACCAGATGAAGTCGGTGAAGGAGAGAAAGCGTGAGGCAATCGAGAGTTTGGCATACGTCAGGGACGTCTTGAAAGGACTTGTGCCTCCCGGACAGGTTGAAGAGGATCGGCTGCTATCGGAAGACGAGGTTAAAAGAAGAAGAGACCAGACGAAGAAAGACGCAGCAGAGGCTACAGCGTCCACAGCGTCTAATGCTATAAGTGAATCGGCCAGAAGGAGTTCGGACTCACCGCCGCAACTTCGGGCGACGTTGACTCCGCCCAAGCCAGCGGCCATAACGCTACCACGCTTTCCTTCTCATTCATCTACGCCATCAAGGCGGCCAGTACAGGATTATTTCTCTTCGCGTTCACCTCCCCAGCCTTCATCTCTCCCGCCTTCTACGCGCGTGAAAGAACTATCTCCTTCACCAGTGCCTCCCACGAGCTCTGTCCTTACGCCAAACAAGAGCTCTGTTCCCCTTGCGCCGTGGAACTACACGCCCTCCGCGTTCTCGAAGGCCTCCACCACACCTAACCTACCGCGCATG
The DNA here is from genome assembly GCA_037042295.1 of Irpex sp. Y119-03. Classification (NCBI taxonomy): domain Eukaryota; kingdom Fungi; phylum Basidiomycota; class Agaricomycetes; order Polyporales; family Irpicaceae; genus Irpex; species Irpex sp. Y119-03. Next base: position 134,396 of record JAXQKB010000948.1, on the reverse strand, counting down.
CCTTCAAAGCCGTCTGCAGTGGCGACCCCTCGACAACACAACGGCAGTGTGCGTGTGACATCACCTTACTCTGGCACGACCTCTACCTCGCAAACACCGACTGGGAGCGATCAACCTCCGCCTACTGTGTCGAACTCCCAGCAGGACCCATTGGGTGTTTTGCGATGAGAATGGTTCTACTTCCGAGGATATTGTATTTTTGCTGTACATCGTATATGAGTTCCGCAGAGCGGATAGACTGTAATAGTATGTGCTACAAACGTCTTGGAGGGGTATCCCGACGTTTGTGATTATTTACGGTCGCAGAGAGGGCAGAACAGACATGTGTCATAGGCAGGTGATTGTGGGGAAGTGCGGAATTGAGAGCATCTGATTGGCTGAGAGGGCTCGGGTCGTGACGGGTTTTCGGCCGAGCGTCTATGTAGACAGATGCATCCGAATCCGGCGGGGAGTTGTGCGCCCTCACCGTCGTAAACTCAGTCTTTCCTCCCTACCGCCATCTTCAAAACTCTCTGCTCGCCGTCGCCCACATCGACTGCGGCGCAATGCTTAGAACTACGCTAGCGAGGTCGCTCAGGGCGACACCCAAGAGGTCGTTTTCCTCATCCGCGCCGGCGCGCAAAGTCGTCGCGACTAACCCTGTCAAGGCGCAGGAGGTTCCGGTGTGTATATGCGCCATTCAGGAGTTCGAGATGTGCTAATATCGAACTACAATAGTCGTGGGCATCCGGAAAGTATCCTTTGATTGAACACGAGTACGATGCGATTGTTGTGTGAGTAGCGTGACTTCCTCGCTGAGCACTAATACTGACAGTCGAACAGAGGAGCTGGTGGTGCCGGTCTTCGAGCTGCCTTCGGTCTCGCTGAGGCTGGGTTCAACACTGCATGTATCACCAAGCTATTCCCCACGCGTAGTCACACAGTTGCGGCTCAGGTATGTGCAACGTTATCTCAAATATGGCGTCCATACTAATTTCTGGGGTAGGGTGGCATTAACGCGGCTCTCGGTGTAAGTCGAAGGGACGAACTAGCTGACACAAACGGTTTACTGACTTCACAACATACAGAACATGACGGAGGACGACTGGAGATGGCATATGTACGATACGGTAGGTCACCTCCTACTCTTGCCGTAGACAGCGTTACTGATATGGCGTAGGTCAAAGGATCGGACTGGCTCGGTGATCAGGATGCTATTCACTACATGTGTCGTGAGGCTCCTCAAACCGTTATCGAGGTAAGTCTATCATATGAGAACCGGCACACGAGGCTGAGGCCCTGTGCAGCTTGAACACTTCGGTGTGCCTTTCTCGCGAACGAAGGAGGGCAAGATCTACCAACGTGCTTTTGGTGGTCAGTCGCTTAAGTACGGAAAGGGTGGTCAAGCATATCGTTGCGCCGCCGCCGCCGACCGTACAGGCCATGCTTTGCTACACACCCTTTACGGCCAATCTCTCCGACACAACACCAACTTCTTCATTGAATACTTCGCCTTGGACTTGATCATGCAAGACGGCGAGTGTGTTGGTGTTATTGCACTCAACATGGAAGATGGCACTCTCCATCGGTTCCGTGCACACAAGACTGTTCTGGCCACTGGCGGGTACGGTCGGGCATACTTCAGCTGCACTAGCGCGCACACGTGCTCAGGTGACGGCAACGCTATGGTCGTTCGTGCCGGCCTTCCTCTGCAGGATCCCGAATTCGTGCAGTTCCATCCTACGGGTATTTATGGCGCTGGATGTCTCATTACTGAAGGTGCGTGGATACTTTTTTCACTTTCATCACAGGCAAGATCTCATAGCGCATACATTAGGCTCTCGCGGTGAGGGAGGATACCTCTTGAACTCGGAGGGTGAGCGATTCATGGAGAGATATGCCCCTACTGCCAAGGATTTGGCTTCCCGTGATGTCGTCTCTCGTTCCATGACGATCGAGATCCGTGAAGGTCGTGGTGTTGGTCCGGAGAAGGACCACATCTACCTTCAGCTCAGCCACCTGCCCCCTGAGATCCTGCACGAGCGTCTCCCAGGTATCTCCGAGACTGCTGCTATCTTCTCTGGTGTTGACGTTACAAAGGAGCCAATTCCTGTGCTTCCTACAGTCCACTACAACAGTAAGTTTACAGATGATTTGTTCATACACATTGCTCACAATACTTCTAGTGGGTGGAATTCCTACGAAGTACACCGGTGAAGTTCTCACAGTCGACGAGAACGGCAAGGACAAGGTCGTTCCTGGTCTTTACGCCGCTGGAGAGGCCGCTTGCGTGTCTGTCCACGGTGCCAACCGTCTTGGTGCAAACTCTCTTCTCGATATCGTCGTCTTCGGTCGTGCCTGCGCCCACCACATCAAGGAGACTTTGACCCCTGGCAAGGCACACAAGAAGATCCCCGATGAGGCTGGTCTCCACAGTGTCGAGTTCCTGGACAAGATCAGGAACTCTGATGGTCCTCTTCCCACAGCTCAGATTCGCTTGAACATGCAGAAGGCCATGCAGGCTGATGCTGCTGTCTTCCGGTAAGTGTTATTCGTCTCGCACTAAAGCAAACCCGCTGACGGTTGTGCGAATACAGTACCCAAGAGTCGCTCGATGAGGGTGTCAAGAGGGTTACGGACATCTTCAAGAGCTACGAGAAGGTTGGCATCAAGGATAGGAGCATGATCTGGAACTCGTGAGTCAGCCCTTTATTGGTATTGCTCGCACTCGCTAAAGTACGATCTTGTTTCCAGTGACCTCGTCGAGACTCTTGAGCTCCGCAACCTCCTCCAGTGCGCCATCCAGACCATCACTGCTGCCGCCGCCCGCAAGGAGTCCCGTGGTGCTCACGCTCGTGAAGATTTCCCTGAGGTAGGCCTTATTTGTCATAATATTATCGACACAGTAAAGCTCATGTTTATTGCAGCGTGATGACGAGAACTGGATGAAGCACACTCTCACCTTCCAGCACAACCCCGACTCACCTGAAGTCGACATCAAGTACCGTGGTGTTATTGATACCACACTCGACGAGAGCGAGTGCAAGCCTGTGCCCCCCTTCAAGCGTGTATACTAGACTATCGGTACTGTTTTGATTTCGGTTTTGTCGCATTTTTACGTCCATTCGCACATCGAGCCTCTGTAATGAAAAAAGGTTAACCAGCGTTTATTGTCAGAGTCGTGATGCCCTTGACCTTCTCCTTGGTGCAAGCTCTCTCAGATCACGGGGTTGGCATGTCTAAGTCTCCTTACGTCGCGGATGATCTGTTCATGACTACATAAATGCCTGTTTCCCCTAGGGAAATTGCACGGTACGTGCATCCTCATCCGATGAGAATCCTGTACTTCTCAATTCAGTCGAGCAGGCCCCACTTTCGGAAGCAGACTCACGAGGTCCTCCCCTCCTCGGCTATACATCTTTACCAGGTATGCCCATTTTCAAGGACGGTGGTTGGCTATCCCAACAATTGAATGTCTCACGTAACGACGATGTCAGTCGCGGATGGCATGGCTGAGTATGCCAGGATTTAAGTAGGTGCCCCCTAGTTGTCGTGTCTAGGTACACTACCATGACCTTCGAGGAGACTCCAGGTTTTCTGTTCGAATCAGGCTCGCCAGCACAATGGCTATCGCATACGTTGGCGGTCACTGCCTTGCTAGGGGTATCATTCGTTGTTTGCAGGCTTGTAGTCGCGTCGGGCGATAAAGCCTCGCCAACCTCTGAGCTTCCTCTCCCGCCTGGTCCGAACGACAAATGGTTCAATCCTGGTCCACGGTAAGCTTCGTCCAGATTCTGACATGTGAAGAGTCGACTCTTACATGTACAATATGCTACAGTGCACCATTACGGTACGCTGAGATGACGGATATCTACGGCCCCGTTTTCTCGTTTCGCCAAGGAAAGAATGTATTCGTGGTGATCGGACGACACCAGGTGTGTATCATCAACTTGATTGACGTGACAATCTTTGAACGAGCACAATTTTGAACGCAGGCAGCTGTCGATATCATGCAGAAACATGGCGTGGATCTCGTGGATAGACCACAAATGATAGCAGCAGGCGATATAGTTTCTGGAGGGATGCGCACCTTATTGACACCTGCTGGTGAGAGGTTGAAGAGATTGCGCAGGTGAGATGAGCATGCTCATTGTTGCCGTTCTTACTGAGCCCCGGTGTCAGGGCATTGCACTCACAGCTCCAGCCTAGCGCTGTACCTCAGTGGCTCCCACTGCAAGCAAAGAACGCGAAAGTATTGGTCCTGGATATTTTACATGAGCCGGATAAGCATATCGAACATGCACGGAGGTAAATGCATTGGTTCCTCGCATTAGTAATGCAAAGCTCACTGCGATGATGCTCAGGTTCGCAGCTAGTTTGATCATGACGATGACCTATGGGAAAACAAGCCCGACATACTATTCTGATCCCGAGGTGCAAGAGATTAATCGCAACGGCTCTCGACTTGGAACCCTCACTCAGATCGGTGCACGGTCACATATCGTCGATATCTACCCATTTCTAAGGCACATTCCGTGGTTCACGTCGACACTGAGGAAGTGGCATCAAGACGAATTAGATTTATTCACGCGTCAGGTTCAGGCGGCTCGCAAGCAAATGGTGTGTATTGCTACTATATTCGATGTCTTAGAAGTAACCAATTATTACCTAGAACCTCGAAACCACTCCCCCCTCGTTTACTTCGTATCTTCTGGATCATCAAGCAGACTATGACTTGTCAGATGATGAGGTAGCATACCTGGCTGGTTCAATGTTTGGTGCTGGTTCAGAAACAGTGCGCATCTCTTACACCTCTTCTCTAGTGAACTCGCAATACTCATGTCTTTCTCATAAGACCGCGTCAGCAATCAGTTTTGCCATCATGGCCGCTGCGATTTATCCCGACGAGCAAGCCAAAGTACAAGCAGAGTTGGACGCTGTCATTGGAAGTGATAGAGGTAAGACCCACAATGATATCGAACCCTTTTCTGGTATTCAGATGTTCTTTAGTACCAACAGCGGAAGATGCAGCCATGTTGCCTCGAGTGGTAGCTTTCTATCTAGAGTGTTTCCGATGGAGACCAACAAGTTGGGGCAGTAAGTAACGGAGTTAGCTGTGCGATGTAGTTCTTGGTCTCACTGAGTTTACCAGGTTTCGCCCACAGGGCGACTCAAGACATTACCTGGGTGCGTAACTTCTTATGTTGAGCGCGGCGATATTAAGTCTACTATCCTCTTAGAACAATTATCGTATCCCAGCTGGTGCGACAGTTATCGGCAACCATTGGTAAAACAAGACTATTCACCTATACGAGATCCTCTCTCATGTAAGTATCGCAGGGCAATTGGTTTAGATCCAGATGTCTACCCGGAGCCCACGGCTTTCAAGCCTGACCGATGGCTTGACGTAAATGGGCGTGTACGGGATGACTTGACGTATTTTACGTATGGGTTCGGTCGCCGGTACGTACTTTCAATCGCCAGATGTGAATGGTCGTTCTCACGGTCGCCGCTCCACTGGCAGGGTATGTCCGGGCCAGCATCTCGCAAATAAGTGAGTCTACGCCACTGCATTCGTATACATCTTTCAACCAAACATCCTCGTCTATAGCTCCCTGTACTTGGCTACTGCATTCATCTTGTGGGCTTTCAAGATTGCTGAAGATCCTTCGCGCCCAATCGACACTATGGCTTTCTCCGATGGACAAAGCATTCGCCCACACCCCTTCACCGTTGACTTTGAACCGCGGATAACAAACATCGAAGAACTCATTGGAGCTTCTTTATCATGATTGGTGGCTGCGCATGAGGTAGCGTTATAGCACTAAAGCTGGTTCTCGGAACTGCACTGTGGACTCTTCACGAAGTGCGTGTCGGATAGCGTCAAAAGTCTGATTAACTATGCGCGCTTGACCACGATACCTATAGAGTTACCGAGTCCGGTGTATGCGAAGAAGTTCACATGAGCATTTCACGATGCGAAACATTCGTAATGGATCATTCTTGGACACGATCCTCTGACACAAGTTAGGGAGTTAGGCACAACTGATCACCCTTACCATGGGACCGCGCTGCTTAAAAACGTCACTGTGTGGATCCAACGCTAAATAATTCTCCTCTCCCTACTCCAGGTTGTACACAGTGGTGGCGCCAAGCATGATTGCTCAACTGGATAAATTCGTTGGCTACGCGTCCACCTCTCAGTCACCCTCTCAATGGCTACTGGCCATTATCTCTCTTACATCGATAGCTACAGTTGTGTACCATCTGGCCAAATTCTTGGTAACTGACCGATCGCGCAGCGTACCTCTCCCTCCCGGGCCCAAAGACAGGTGGTTTGAGCCAGGTCCAAAGTAATAGTCTGTCCAAATTGCTGTCAACAATTCCATCTCTCATCCATTTGCTGCTTTGTTACAGGGCTGCGCTCAAGTATGAGAGGATGACTAGAGAATACGGGCCTGTTTTCTCCTATAGACAAGGCAAGAATGTTATTGTAGTCATCGGTCGCTTTCAGGTAGATACCATTTGGCACTATTGCATTGGCGTTTATCCTCACGGGCCATGGAACTTTATCATAGGCCGCTGTCGATATCATGCAAAAGAATGGAGGAGATCTAGTAGATAGACCTAGAAGTATCGCTGCTGGAGAGCTATTCTCAGGGGGTATGCGCACATTGCTAACCCGTCAAGGTGATAGGCTCCGGAAGCTACGAAGGTAAGCCCGCTATTGAATTTCTGTGATTTCGTTACTATCATTTCCCACAGAGCACTTCATTCTCAGCTGCAACCCGGGGTTGTTCATCAATGGGTCCCTCTCCAATGGATGTACGCGCGAATGCACATTCTCGATATTCTGGCGAAGCCTGAACACCACATTGAGCATGCAAGACGGTATGCTAAATGAGCTCAGTAATAGACCTGGCCGTTATGACAATTCTAATTCTCTCGTGTGTCGGTAGGTATGCGGCTAGTCTGATTATGACGTTAACGTACGGAAAGCGCACTCCATCAAACTACTCGGATCCAGAAGTTCAGGCTATTGTCAAAAATGGCCTGGAGCTTGGGAAGCTTTTAGCGAAGACCCACATCGTCGACGTCTATCCGATTTTGAAGTACATTCCCCTTTTCACTTCTGACTTGCGTGAAGGGTTCCGAGCCGACCATGAGCTGTATACGTCTCAGGTCAATGTTGTACGGAAGCAACTGGTGAGTCTCTCTTGACCATCGAGACTTGTAGAGTGTAATTGACGAATGACTGCATAGGAAGCCGGACAGGCACAACAGTCATTCATCACGTATCTGCTCGATCATCAGGCGGATTTGGGTTTGAATGACGACGAACTCGCGTTTCTGGGCGGATCTATGTTTGGCGCAGGATCTGAAACCGTGAGTTGTTGAAATGATAGGACCATTCCTGAATAGTCTCGTGTTGAAGATGTCAGTATAGACTGCGTCTGCCATCTCATTTGCGATTATGGCGGCCTGCACGTACCCAGAAGAGCAAGCGAAGGTGCAGGCTCAATTGGATGAGGTTATAGGGAGGGACAGAGGTACGTATAGCTAAGAATGCTTGACGATAGCAGTCTGACACATAAATTTCAGTACCTTCCAAGGAGGATGAGCCGTTGCTATCGCGTGTGGTTGCCTTCTACCTTGAGGCATATCGTTGGAGGCCTGTCAGCTGGGGCGGTAATATACATTATTGCGGACGTTTACTTCTAGACTTTGACTGAGTTTCGCATTACAGGCTTCGCCCATCGTGCTACCAAAGATATAATCTGGGTAACACAAAGTACCTCTAATTGAATGATATGTATGCTAAAGCGTAACCTTCACAGAACAACTATGTCATTCCCGCAGGTGCTACCGTCATTGGAAGCCATTGGTGAGTTGGTTCTCAGTAACTTCATGTTAGACTAGTATTCCAACACTTATTCTTTTCGAAGGTGCATAGCAAAAGATCCAGACGTTTATCCTGAGCCTGACACGTTCAGGCCCGATCGGTGGTTGGAAGAGAACGGTCAATTGAAAGAAGATAGTCCGTTCTGGAACTTTGGATTCGGGCGTCGGTACGAATGCCTTGTTGAGCAATATGCAAGTTTACACTCTGATAATATGTCTCTTCAAGAGTATGCCCAGGACAACATGTGGCGAACAAGTCAGTGATAACTTTGGAATTTCCCATATCTCCGAGGTTGAAGCTAACTGCAAATTCCTAGCTCGCTGTTCCTGAATATCGCCCTTATCCTGTGGGCCTTCAAGGTCTCGGAAGACCCCTCGTCGCCGATTGATCCCATGGCTTTTATGGACGCTGCAAACACGCGCCCTCATCCATTCAAAGTCAAATTTGAGCCCCGTTTTTCGAATGTCAAAGAGATTGTGGAAGCGAGTCTTGCAAATAGTTGAGGGTCTGCGGCCACTGGCAGATTAGTCACAGTGGAAGGTTCCGCCAAGACCACAGACATGGTGACTCGATGGATAACGGAGATTGTCAGTGATAATAGTTTACTATATCTATGTTCTTAGGCGATCGTCAAAGGCCACTGAAATTGGGCTTGTTATCTTGCTGATTTAAACGGCAGCTCGGCTGAATAAGCGCCTCAAAACATTCTAACCTTCCTAATCCAGAGACGCAAGCAATGGGATTGATGGTCAATGGCGCCAGCGAGCACCTCATCGGGTGCGTTACCATACCTTCTTCCACCACAGCGCAAGTCTCGGGTTCCCAGAGGGCAGCGGTTGAGCTGACTGTCGATGTAACTTTTGCCTGCATGGTAATGAAGCCCCTAATGCGAAGCCTAAACGTTATCAAGACGCTTATGCCGTGCGTAGGCTCGGTATGTTTTCGTCTCACGCGTAGATTGCACCTCTAGCGTTATCTCCTGTGATGAGATAAGGCAAGTCTCCCTTCGTTAAATACGCCGCACGCTGCACCTGTCAATGTTTCGCTCGTGCCATTACACTCCTTGGCCATACTCCTGTGATGATTCGGTGGACAACTGTGCTCTGCGCTTTGGTTTTCTCCCTTGCGGGCCCCTCCTTCGCAGAAGTCGCGCAATATCCTGTTGGAGTTGCGTATCCTTCTCCGGTCAACTTCACGCAGCTGTTCTCCAAGGAAATCCTCACACCTGAGATATGGTCAGCGCAGGATTGGAATGGGATCACGACCTTTGCGAAGGCACAGCCCTTGAGGTGCTTCGGTAGTGATGCTTCTACCAAGTATGATGTCGCTGTGATCGGTGGGTCCCTATCTTATTTACAGTAAAAGCTGTGGCGCTGAACATATATCTATAGGGGCTCCCTTCGATACCGCGACTAGCTATCGCCCAGGGTAAGCATCAGTGTCTTATTATGGTGAACGATTCACTTATGTATGACCTTCAGAGCGCGATTTGGTCCCAATGGAATTCGCCAAGGGTCCCGTCGCCTTCGCTTGGATGGCATTAATGTCCCTATGAATCTTCGTATTAGTGATTATTTGGACGTCGTTGACTGTGGTGATGTCCGTGAGTGGCCCTCTCCTATCATCTGCATTGCTTGTCACCATTGACCAAATTCACTTTGTAGCCATGGTTTACGTAGACAACAAAGTCGCCCTGCGGCAGCTGGAGATTGCTAATGGCGAACTGCTGTCCCACACAAGCCTGCGTTCCGCCGAGGGTACCAGTCTTGCGAAAGATGGCAGGTTCCACCCGAGAGTCTTGACTCTTGTACGCCTTACCCCGCTTGTGCACTGCTCGGCATCAACTGACGAATCATTCTAGGGAGGTGATCATACTATCACTCTTCCTCTTCTGCGAGGAGTATCATCCGTATATGGACCAGTCAGGTGAGACAAAAGCGACTCTGCTATGTCATTTACCTTTATTGACACGCTTTGAAGTGTGATTCACTTCGACAGCCATTTGGGTACGTTGAACTGCTTCAAGCGCCAGTACTGAATATTAACGATGAGCGCAGATACATGGAAGCCTAAGAAGCAGACATGGAACGTGAGCAAAACTTCCCCCTCATTTTTTTGCCCTGGTCTTACACAGAAATTGATTCTCTAGGGAGATAGCCCATGGTTGCCTGGCGAGGTAAGAGACATCCGAGAAATCAGCCTCGTCATATTTAACCCATTCTACAGGAAATCCCAGTCACGCACGGAAGCTACTTCTGGTATGCGCACGAAGAAGGTCTACTTGCGTCCGACAACGCCAATATCGTAAGCCCCTTGTCTTGTCCGCCCCTCTGAATATTAATCCCTAGCTCATGCTACGAAAAGCACGTCGGTATTCGCAACGCTCTTCATAGTTGGGATGACGAGAAAGACGACTACGAAGCTGGCTTTGTAATCTCATATGCCGACGATATCGAAGAAGGTGGCTGGCAAGGCATAGTCAAGAAGATCCGAGACACAGTTGGAGACAACCCAGTCTACAGTATGTGCAACCAGAGTCCTGACGACTATGGCTTCGGTTTGCTGATGATAAAATTCTAGTTACCCTTGATATTGACGTTATTGATCCTGGACTTGCGCCTGCGTATGTTATGCCGAGCTCTCACTGAAATTCGGGTCATCAGAATGGAGCTGACGAGGCGACTGTTACTTTAGGACCGGTACCCCCGAAATCGGAGGATTCTCGACAAGAGTAAGCAGCTCCGGTGTTAAGTAGCTCTAATGTCAACTAACATTGCGAATTTCGCAGGAAATCAAGCAAATCCTCAAGGGTCTCTCTGGCCTCAAGATAGTCGGAGCAGATATTGTGGAAGTTGCACCTGGTACGTGATTATGTCGCCTGTGACTTATGTCCACATGTACTTATTCTGTTGCTCGCAGCATATGACACACAGGGTAAGCTAATCACAGATAGGAGCAAATAAACGTCTACTGACATTATTTGCAGATGAAAACACTCAGATTATTGCAGCGAATATTGGCTGGCAACTTCTGTCATTAATGGCAAAGACTCCGCTCGTCGCTTGAATACGCGTGTATTAGACTGTAGAACATGTGTGTACTCCTCCTTTCGTGTGTTTGATGCACTTTCGTCATATAACTCTTGCCCACGTTCCAAATGGCATACCACTCTGCGTTTGTGTGAGTATATTTCGAGCAGCTCAACGGAGTACGTAGAGGGCGCCGCCGAGTCCGGCCATCCCTTGATCCTGCATCGCGTAGCTCGTAGATACTTGCAATCCGTGGGATTATACACGCACACGCGATTTCTCAGGACATCACGACGCTCGTGTCTTATATTGCGGTACACAGCTGCTTCAAATGCCGTCTTCCATATCTTAGTGAGTGAATGCAGTGCGTTGAATTCAGTCAAGTGCCCCAGGTATGACAGCCAGCTTTCTGACACGCTTTTATCAGGCTTCCAGATTGAAATCAAAAGCAGCGAAATGAGGTGCTTTTGGGGCAAGAAGTTGGGATGGAGGCAAGTTCTAGTGTATAAAGGAAGATCGAGAGTCTTGGTTTTATGAGCGAGTATGAATTTTCTAACGAACTCACAGTAAATGGCTGGCACCACATCGCCTCGGACACGAGGATGACAGGGCTTGTCAGTTGGACTGGTATCTCTTGACACCTCTGTAGAAGCCGTGCAGTTTCTACGCTTATAATGGAACATCGGGATATACCGTCGTCCATCGATAATCGCTCACGGGCCCACTCTCTTCTTCAACTCTTCATTTCCCTCCTGACCTTCCTCGACTTCGTCTCCCTCCCCCCTCTCCCTCCAACGCTTCGTCACGGCACCAGTCACAGTCTATCGCACATAATAAAGTATCTTCAACTCGGGTTTTCCCATTAAGCTCGATGGCCGTGTCTGAGGTGACGGTAAGTACATAATCGCGCAGCATACATTCGCCTAAGCCTTTGCTAATGGTAAATATAGGCGGGAACATCACTTGGTGCCTGTATTCCCCCAGAGCTCTTTGACAACATACTATTCCATGTGAACGCTCTTCGTATTGCCCAACGTAGCAGTGACTTCCGGCAGGGAGGTAGACCCCTAGTACGGCGCTCGGGACGACCACTGACACACCCGGAGCCGTACGACGTACTGACCGACCTCAAACAGTGCTCGTTGGTCTGTCTCTCCTGGGCCAACAAGTGTCGACGGTACATGTTCTCGTCTCAAGCTCTGGAGATCAGATCATATGGAGACGCCGAAATATTCAGACGATACGCCGTTCGAGGATGTGCGCGTCTTACTTTGGTGCACCAGCTACTGTATGGTTTACATGTCCATCAAGACTACCAGAACCGAAGCTCCTTCCTTCACCTCCTGTATCTTCCAGTCATCCAACACAAACTTAAATACCTTGCCATCCTAGGCCCTATCCCAGTCGACTTCCACCGCGCGAAGCTCGATACACCCCACTGGGGCATACCGCCATTTATAGTCCTTTCCAGCTCATTCTTGCAGAATAAAGTGTCTGTAGGGGACGTCCATCTGCCCTCGTGCAAACATGTTATAAAATACATCAGTCACTTTGCCCGCGCCACCAACATCCACTTTTCACGGATAACGTGGGATGGAGAAATCCCTAGGTCATTGCCACGCGTATCTAACACAATCATTCGTCACCTTCACCGTGAACCGTGCTCCGTGAAAATCAGTGCGAAGACATGCGACGACAATTCACACCTCACCTTGACGGCTGCGATGCTGAATCCGCAATGTCCGCTGCACCGTCTCAGTGACGTGGAACGTGCGTGGGTAATCGCGTGCATGAAGCTCGTGTGGGGAGACAGGGGGAGTCGGCTATGTACGATCGGTGAGCGTCGTGTTCAGCTAGCTTGTGTTTGGGGTGTACCGACATTCTGCACTCTCTTAGGATTCAATGTCTCAAGCCAAAAGACAACGATGTATCTGTCCCCTTTTCAGTTCGTCTTCGAAGAAATATCGGCTACGGAAAGGTCAACCCGTGCTTTGGGTGTGATTGGCGTTCATGCACACATCGACTTCCGTTATAAATACGCGCTTCCTGCCAATCTTGACCAGTTTGGCCCCCTCATTCATCATCTCAGGACGCGTCCCGCCATCCGCGTCGCAGTCTTGTTGTTCACCTCTTTGCACAACCTGAAGCAAGCCATACAGGCTTCCACTCATGTACTGGATCCTGTAGTAACTGGATCTTCTACACTTGTTCTGGTGTATGAGGAAGAAGAGGAGCGCAGAGCAGTGGGTGTAGATCTGGTTACACTGGAGCCCGATGGTGCGTACTCTGCTGTCTCGTTCGCACTCTTTGTACTAATTCCTCTTTCATCGACAAGGTCGTGTTTGGGTGGACTTACCAAAGGGCGAGAGATGGGATGAGGAAATCTTTCAACGGGAGCTGAAGAAGAGGTCATGATGACAACAGTCAATCGAGCGGGGTCCTAGTCCACTCGCATATTCTCCACAAGTACCACTAGCTACATAGGAAGTGTAGTTGTACGACTCGGAGGCTCTTACTACTACTCTCGGCGACATTATGCATATATTGATCGCTTGTTCGTGATGACGTGATCCCATCAGTAAACCTACTGCTCGGATCTGCAGATCTGCATGCATCTTGACCCCAAACGTCCATCATCACGGCCTGGTAATTATGGGTTCTCTACTGGAATCTGGCCCACTACCGGCGGAGCTTACCATTGAGATCCTCGAATATCTCGAATATCGCGAATTGCTCAGATGTCGACTGGTGCGTAAAGCTCAGCCGCGATCACGGTGGTGTGTATCAAGCATTCGCTATAGGTCTCCAGATCGCTCTGTGCTACAATCGACCACGGCGAATCTTTTCAATACAAGATAGCTCTCGCCACTCGCGGAATGTCCGATAATCCTCTCAACATGATGACCAAAGGCCAGAAACGTGATCTTCTATCACAACACCGCGCTAGATGGCTGTCTAGAGACGTAAAGCCGAACCGCGACAGCCCAAATATGAATATCTATGCGTCGCAGGCAGGTCCTGCATGGGAACTCGTAGGTGGCGTTCTGGCACAAAGCAAAGACCGGGACACTATCGAGTTTGTGCGCCTACCATCTATTCTGAGAGGTGTACAAGAGGAGACACGGACTGTGGATCTACCATGCCCTCACGTGGATTTCACGATGGACCCCTCCCAGGATCTACTGGTCGTAGTCGAACCATGGGAATTTGCGCAGACGTAAGTCCTGGTACACCCTTTTACCGAATTTCAGGCTCGCGTGCAAGCCGTAGCTGATTCCTCTGCGCTCATTTGCTTTCTCTCAGAACGATACAGCTGCGTTTGTTGACAATGTCGACAGGAAAGCCACATCCTGGCGCATCTACGCCTATCCTCACGTTCGAGTGCCATGCTTTCGAACGACCACAATACGAAATTCGAGTTAATGGTCCATATCTTGGTCTTCTCGCTTCAGTGTGGGCTCACGGAACCATATCGGTATGGGAATGGCGCTCTGGTCTGCTGCAAAGTGTGAGTGCAGTGTTTCGAAACTCTTTCGATACGATGAAGCTGACACATTGCTATGAAGAGAATGTTATCAAATGATCACCGACACATCTCATCATTCGTCTTCCTTGATGACACGTATATCGTCATGGCTTTGGAATCGGATATGCTGCCCACTACGAACATGGTCAATCCTCGTGAAGGACCTAGACTAGAGATAATTCGATTTAGAGGCCAGATTGGGCCTCCCTGGATGCTGCAGTTCCCGCGTCTCTGTGCCGGTGAAGACATGGAGGATATGGTCCTGTCATGTGAGCCAGGGCCTCTATATTCTCCCCCACCTAGTGAAGCGCCTCCTTTTCACGTTTTTGACGTTGGTGGGAGCGCCGGGAAGGGCGAGCGAGTGCTGGTGTTGAACATGCTGGCGATCAGGAGCTCTTCTGTTCTGACCGTCTCCCTCCTTTCTTCCAAACTCTTGGAAGTTCCCCTCCGTCCCAAGACGAACGATGGCATCACATGGATCGATTGGCAAGACTGGGGTCCGTCGACAGCGCTTATAGATACCATGTCGACCTGGGAAGGATTATGGCCCTGCATCGCTTATGGAACTAAAGAAGTCATCCTGAAGCCTAATGGCGCTTCTGAGGCCAAGATTCTCGTTAAGGACTTCTCTCAGGTTGGAGCGAAGTGGGAGCAGCTTCGTCCCGCTGAAGATTCCGAAGAAGACGAATCTGCGGAACATGCTCGAAGCAAGGCTCGACACAGAGTGATTACAGGCGAGCTCCTGAACCCTGCTCCTCACTCCCTCGCACGGCGCAAGATTGTGGAGATTTTTGACGAAGACGTCGTGAGCTATCTTTCACATACACAGCTTGAGATTCCTGGCCGTGTCTCGCACAGAGATCAGGTGATGTTGTCGGAAGACTCGCTTGTAGTTGTGAAGGTATGTTCACATGAACACCACTACTACGCAGTGTCACATTCTGATTGTATGAATAGGATGGAAGATGGCATGCGGAGCGTCTTGAAGTGTACTCTATATGAGCAACCACAAAGACTTATACACGATGCAATGTATTCTACTTTCAGCAACTGCTAGTGATAAACTTGTTGTATAGTTATTGCTACTGTCGACATAACTTTGGGGTGTATGGGCGTGAGGGACTAGCCTGGATAAGGCTAATACCATGATGACAGCGACCCGGCCGAGGCTAGGCGTGCTGTCCCAAAATGGGAGTTCGACACCTTTGTGGCGTGGGAAACTTTCAACCGAACTTCAACAACTTCAGCGCCGACTGCGAGTTGGTGTGGACTGTCACCCAGTACAACTAGTACTGCTTTTCATCGACTTCCGACTTGTCTTGAACCTCTTTTAATCTTGCTCTCATTCCTGGATTATAATGCCATGCATCCGTAAGCCGGTCAAGCGAGGCAAACAGCCAGCTCTCGACGACTTGGAAGTTCTTCGCCTCCAAGGTATACAGCGCGGTCGTCTTCAGCATGCGCTACACGCTTACCATCTTACTTCCATCACAGCGATAACAAAGACCCCTTCTCAAGTTAGACTCAAGTGGGACACCAAGTCATGGGACGACGCTCCGCATTTTCAGCTACGTATGAGGCGTAAATCGGCCGACGTTTATGTAGGAAATGGGCTGCACGACAGCGAGATGGGTACGAACTCTCGCAAGATGTACAAACTTAGCAAGAAACGACTGACTGCCCGATAGATATGGACGATGATATGCACTCTCCTACTAGTCCTTCGTCGCGTTCCATTCAAGATTCCCCTCGCACCTTTGGATCTCGCGCCGCTTCGGAGCCTCCACCGACGAATCTAAGCTACAACATTCATGGTTCTGGATCTCTTCCGCCCCTCATAGAAGAAAGCGCATGTTCAAGTCTGGGCGACCTTCCGTCTCTAGCATCAGGATTCTCAATCGCATCTGGCTCGTCTAACTCTCTGGGATCTTCTATGTCTCGTCGTCGCATGGCTTCGAATATCCCCTCTTTGGCTTCGTATGTCTCTCTTCCTTCGACCAACTTTGGTTCTGCATTCTCGCATTCGTCTTCCTCTTTGTCCGCACCGATCAGTACGCCGTCTCTCTGCCATTCACTTTCCGATCTATCCCTACAAGATGGTCCGAATAACCCCAGGACTCCTGCAAGTCAACTTATACACCAGGCAAATACCCCTCCGGAGGCACCACGGCAAACGAACGCAAAGTCCCCGTCTCGCAAGCTGTCTTCGCATATGTCACGCGCAAACTCTGCCTGTTACCCATTCACGCCATTGGAAGATGGGATGTCGCCTCCGGTACTGCCTTCTAACATCAAGCGTAGCTCGCTTTCTGGAAGTGAAGCCTTCTTGCCTGAGCAACGAATTGTTCAACAAACGATCACCCCTCCCTTACCGCAGCGCCCTTTCTCGACGCTTGCGTCTTCTTGTTCCACAAACGCTATGAGCTCTACTGCCGATCCTCAAGTCAACAAGCAGCTACAGCGTAGAAAGTTGGCTCTTGAATCAAGCAGAGGCTCCTTCTCTGGCCCTTATATCGTTGCCTCTGGGCATCCCTTACCTCGTCCAGGTTCTGGTTCTTTGACTCCGGGGCGTGATGGATTAGCGTCCCCTCTGATCCTCGACTCTACTTTCGATTCCCTGAAGACCTCCCGGATCCCTCAAGCATCGTCTCTGCAGCGAACCTTTGGCTCCTCTGGGTCGCCTGATTATTTCAACACTCGTGCGTCGAAGAATTGAGGTGTCTGAGTCTCATAATTGTTACGCGCAATCACTGTCTTGTTTCCGATCCATCTGCACGCCTCTGTCTCCTCTTTGTTTGTCTCTGTAAACCGTCATCTTCAAGCAATCCTGTATTTAACCGTCCCAGCACTCTCTTGCAAACCAACTGTGAACTGCCAATTGCAAACCCTTTGAATCAAAGTTGGGGTGTGACTAGCGTGACCACCGTGACCAGCCGTGTCAAGCAGTCACGCCGTACGCGTTCAGGCAATTGCAATGTATTTCACTTTGCTCTTGTCTTCGACAGTCATAGAGCGTTCTCCACCTCTCTCGTCTTAGGATTGTCAGACAGGTTATCTTCAACATGGGTCAGCTCGAGACCGCAATGGCCAACGTGAAAACGGCCATCTCAAAGACCAGGAGCAAGAATAAGAGCTCTTACGAAGAGACAATTGGACAAGTATCTTCGTATCTGGTATTTTTGGTACGTGCGCAGTGCATATAGCGCTATATCGTCGTGCTGGATATTTCTATTAGAGGTCGACAGTCTTATCCAAAGAAGCGGCGAACAAATTGTCGAAATGCCTCCGAGAGCGTCTGGCGCACATCTACGGCGCATTTCCACAACAGGGCATTGAACTTGCGGCTGCACTGTGCAAGACGCTATACGAGACGAAGATTTTGACGGAGTTTACAGCCGGAAACCAGGAACAGAAGCTCCTGTGGGATAATGTCATGAACGCGTTGCTCTCTGGAGTTTTGGTCAGTGGTTGCACTCAATGTTTACATAGTAAACTGACCTCCCGTAGGACTTTTATGATGAGAAACCGGACGGTCAGCTACTCTACCCCTACTGTGGCACTACATATTGAGAGCTGACGCCTCCTGTTCAGCTAAACGCAAAGAAGTCATAGGCGTCGTTCTATACCCTACACTGTGCTCAACTTTCTTCTCCATATCTATTTCTCATATGAGCGTTGACCTACGATGCACGGTAAGTCTTAATTACAGAATGAAAGCTAGAAGTTTGCGATATTGACCGCATATATGCTGTCTTTTACTTGCCTACATGTGCTAGGGCTACACGCTTCTCTCAGAGACTGCCGATGCACACAAAGCTAATCAAACACGCCTTCAAGATGTCTCTATTCTTGGAGGGTATGCATCATTCACATTTACTCCACGAAGAAAGTGCTGAGTTCACCTCAGATCCAGGCTTGGCTCTATCTTATGGCGTACTCGGGAATTCCTTGTCCTGGAGAGCGTACTCAATCTCTTCGCTCGTATGATTCCTTCCACCGGTGGAACCCCAGCTGGAAAAGCAGCTCGTACTGCCTTCATCCGTTCAGTGTCCGTCGAGTCATCTCCGGATTGTGCAGAGACAGGGGAGAAGCTTGCGAGGCTGCTCGAGAAAGTGCGGACCGCCGATTGGGACTATACCGCGACACAAATACTTGATGTGCTAGCGTCGTCTAATATTGCCTTGTGAGTGATTATATGCTGTATAAACTCATACCTGACGCGATGAATATCAGCCCACAGCCATTTGAAGTGACTGACGTCACGACTTGCGATAAAGCAAAGACCGTTGATCGCCTATATGTCGATGAAAAAGGCTTCATAGGAAACATCTTGCTTGACGTTCGTTTATCTGTCTTTCTTGGAAACTTATCTCTGACATGGTTGACTTGACAGGAGGATACATGCGACTCACTTTCCATCTCATACGATACTGTTACTGCGATCCAAGTGCTTTCCAAATCGACTACGAAACGACAAGAGAATCCTCAAGTTACCCTTTTCCTGAGCATTCCTCCGATCATCGGGAAAGATCCCATCACGCCACCTTGTACCTCGGAACAGCCCAGTGGACATCCTACTGTCACGTTCAGGCTACTTAAGATCGACCTTGTTCGATTTCAGCAGGCTATGAAGAGCCGTGGCATGGTAAGAATCGTCAGGATTAGCGATCAATTCATATTGCTGATGAGAGCCTCAGGAACATCTCGTCGCTGTAGATAGGGGTGCAAAGTCCTCGATACTCGCGTCACCAGCGAAATTGGAGATGGACTCTGCGGGACAACTGATTGAAGACATGCAGGTTGGTATCCGAATATCATCTCTGCGAATTCAAGGACTTATGCGATCCTGTGCAGCTTGCGCAACGAATCGAAAATTTGTCTCAATGTGAGTTACGCTCACATCGTTTTTTGTTGCTTCTGAGACATTTTCTACAGTATATGGTACCAACGACCCTAGCGATGGCTCTCCGAAGGGTACTGAGCCAGGGCTTGAAACTGTCTGTGGCGCTCCTACTCGACCACTCACGGATGACACTCAAAAGCAAGAGACTGGTACCGATCCGATCGCCGGCCATAAAGCTGCCTCATGTGCTAAGAAGCTCGACAGAACGGCTGGTACCTCTCCTCTTCAACGAGACGCCTCTACACGTAGTAATTCTGGTCTGTCCAAGACATCTGGCTTTCTTGCTGCTGCTCGCCCCGACTCGTCTAGCGCTCCAGAGGCTATCACTCATACAAGTTCACCCTTGCAACGCACCAAGAGTCAGGCTATCCTCGAAGCTGCCTTTGGTACCAGCGAAGACGAGCTCTCTGATATCGAAGACGTAGCTAAACCTCGCGAGCGCCCTAAACTAACCCAGAGTGAGGACAAGAAGCTTGCTACTGGTGCTCGTTTAGCCTCGGGGTCTCGTAAAGTGCTAGAATCTGACGACGATATACCCTCTACACCTACTCATCTGCCTGCTCGCAAGCCCGTCAAGAAACTTGTGATTGTTTCCGATGACGAAGATGAAATAGAGGAAGTCATACCTGCGTCAAAGCTCTCATCGTCTATTATATCTCGGCGACGCTCTACTCTGAACCTTGCTCCTGTAGACAAGGGTCTCTCTGCTGGCTCTGTGCGCAAGCTCTCAACTACTGTCGTGATCTCCACGGAAGATCCTCCCAGAGATGAAAGCGTCTCGGGTCAGAAAGATTCAAAGCTGGTTGGAGAAGTGGTCTTGAGAAAAGAAGCGTCTGACTTAGCAGGGCTCGTTCCCAACACGATTCTTGCCTCCACCGCTTCACGCACTCCGGAATCTGGCGCAAGGTCCAACGATAAAGCTACTCGGGATGTACCAACGAAACCGACGAAAGGCAAATCATCTAGGATCTGTGACGACGAGAGTAAACCACGTTAGTTCTTGCGGCTTTATTTGCTTGCCTTCCACTCACGCCTCAATTTTCAAAGCTCCGAGCTCCTCGCCGGTTCGGTTACAAGCTGTTCGCAAGTCCGTTAAATCAGCTCTACGGAACAAAAATGGTACAGCGCCCGACGGTCCTCAACCCCCGTCTCACGTGAAGCAACCAAAGAGAAGAAGGGAGCTGAATGCCTCAGTCGACGGTGGGAACAATGGAGACTCTGATCTTGACGACGGTGATGCCAGGCCTGGTCCTAGGAAACGTAGCAAAGGCACAGCTGTTGAGAATGAAGTCGAAGCTAAAGTCCGTACGACCTCTGGTCCGGCCCTTGCGGTCAAGCGTTATGGTGGTAGAAAAGGACGAACGTCCTCTCCAGTCATTGCTAACCACCCAAGCGTGAACTACGACTCTATCCCGAAGACACCTCCCGCATCTGTGTCCGACCATCGTGAAAAGTCTTCCGCGTTACCAGCCAAGGACGCGAAACTCGTTCCACAAAACACGAAAGCTGTCGCCCCCCTGGAGAAGAAACGCGGGAAACCAAAGCCTGTCCGGAAGGCGAAAGCAAACACCGATCTGGTTGTCGTCCAATCGCCTGATGCCCCTCCCGAACACCCTCGCATCGATGGGCGAATCACTAGATCCAAGCGTGCGACCGCTGCCAAAGAAGTCGTCGAAGTATCATCCCCAGAGAACAGCGAGACAAAGGTTACGAACGGTGCACTTGCATCAAATAAAAAGGCAAATATTGTCTTATCAATAGAATACATGATGACTAAATTCTTTGCGAACTTACAGGCTGTTCTCGCTGATCCAATTCGAGAGCAAGATTGTTTTGTGGCTGGTCTAGAGACTGAAGATGGAACGCACATGAGCACCCCTAGATTACAGGTTAGTCTGGCTTACTCGATTTGAGTAGGATCATTGATTCGTTTCCAGGAGAAACCGCGGCGCAAATCGAACAGGAAGCCTTGGAACGCTCTTCCTGCCGCCGCACCGGTCATCAAGGAGCAAGACGCAGGTGCATCGGAGGCACGAATTAATACCCAAGATGCGTCTATGGTTGCATCTGAGAACAACGAGGCAGGAAGTGTCCATGACCAGTCATCGGACGTTGCTGAGTATGAGGATACAACCATGGTGGAGGAAGATGTAGAAAATCCTGTCCTGAACAAATCACTCGCAGAACGCGAGCGAAATGTTACAATAAAGGTATATAAGATTATGAACATCTATAGCTGCGGACGGCTTACCTGCTTTCATGCCAGGAACACGTCGTTGATCTCACTGAAGCTTCTCCCATCAAACAGGCTTCCGCTTTGCTCAACGTTGAGAAGCAAAACTGGCTCGCTCGCTTGTCTAAGGAGCATTTCGCGGACGCTGACGAAGATGCATCGCCTCGTCCTCCGCATATCAAGCCATCTGTAACATTTGCACAGGCTCCCATGAGGATTCAAGAGACCATAACGAAATCGACCCCTCCTCCAAAGAGTAGATCCAAGGCAGCAGGTATGTCACGTCCATAAGAGCGTGTGTATATGGGCTCATACGCGTTGGGCAAGGTGTTACCCGTACAGCCGGTGACAATCTGTTCAAACGCGACATTACTGTCCCTACCACCACGACGAAAACGCGAGTTCGTCCTCCCTCCATTGAGAATATCGCCAAGGTCTTGGATGAGATACAAGAAGTGCGCTTGTGTTGTTCAGTCCGAGACGTTTGGCTGATTTCGTTTGCAGGCTATTTTACGCAAAATACACTCTAACGTTGAAGGCGTCCGAGAAGAAGTACGCCTGGGACGTGAGAGACTAATGGCCGATGCCAGCGCCGATCTCATGCGGATGCGTGCAGAGAGGTTTGACGATACTCCTGATAGAGTTGGCATTACTCATAACTCATGAATCGCTAGCATTACTCGGTACAACTTGCTCATCGAGCTCGAAGCTGAATACGCCACATTTGGTCGTAACGTTGCATATGGCTTAGACGACCTCGTACAAGTCAACCACAAGATAGAGAGCGAAATCAAGAAAATCATTCAAGACCACAATCGAGGTGGTATCTCAAAGAAGGCCCCAACCTCCCTGTTTTCTGCTACACTGCCTGCTAGTATCATGGCGTTCAAAGCCTAACTTTCGCAGTATTCAGGTGTTTTCTACTACTACATTGATACATCGATGCTTTGCAATATAATTTGGTCCATGCTACCGCACTTCTCACTTTTCCCTGCTTTCTAACCATTGCCGTAAATCAGACGTGGAACGCTTGAAACGCAACGTAATCAGAACCGAGCACAACGTTGAATGTTCGACATAAGTAACAGACCTTGATCCACTCTGATCGCGTGTGGATGCCGTCCAACCCTTGCTGAAGCTCCATACTGTATTTTGAGACATCCTTGTCCTGAAACCCAACAAAATATTTAGGGCCCGATGTCGATGAACTGGTAACGGAGCCGCGCTTACCTTGAAGAATTCTTTTGATTCCTCCCAGTCCTTCTGCGAAGAGAGCCCCGTATGAGAGTACTGAACAGAACAGCAGCAGAGCAACCACATTTCATCAATATCTCTCATGTGTCAACGGCAGAACGTAGATGAGCACGTACGTTGACAAGGTACATGAAGCTAAAGTTGCCCTCCAAACGTTTGTACAACACCTCATAATCTTGCCTGAACTTTTCGAGCAGGAAATGGCGTTTACCGAGGTTGTGGCGGAAGCTTGAGAAGAAGTAGGGTACGTCTGAATCTTTGGACTTGGTCATGATATACTTCCAGGTCTCCTCTGTGGATCATCATTGAGCGGGCCAAACACTGGAATACATGTAAAAATGTACTTACCAGCAAGCTCAGTGCTCTGAGATGCACATAGAGCGCGCATAGCTGCGCGTTCGACTGTAGGTGACTTTGGCTTCGCAAGGATGGCTTTGACATGGTCATATTCCTTCTGACCGCCATTTTTAACAGCCTACGACGATTGACTTCACGATGAGCTACAAGAAATGTATGTATGCATATGATATGAATGGTCATGCTTACTGTGACATAGGTTACGCGGAGTAAGTCGGGTGGGATGCATGAATCCTCCTCCTCCTCCTCCTCATCCTCATCCCCACTCTCGATAGCCTTGTTGAAGCGGCTCCGGAGCTCCTTGATCACGCTGACAGAGACTGAGCTGCTTTCTCAGAGCGGGGTATCGTGAAAAGTCTCACCCTTCGTCGCCCGCATCGGCAGCTTCCGAAATCGCTGTTGTTCGCAACTCATGGATATCGTCCGACTCGTCTTCGTCATATTCGTATCCAAGGCGATCGACGATTGGAGCGAACAGGTCCTTCGCATTTCGTGTTAGAACGTACGAATGCCATCAGCAATATAGACATACCCTTCGGAAAGCGTTGATTTTCTCCAAAATTTGCGGATACTCGTACCAGGTCGAGACGAAAACAGAGAAGCTGGTGGCGATGCAGTCCAACACTAGGCCTGTGTAAATGTCTGAGTAAGAAGAGGAGACCACATATACGATAGGACAGGAAGGTAACGTACGTTCTTCCTCATTGCGGAAGACATCAAATAGTGAGAGGACTGCGCTGACATCCAGATACCCTGCACGAGCCAACGCCACGGCATCATAGACCAGACCAATCCTATCCTCGAGTGAGAACACCGAGTTTTCTTTAACGGCTTCTTTGGCGATTGCAACGAGCCTTTCCGGGGCGTAGAGAACCCGATCTGCAGAAGATGGATGAGCTCGTTTAACACTAAGGTAATGAAGAGTAGAAGCCACGGACAAACGCCAGTCGCCCCTGCGTTCAATTTGAACGGCTTAGATGTGTCCAGAGGGATGGTGACCTCGCGTTGGTCGAGTAGAAGACTCCGGTCGATCTTCGCTTGGCCATTCTCGTCGGTTGAGAGCAAGCTCAAGGGAACACTCCTGCGAACAACTTGAATACCATGCATCTTAGATTTGCTAAGGATGTTCTACGCACCATATCGTGTCATTCTCTTCGGGAGGAGCGGGGCCTGTTTCTAAGAAACGGTCCTGACGAATTTTTATGCCGCTCTCAGTTTCAGTGACGGTGAGAACAGGGAATCCAATCTATTTAAGGTCAGCGCAATCAAAGTGATAGTATTGTAACCCTGGCACGTACTTTCTTAACCCAGTTGTCCATAATCTTAGCTACGTCAACGCCTGTATACATGTGAGGATCCAGCTTCGGAACACACCGGTGGAAAATTCTTACCGCTAGCCTCCTGTATACCCTCCCATAAGTCTTTAGTGACACTGTTGGCATACAAATGCTTCTTGAGGTAGATCGAGACGCCCTTCAGGAATGTCTCTTCGCCGACGAGGTGCAACAGCATGCGAAGCACTACATAATGCTGCATTAGCATATATATAAAATCCTCAATAGATTTTCTCGGAGTTACCTGAAGCTGCCTTGGCATAGGCCAAGTCGTCAAATATCTACAACATGCTGTGAGAAACGAACGATTGGATGACCTGATCTGAAGAGCAACGAACCTGGTTGACCATCGCCGGGTCTGGACAGTCAACTTCGATAGGATGGGACGATAGTTTCGCATCGAGTGTGAGTGCTTCGTTCAGTAGGTCGGTAATAAACGCAGAATGCAGTCTCCATTCAGGGAACAGTCTTTCATGGACAGGTGAGGACAGATGATTTGGAGTGGACGAGTTGTGAAGCTTACTTATCTAATCAGAATGTCAGTACAGTATCGAGAATAATGAAAGATAAATACACTTACCGAGGATGATGACCTCTCCCACCTTATCAAGCGAGTGAACAATACTTAGCCAATGCTAAAATATTGAACTCCTTACTCACCAACGAGGCAAAACCTTCATTCAGCCACAGATTGTCCCACCACTCCATCGTAGTGATATTGCCGAACCTGTACACAACCATATAAGGCTTGTAGTTGGGTTACATGGGGACAAACATACCACATGTGTGCGCATTCATGACCCTGAGTGTAGGCAATCTGCTTTATTGTTTCTAGGTCGATATCATCAGGCTCTACGAGGAAGGTACTAGTGGATCCTATGATCAAGCCCTATATTGAAAGCAGTATAAGTGCGGATTTGGATGACTTCGGATTAAATTAGGCTTACCCAGTTTTCCATAGCGCCATCAAATTCGGTGACAACCAGAGTGTCCAGCTTCGGCAGAGGATACTCAATATCGAACATCTGCTCGTAGAGGGGCATGACCTTTTTCTTGACGTCAAGTGCAAACTGCGCCTGGTGCACATTGTCCTTCGTCGCATAGAGCCTTAGGGGCCGGACCTTGCCGCTCAGAGGGCTCTTGTACGAGTCCTCAAGGTACACAAATGGACCATTGGCGTATGCGACGATATAAGTAGAGATGAGCGGTGTTGTCTGGAATTTCGTGATCTTCCACTTGTCTCCTTCACCAGTAGTCAATTCAGACAACTTGGATGAGAGCCAAGAGATGACGTCGGTGCTATCCGCGTATGACGGTGTGTATTCCTCCTCCGAGATCGCGGGCATGTTGCTCAAATTGACGGTGTCTGCGCGTGAGACCATCGTGAGGGCGACGGTAGTCTTTAGGAGTGGCTCGTCCCAGCAAGGGAAGGCAGCGCGCGCCGAGGTCGGCTGGCAGAGAAGTATGGTGTTCAGCGTCATGACGTGTTATAGGAATACGACCGTAGCATTCTCACTTCGAACTGCGTAAGGGCATAATATTTCTCCTTGCCTTCGTCTTCCCAAGTGCAGTGGTAGTAGCCCAACATGGAGCCGGTCAGCTCTCCCGCAAAGTCAACTTTGAGTGCAAGCTGAGTCCCAGCGGCAAGAGGGGCATGCAGCTGGATAGTGATGTGTTCAGCGTCCTCATCGACTTCGAACGCACTCGCGGGAATGGTAAGTTCCTCCTTTAATGCAGCAGAAGAAATCCGTGCATGGCTCAGCGCAAGCTTTGAGCTGTTAAACACTATCTTGGAAGTTTCTTTGAGGACTTCAAGACTTTGGGAGGCGTGTCATTATACTGAGTGCTGATGAGATATCGGTACGTACTGGGCAACTACATATCCATCGAACTTGAGCTTCTCCAAGTCTGTGCGAACTGTAACGTCGTAATGTTTGGGTTTTACGTCCGTCGGTAACCTATAATCTGCTGCAGGCTTAGTGGGTTCGACTTCGGTCATGATTGAGTGTGTCGAGCAGCTACAGGTGAGGTGGTGGGTGATTACTTTCGAAGCTCAAAAGTACGGCTATGAATGGCCTATAAGTAAGTCAAGGCTGCGGTTACCCATGTGGGCTCGCTACCAGCGCATGTACTGTCCGAGTCGCAATAGACGATTTTGATGACAGAGAGGCTGAGAAAGCAGCTATCGATGAACCTGCGCGTGAAATAGGGCCCAAAAGCTGCATGGTGGGCGATGCTCGCGGCCGGTGGTGACGGACGCAATTACGTGAAGAGCACGGTGTCCTCAGCCACACTGACTTCGCCGTCGAAGTCGTACCCGCATTCTTATCGTGCACTTACTTACTTGTGGAGATCGGGATCAAGATCTTTGTATGATCTCATTGAGACGATAACAAGCAGGTGTCGTATATGTAGACGGGGGTTGTACCTACTAGTACCATTTATCTCGGGGATTCGAGTTACATGGACAGCAGAGATATGGTAGATACTTAGTACGATACTTAGATGCCTGCGTTCTCGTTCTGCCAGCGCAGCTTCGGTGCCACTGGGCAGCAGTGGACAGACGATCGATGGATATGCACAGTTGGATACAAATACAATTGCAGTATATACATAGAGCATCTGAAGACTCTGGTAATGTTCCTCTGCAAGTTTACCAAGAATGATGTCCACCGCTCACAAGGACGCTTCAGAGAATGAATGATCAGCGCGCTGTACAGCGGAAGAAACAGAGGCCGAAAGACGTACTCGCTACCCGTGCAGAATGTGCTCGCGTCGCTGGTGAGCCAGGTCACCACGCCACGCAACTCGTCAGGTCTACCAAGACGTCCCATAGGGTTCTGGCTTGACCACTTCTCGAGCAGGTGAGGTTGACTATCCAGGTATGCCGCAGTGAGACTGATAAAATGCCGGCGCGTCGTCAGCTTCGTAGTACACACCGACAGGTCAACGATTACCTTGTGTAGATATAGCCTGGACTCAGTGAGTTGACACGAATCTTCCGTGGGGCTAACTCGCATGCCATGCTACGTGCCATCTGTATTACAGCCGACTTCGAGGTATTGTATGACACCCAAGCTTGACCCTAGACGTAGAGCATTATATATCAGCGGTATGAAGAAAGGTGTAATAGTGAGTATAAACCTGGTTGGTGATGGACCCGCTCATGCTCGCAATGAGGACGATGCTACCTCCATTGCCGAAGCGCTCCATCTGTCTTCCTGCGGCTTGCGCTGTGAAGAGCACTCCGTTCACATTGACATCTATGACCTGCAATTATTTGAGCGCGTCAACATTATACACCACACAGCTGATAGAGATAACAACAACATCTTCAAGTCAGTGCATACCTTACGGAATTCCTCAGCGGGATATTCGAGACAGTCGATGTTCGACTTCAGGATACCAGCAGCAGCAACACAGGCGTCCATCCGACCTTCCTTGTCTCCAATCTGCTTACCAATCTTCCACATCAAATCCTATACAAAAAGACCATTTCCTGTCAATAACTTGCAGACGGATACGATGGACGTGTATACTATACCTGATTGGTCACATCCCCGGTGATGTACTCCAGACGACCTTCACCACCCGTCTTACCGCTACTACCGAGCTTCTTGGCATAGTCATGAGCAGCCTGCCACTCAGCTGACGGCTCCTTGGGAAGGTCAACGCAATACACTGCACGAGCGCCTGCTTCGGCGAGAGCCAGAGCCATTTCGAGACCCAACCCGCGATTTGCGCCAGAGACGAGCGCAACGCGATCCTTGAGTGAGAATTCGTGAGAGAAGAGGGTGGGCGAGGGGTCTACATCAAAGCATACGCAGAATCAGAGTGAGCTTGGGATGAGCATGCAGAGATCGAATCCTTCTGCTTACTAGTTGTATTACCGCTTAGGGCGGCGTTGACACCTATTGGTCCATACGAAGGCTGTTGCCCAGTCTTGGGCTGATTGTCAACGTTAAGTACAGAATCCTTTGCGTTGCTCGATGAGAATCTCTGCAGCCCAAGAGCAGATGGTGCGGCTCGTCTTCCGAGGGTGGAGACAGCTAACGGTATGCGGGAGCGTAACGCAAAGGACATTGTGTTGTGTGGTAGCTGCGACGTGTGGATAGGCAGTTTTGAATGTCGGTCCAGTTTAGACATGCAGTACTTAAAGGTACTCTGACATCAAACTCATTTGATTATTTTGAAGTCGGAAGGCACATGAGTAGGTCACCAGGCCTCTATCAAGTGGGGTCATAACCTAAGAGAAAGTGTTTAGGGGCATTGGAACCAAGAAGCCGAGTTAAAGAGGCAGGACAACATACCTTTGATGACGTCTGTTTGAATTTGGAAATGGGCGTGCACCGCAATATGAGTTCCCCGTGACTATATTTACTCACGTTCATCTTCCGGATGAATTCCTGTGGTGGTCAGCAGAGGTATGCTGAGGCACGCAGAAAGTCTTGTATGTTGGCCATCAATATCACTTTGGCTGTGGATTATCGTAGCATTTAGCACTTGGGAGCTATAACATGATGCAACGTCCGGGCCGTGGACCTCAGGTCTCCGCCATAGGGGCTCGATCATGGATGCTGCATGACGAACTGCGTAGTATATAGGCCACAACTTGGTGACAAAGCTCAGCTGAATCAAGTTACGTCGTGAATTGATCACAATCGACACATATCTTGCCGCTTGGCGCATCAGCTGTTCCGCAGCTCGTCGTACCTAGGGTCGTTCTAAATTCACGACAATATCACAGGAAAGTATTGCAACGCGCACCACAAACTAACCAAGGGAAGCTCGGTCAAACGGGCGACCGTGTCCGTAAAACGCGCAAGTCGTGTTTACGATGGATGGTCACGCGTAAGAACTAAATCAAGGAGGTTACGCACTCTTATTCGAGGCACACCACCGTGACACCTTTACCGGCGAGCAGCCATGGTCGCATGAAGAGAGCAGGGGAGCGACGCTCAGAAGCGTACATCACCCTAATGCATTCGCTACAGCCATAGATACAACGCCTATGAACCCATACGACTGTTCCCCTGCGAGCGAACCGGGATGGCATAAATAGCACCAAATGGCGTACCTACAACCCATGTCATGCAGTACGACGCTGCGAATGACATGGAAGAGCTGACTTTCTGCGCTCCTTATTGCTCCTGAAGCCACTAACGCCTCTTGTTGTGGTGCTGGACGACTGAAGACTGTAGACTGTAGACTGGCATTTATGACCGCCAGATACGACAGTTCCTATCGTGATCGTTTTTCGAATGCGAAAGCTATGTAAATGTCTATGCACAAGCAGTCAGGTGGGTTAGTATATTGACTGGTAAAGTGACGTACTCGCTGCCTCCCACTGGTCTTCATCCATCTGACTCTCACCGTTCGAGTCGACGACCTTCATATTTTGCAACAAAGGTCCAAACTCGGCATGGTCCTCGTTCTCCGAGAATACTTCATGGAACTCTTTCACGTATACCGGAACGAGGTCATACTCGTCGGCCAACCTTGACGACATTAGCATGAGCAGGATGTCACATTTGATATATGTAAACGCACTTGACAAAGTTATCCCAGTGAACCACATATTCCGGTACGTCGTCTACCGCGTCTTTGAGATAGAACCAATACCGCTGGCCGTACAGCGCTGAATGGTGGCGCTGCTCGAACCGTATAGAATACACGCTATTCCCAAAGGAGAGATTTGACTCGTCGTCAGGAAGGGCTTCGAGCCGCTCTCTAATAACAGCAACCATCAGCACTTCATACAGGAATACAGTTCATACAACACGACTCACAACAGCCACGAGGCATTCGGGATGGTGCCCACAAAGGTTCCTCCGGGACGCAGCCACGAACTGACGTTCTCCATCATCGTGCGCGCCTTCTGTTCACTCTCAAAGGCATAGTGCATACAGAACTGCATAGAGACGACGTCAAATGGGTTGCCTGTGGGTGGAAGAAGGCTGTCGGGTATCGCAGAGTTCAACGAATTCACGTAGCAATCCAGGGCGGCGAAGTAGGCGTTGAATTTGGGTAGGCGCAGCTCGTCGTATCGTTTCCGCGCCTGGTCGATTGAAACGGAGGCGATATCTGGAAAGCAACTGTGTGAGCGGTATATGGGTAGTGGAGAATGAGGCGCACTGACCAACACCTATGTACTCCCGAATTCTAGCTTTGTTCCACTTGATCAAGTCGCCGCCCTTGCCGCAGCCCATATCAAGCACCTTGCCAGAACCCCGCGGTGGTCCTCGCATACCTCGGGGTCCCGAATTATACTTCAAATGCCCAGTATTTTCACTGGCGAGAAGAGTGGGGTGTGCGCGACTACTGATGAGAACACTTTTGACCCAGTTATTGAAGTTCTTCAAACCAATGATGGGCGAGTCTTTGCGTTGGTGCAGACCGACGTCCGGACGAGCGTTATCTGCGCGGCATGTTCAGAGCCGACATGAAGATGGATTATACAGAACGTACAGTGCCCGGCGATGAGCCCGACGTCTCGCGTCCTCTTGCTCGGATACTCCTCCTCATCTCCTTCCCTCTTCCTTTTCTGTTGTTTCAACATTTGACTTCCTTTACCGATAAAATTACTAGGACATGGCATCAAAAACTGCACCGCAAGACGCTCCGTTCAAGCTCAACACTCACCGACATCGTTCTAGTTCCTCACGTGATAGTGGTACAAGTACAGAACCCGCAGGGGTGATGCGATGCTTGGGAGCGTAGGGTATCTTCGACCGAGGGAACATGGGTATGGCAGGCGGGGACTGAGTCGAGGGCTGAGGCTGGGAAGGTGGTTTTGTACTCGCGGGTGGCTCGGGCTTCGGTGGGAGTGGCGATGGCGTGGAGAGGGCCGGCGGAGGTAGTGGTGGTGGCGGCATCTGCGCCGAACTGGGAGGCTTGCGGTCTACGCGTTTACTTGTCGTGGGGGACACAGGTCGCGGTGCTGCAGATGAAGCCGAAGAGGTTACAGAGCTTCGAGGCGAATGCGGCGACCTCTGCACGGCATTGGAAGACCCCATTATTGCAAAGGGCGATGCTGGGGAGCGGGTGTGTGGTGATGCAGAGGATCGAGGGT
This sequence comes from Irpex sp. Y119-03, assembly GCA_037042295.1. Classification (NCBI taxonomy): domain Eukaryota; kingdom Fungi; phylum Basidiomycota; class Agaricomycetes; order Polyporales; family Irpicaceae; genus Irpex; species Irpex sp. Y119-03. The sequence goes on along the minus strand of JAXQKB010000948.1, from coordinate 102,806 downwards.
GCTCTTGTATCTGGGTCGATGCAATGAGAGGGGATCGGGTGGGTGGTGTAAAGTACGAAAATGAGCCTTCCCTCTCCCGCGAAACGTCTGAGGCACCGGACGATCGCCTTCTGGATGTGCTCGGCATACTACCAAAGTGTTCTGTCATTTCGGGTGCGGAGTGCTCCGAAGTGGATGAGTTCGCAGTGGACGGCCGCGAGCGTGTGGCCTGGGTCATGCTGGCGAATGGAATGGTAGGCGAGGACGGCACTTGTGCGGGAAGCCCAGGCAGAGCAAGGCCACCATGAGGAGATATGGAGGGAAGACGTCGAGGAGGCTCTGGTGCATTGTTGCTGGGAAAGGCCAGCGGCGAACGGGTGGGAGGGAAGTAGCCGTTGTCCCTCGAGGCTCTGCCCTCCCTGTCGATAGTTGAGGGCCTTCTGCGGAGGGGTGTAGCATCAGAAAGCTGTTCGTTAGGACTTGCGGAAGGCTCGTCGGAGTGTAGTAGATGCGCAAATGAACTGGGGGTGCGGGGTGTTGTAGGTGTGAAGAGAGATTGAGTCGGCTCAGGCGGAGGGTCATCATTTAAGAGCACTGAAAGATCGGTGGCACGCCTCGTAAAGGGACTCGGGGCGACTGGGTTCGACTCTGGACCAGAAGAAGATGAGCTTGAGTATGAATTCGAGGGAAGTTCGAGGCGAAGAGGTTTAGTTTGTGTGACCGGAGAGTTGAGCACAGCGTCGCGCACTGGGTCGAAAGCAGGCATTCCGAGTCTAAGTAGAGCACAGCAGAAGTCAGAATCAGAGATTATGGAACAGGAGTATGCTAGAGGATCCGAACGTCGTGGCGGCCGTGAGCGTCGAGGTCAATGTCGAAGAAAGGACGAAAGCATGAATGCGCTTGGAGACGCCCGTCGAGCTTTCGCCGTCTCATTTCGTCAGTGTCACTGTGTACAATCTGGTTTCATCCCTGCAGAGTAAAAGCCTGGGATGTTACATAGGACTGCAGAAGAAACATAACGTCGGTTTGGTTGTACAGAGAAAGACGTACAGGGACCAGTACGAGAAGGACTGTACAGGGCCCTGTGCACATGTGGCACACGAGGAAAATGTAAAACGAAGCACGACGAGGCAAATATGAATGTCGTTGTTTGGGTCGTCAAGACGGCACTAGAAAACTTCCAAAGGATTTACGTGAACGTCTTCCCCACATAATTATCCGAATCTCACTGCAGATCTCCAGGAACATACTCCCCCGCACACGTACGTAGTAACCACCGTCATGGTATATTCAGCCGTCTGTGGAAGGACGCAAAAGGTGGCGGTGATACACTGTATTAATACGAGGATATACACAGGGAGACGAGGGCAGAGGGATAAGTACTGTATGGGACAGATTTAGTTCCTGGGTAGACGGTGCAAATAGCGAGCAAACACGGAGCACGTATATCGATACTCGAGAGACAACGAAAAAAAGGCGAATAAACACGAGAAAAAGGGAGAAGGGAGAAGGGAGGGGGAATATAGCTACGGTGGGGTCCGACGTGAGAAGCGCAGACGAGTCGATTTACTCTTGACCGAATCCGACGGTTTCCCTGTGGCGCAATCAGTACGTGTTCGTTAGCACAGAGAATACAAACACTCACTCGACAGCCAACGTCAGCTTCTGTTCCAAGGTGGCATAATCTCTGTACGGTGGCAGATCGATACGGTTAAAGCACGTGTGGCTCTTCGGCAGCTGGCTAGGATCGCCCGACTTCTCGATCGTGAAGCGACGAGGACCGTCCGAGCCCTGTAGATCCTTGAACCCGTTGACAGGGATACGCGACGTGCCCGTGGCGAACTGCAACAATCGGGATTTACGCTCGGGAGGCCAGCTTCGCACGCACTTCCAGAACCACTGTACGACTTCGTCGCTGACCTCGTAGCCTCGGTAGTCCGTGAACTTGGCCCAGTCGTCGCTGCGATGCAGTCACGATGTTAAAAGTGGAATAGGCTATAACGAATTTGCGGAGGCACTTACACGTCGATCTCCGACATACCACCGATGAGCAACTCTAGTTCGCGCTCATCGAAGACGTTGATGAGGTCCTGAGGGATGAGCTCGCTGAAGCCGGACATGAAGGCATCGAACTGCTCCTTGACACGACGAGAGATACGGTACTCGACGACGCAGTTGACGTAATCCTTCTTGTTCTCTTCCGTGACTGGGATGTTCTCACCGTCGGGCTTGAGCTCGACAGTGACCATCTCACCGAAACGCTCCTCGGTGGTGGTGAACGTCTCGTCGATAATGTCGGTGATGTCGTTCTCCCTGCACGTTACGACAATTTAGCAATGTGAGATGTAAGATTACGAGAAGTGATTACTCACAACATCCAAGTGAGACCACGGTGCAGCTCGGCATCCACGCTCTCCAAATCGGCAAGAGTGACCTTCTTCTTCAAGATCATCTTGTAGAACGCAGTAATGAAGTACGCATCGAGGAAGCGGCGATGGAAGATACCGAGCCCAAGACATCTACCGATGAACTTGAAGTAGTTCAAGTGCTCGGGGTTGACGCCAGACGCAGGGTTGATCTGGAGGGTATAGTTGTCATGCGCAGAGTACTCGAACAAGCAGTAGAAGGGGTTGAACATCTCGTGGGAGAGCAAGAAGAAGAATTCACTGCACAAACGTGAGCATCAATATATCATGCAGCGACAGATTCCGCTTACCGAGAAAGACCACCATAGTCCAATCCATCTTCACCATCGAACTTGATCATGAGACGCTTCTTCAAGTCGCTCGGCGTCTGCCTCATAATCTCGGCGTAGCTGTCCTCGAAGATATGGTTCCTGCGGACCTTGATCTGGCAGTTCCCAGGCTGAGCACGCATAGCAGGCTGGCTTCGGAAGTAAATCAGCTTCCTCCTGAAGTCACGCTTGTACTGAGGCACGTTCGCGTCAAGCGTAGACGGCATACGGGGATCATCCCACGTCGTCGTCTTCGTGTTGTGATCAACAAAGTACACACGCGCGGTCGACGTGAGTCGCATCTCCCATCCAGATGGCAACGGTCCGAGCTGGGAGATCGTCTGTGGCTGCAGGGCTGTGTTCTGCCCGTTGGGACCCATGACACGGATGACGGTCTGGCGACGGGGGTCGACCCAGGTCGTCGTTCGTGTGTTGTGATCGACATAGTATGGACGGCCCTCGGGAGTGTAGCGTTCCTCCCATCCTGACGGGAGAGGACCTGCGCCACCCGTGGTGGTGTTGGTGCTGGCGGCGAGCGCAGCCGTAGATGTGTTCGCAGCGAGAGCAGATGCAGATCGACTGACACCAGACGCGGCCTCAAGCATATCGTCGACCAAGACACGGCGGTTGTTGTGGTCCCGAGCGGCGTTGGTGTCGCCCTCCTGAGCATGAGTGTTGGTGGTTTGATTGGGAGATGGTCGGTTCCATGTAGTGCTGCGAGTGTTGTGGTCTACATAGTACGTACGGCCAAGAGGGTCGATGCGACGTTCCCAGCCCGGCGGAAGAGGTCCGTACTGATCTTCATGGGGGTTGAAGTTGCGCATCTGGGCGTTGTTGTTAGAGGCAGCCTGGGCGTTAGCAGATGCGTTGGTAGTTGTTTGCTGTGTGGGTTGAGCGGCTGCCTGAGCGGAGCCGGTGGATACCGGACGTGCTTCTGCAGGAGAAGCAGTAGACTGTGCAGCCGTTTCAGTCTCAGGCTGGGGTGCAGGGTTCGGCGTAGGCATGCTAACACGAGCACCGTCAGGACTTGTGGTGGTAGACGCAGTAGCTGAGGGGGTGCGCGACAACGTGTTTCCAGCCGCAAGGCTACTGCCAGTGTTGAGGGAGACCGACGAGCTGTCGAGGTTCATGGAGGCGATTTGTTGAGCTGCACCATCAACCTGACCACTCGGAGCATTGTTTATCGGCTGGCTGACATTGGTAGACAGATAGATGATCAATTTGCCGTGAACGACGAGGTTATCATTGGACTTCTTCAAGTCCAAAGTAAGCATCTCTGATGAAAGATACTATGAGCTCTGTACTATAGCGATGGCATATATTACTCACCATGTCCACCAAGTTCCAAGTCGATAACATCGCTGACCCTCACGTTCACAACCCCGAGGAAACCCTGGTCCCTCTTCTTGAACTTGCGCTGATCGAAAATCTGCACTGCTATCACAGAAGAGTCCTTGACGGTACTGCAGCCCAGTAAGCACCAGAACACCCCTGCAGTGGTGTGCAACTTACATGTCAAAGCTCTCGTTCCAGTACGGGTTCAGAGTCTTCTTAATGACACTGGTCGTGTGTGTCTGCTCCGCATCGACAGTGATTACCGCGAAAGGGTCGGGGAGGCGGAAGACTTCTCGTTTGGACAGACCATCGGCGGCGACCACTGAACAGATGTCAGCAAAGAGCCTTGAAGAGCTCGACGAAGATAAACTGACCTGTAATTCTAATCTTTTTGCTGCTGCGGGTGTGAGTAGCCAAGCACGACTGCAAGTGGATATGAAGGATACTCACGGTGCGCCTTGAGTGGCCGACATGGAGGTGTAGGAGGCGACAAATCCCTTGTTTGTCTATAATCGGGTCAAGAAATGAAGGGGACTCTACTTCGAGCTCGACGCGATGAACGACGAGGAGAGGGAGGAGGATGCTGACCAAGCCGCGGAGTGGGTGGGTGAGCGACTCAACCAAATGTGGCACGGCCAGTACGGCCGGCCGCACACATGGATTCCGGCCGGCGAATCCCGATCCTGCATCAGAAATAGTTAGACGCCTGTATAATCGCCGCATGGTACTCGCCGAGTGGCCGTGGCATGCCGGAGTGCTATTAGTGAGCAACATGCATCCACGTTGATTTGTTGCTGTCCTCCATGCAATCCATGTGTATCCAGCCGCAGTAGCATAACTCAGCAGAAAGCCTCCATAACCGCAGCAGCTTATCCTAATACACTACGAGGCGACGAGGTGTAATTGTCGCGCAATAGCACTGACTTACGAGATCCAGAAAGCTTGCTGAATAACGAGACTGAGGAACCGGGCGGTATGTACTTACCGCTGATACTCTTGTCTGCCATCCTAATCCAGTTGAGACCCTTGTGCAGTGCGCGATGTCATCGCAGACGCAGATAGAGGAGCCCAGAGGTGCGATCATCACGCCTGATCAAGAGGCGGCACTTCAGATGCCCAGGAGGAGTGGCAGACAGCGTTTGCCGTCCTCACAGGTAAATGTAACTCGGTATGACGATATGTCCTTGTCATCATATCTTCGCAGCATGCGAAGACACAATCGACTTTCAATGTGACGGTGAAAAGAGAACAGACACCAGGCACGATACCTGTGAAGCGCAAGTACGAAGAGCCAGAAGAGCTCGACGTACTTGGACCAAGTTCTCGTCCGCGAATAATTAACAGATGTTTTGTCAATCTACCACCCCGAAAGAAGCGGGCTCAAGCGGGTCATGATCCCGCTGCTATCGAAGAGCAGGCGCAGAGTCGGCTGCCGCCTTACCACACGGAAGAGGAAACAAAAGCCTTCTTCGCGAGTCTCTTCCACGTACGCCATCTTACACTCCAAATCTCCGTATAAACTGTTTTTATTGATTTTTAAAAGCCTGACATTAAAGTCAAAGTCAAGAAGGATTTCTCCTTGGAAAATGTCGTCTACGATCGCCTCAAGACTCTCGGGTTCACCGAGAAACTCAAACTGGACTTGTCTCACAAAATGCGCACCTTCACCGTCAGACGAACCTGGATGAGCACCAACCTCGGAGGCTGCGTACAAAAAATGATCGGTCGGCCATCGGACGAGAAGAAAGCTCGTCACGGCTACCCACATTTCCTCTACCTGAGCCACAAGTATCACCCCGACTCACCGAAATCGCAAGGCGTGCCTGGTGTATTCTATAGCATCTGCGATTTCCAGGAAGGATATCCAGCAGAGACGCGGGTCTTCGTCAATCTCTCACAAGATGGCGATTACTATTACATGGGTAACTACAAGGTTCAACAGGCGGCACCTCTTACCTCGTACGAGTGGAGCCTTGTGCCTGCTAGGGTAGGTTCAATGCCTCCACTACACCTCTCTCGTCACGTAAGTACGGTACATTAACTCTGAGTCTCCTCGCCCATAGATCCGAACTGCTTGGACCACAGTCATGAGCACAGCGCTATGGGCCAGGGAGATACGAATACGCATAACGCTGCGGATGCAGCTCGCGCCGGGCGAGGAGCTGGGCATGGCTGCGATCGAAGCTGCGTCGGCGCAGCGGGATAAGTACCTTGGTGTCACGGCGCAGCAGATTCATCAAGCTATAGTCGATGGTCAAGAGGTAAGAAAATCACGAATGTTCTCTACGTCAACATCTTCTGGACAGTTGACGTTTGTAACGCAGAGGATATACGTGTGGTGCTTGAAACCTGTCGAATACGACGAGGAGTTCTTGGACAAGCTGATGGGTTGGGTGGAGGATACGGAGCGTGGCGATGCGCCGCAGTTCTAGGGCACGTAGACACTCGACAGTGCTTTCAATTTGTGTATATGGATACGAACTGGTACGAACATGTATACTATGCAGATTTCAACCGGATGACTGCGCAAGCAGTGTAGTAGCCCAATTGGACTGGGAGTGAATGGAACGTCGAAGCGGAACATAGACAGCTAGTCGATTGGTTGGACGTAGCGGGAGGACACTTACTGAAAGCCGAATATATCTATAGTGAATGGGCCAGAAACGTCAGCAGCGTATCGTGAATGCGACTACACACTTACCCTGCTCAAACCTGGCCACATCCCAACAAATACAGACACAAGACACCACGAAGGCATCAAAAAATTCCAAAAATTGAAAGCACCGCACGAAACGGCTGTACACAGCGCACTTTCGAAAGCCAAACAGCTTTCCCTCGCATCCACACCGCCTCACGAAGAGACATCGACCCGCGCGAGTTCCACCTGACTTCTGCTCCATTGGCACCCTCCTAGTGCTCAAGGCTTCGGAGGGCACCGCCACAACCTCCTGCACTCCAAAGATACGGACAAACCTCCTTCATCCCCGCTCGCATGCTTCCGATACACGAGCCCGTTGATGCAACGGTAGCAAGACCCCTCCTAGCATATCGTGTGCCTTTTGAGCCCCCATGTCCCGAACTACCAGAGCAACGACCGCGCCCGTGACCGTGACAATGAATCCCGCTCCTCGCCCCGCAGAAAGCAATGAAACGAACCAAAGCACCGTCTCCCTGTGCGTACCACTCTGACGACACCTGCACCAACTCTGTGGAAGCATCCAAAAGCGCTTCTAACCAACAAGTACGACTTCCCACCTTCTACAACCATAGCGTAGACATCTCCAGCCTGGCACCCTTCCATCTACCCGGTACCACGGGGCCACGGTGGATTACACTTCCAGTCTGCGCGAACAGACCGTCGCCACGGTCGAACTCGAGGACGAACCTCTGTTGCGACGTCCCGCAGGAGTCGCAACTTCGACCGATGGAAGGAGGAATCATTGAACCGCGACGCCCGGGCCTTTGAGCAAACTTCCAGATGCGAGGGAATGAAATCTACTTGCAAGGAGTAAGGAAGGATACGAGGGGGAGCCATTCCTGCCGGGTCAAACAAAGCGCCCTGTCCACAAATCCACAGAATCGATAGCAAGCTTTCCCATGTCGTCAGAGCAAGAGGAGAGCGGCTGGTTCGTTAGCAAAGCAGCCTTTGAAACGTATCTTCGCGGAATAGATCATGGACCAAGCCACAAAGCTCGGCAGGGCCAGAATAGCCAGTCCATAAGGAAAGACACACGTAGAGGCGTAGGGTAGCGCGAGAGTCAAGCCGTCCCGCGTTGCTGAACTCGTATACCACATACGAGAAGGTCGGGAAGTGAGTGCATACTTGAAGCTAAGAAAGGTTGTGGAAGTCAAGATACTACCGCACGGCGTGTGTGAACGTCCAGTCTTCCTGTGATGAAAGAGCAAGATCGTTGAGGGATGCACTAGACATGTCCGCACAGTACTTTCCAGTTCACCCCTGCGCAATTTGCGATCCTCTTGAACCCGAGGAACCGCTGCTTACGATGTCGCCAGTCTGTGTGTCGTCCTTATCGCTTCGAATCCAGTGTGCCGCCGCTTTGAACCACCAGTGACATATGAGCCATGTAGCCATGTATGTTTCGCTCCGCTGCGCACGCCGGCGACTTCCACGGATTCCAGGCTCCCTACATACGTTGCCCAGCTGACTTCGGGAAAGAAGCAGCTAGAACAGACGCAGTGGCCTGCGGCAAGCATAACACACGTAAAATATTGCCGGGGTTGAGCATGATGACCCTGACAGTCTGCTCGGGAGGGTGAGTCGAGAGACTCCAGCTGAAGGTGTCCAGTGTGTGCCTTGTATGAGTGGGAAGTCGCTGAGCTGGTGGTGCACCCGTAGCCAAGCTAGAACAGCAACACTGAGATTCAAGGAGGCCACGGCAGAGCAACGTCAGGCGAACGACCTCGGGGAATGAGGCCTGTGCGTTTGCCCGCTTTCGACGAGCATCTCGCGTAGAACATAAGGACTGTGCGTGAATCACTACCCAGCAATCTCAAAGCATATCAGGTCCCGCGACGTGCCTCTAGTGCCAGTTCCCATAGCCTCTACACCGTCTCAGACCATTGGATACTCGTGCGTTCCGGCGCTGCCATCCCGTCGCGTAGAGCAACTGGGGATTCCCGAGGCTGCACTAGCAGAGATCTGTGTGTATGATCCGGAGGAGAGAGGCTGAGTTATGGTAGATGAACACTTTCCGGAGGCACGATAGTTGCAGTGGATAGCTGGGTCAAGGTGATGGAGAATGTCCAAATATGTCCCAGCTTGACGCAAGACGAATGCCGCAACCTCCAAGAGTCGTATGTGTCACAGTGTAAGCAAGGTAAACGAAGCGCACCACATGCCAGTTGCCCGTAGCATGTCCCAGCACCAGCAACAGCCCACAAGGCGAGTGAAGACACGCGACTGCCGCGTTTGCACTTAGGTTAGATCGCACCCCAGGTCAGAGGGTGAGAGGAAGTTGGCTGAAGTGGCAATGTACTGGCGGCCAAAGAACGACTGAATCCGAAGCAAGGGGCTAGGAGCGTTGATAGCCATCGACTGGACAAGTATCGCAAGCAGGGTGGCCGCCGAGAGCTGGTGGGAGGAGTCGCAATGAAGGTGAACGAGAGAAAGACGCAAGCGGCCGCCCGCGCGAATGTCGCTGGCAGTGGCACGTGAGCGCGTTGAACTGCCCCTTTGGGAAGTTTTGATCTGTGATCAGATCTTGTAGACGCTAAATAAAATCGGACTTCTCGGAGAGATGAACGCAGTCCAATATATATCGTGGTATTCATCCGATGGGAAGCAAATTAGACAATCTAAACTACAAATGCTAGTAAAGCAGCTGGAACCCAACACAAACAACGAAGACAGCGGATACAGGAGATCCTATACTACCAAAGCAGCCAACCTACGAAGGTGCGGTACATTCAAGTACGCAGGTACATAAGTCTCTAATCCGGAAACCTCGCGCGGCAAGGGCAGTTCGTAACCTCCGACTTCGTCCAACTCTGGTGGCAGAAGCAGATGATCATTACGGTCGTTAGCATTCACGCGAGACGCTACTACGCGCAGGATCTCGGGTGATATCGGTGACTAAGAATCGAATTAGCTATGAACACCAGTGCAAAGCTGCGAAGTCGTACCTCATAGTCAGCGACGTAGTAGTTGGTACACATACGCTGGATCTGACTCGGTGTCAACATCCAGCAAACGTCATAAATGATCTCTATGTCGGCGGCAGTAGACTAATGCAAACGTCAAAGAGTGTTCGATGAACGATGAGTGCAGTACAAACCTTCTTCAATTGTAGCAACTTGGTGGCCTGCATCAAGTGTTCTAGCTGAAGAGTGCCCTCGGGCATGTCATGGGACTTGCACCACTCCTCAATACGGGTGATGTTGTATTGTATTTGCATAGCTGACCAGTCTGCGTGAGTGACGAGAATATATCCAGAGTAATATCCACATACCGCGCTTCCATGATGAGAAGTTGCGTCTCATGAGTAGATCGTTGAAACTCGTCACACCGATCAACTTGAGGAGCTCCGTGATGACCTGGTGCACAACAGATTCTTCCATGTAGTAGCTCTTCAGGCTACGCCACACCTTGTTGAGCAAGTTCAAGATATCGTCCATGCTGAAGGCGGGCTGCGTGTTGGAGTTCATGAGACGGTTGAAGAACCTGCCTCCACCGTCACTCGTCGTGAAACCGGGCAACGACTGGCTCTCGATGAGAGCAGGGATCACCATCTTTGATAGTCTCTTCTTCGTCTCCGACATCCATGTGTGGTAGATGTTGTATTCCAGGCTGTCCAGGTCATGCTTGACAACCGACACAAGGCGCTCATAGTCCTCCCATTCGAAAGGTCTGACCGCGTTTTCTTCTCCTGGGCCGATGCCTTGCAGCATATCGCTCTCCGCCACACAGATAAACGAAAGCATCTCGTGGACGTTGGACAACCAGAAGATACCAGGCTGTATCGCGTCCTCGCCAGTGAAAGACTGCAAAATACGTGAGTGTCTATACAACTGGAAAAGGGACGAATACGTACCATGACGTGGGTCTGGACGGTTTGCATGACGTTGGCCAGGAACCGTTCGCTCTCCTGAATGAGACCGTACTTCCACATCTCGTTCGTAATGAGACTGATGAGGTTCGCAGGGAACAGAACCTCCTTGACAACTGAGGTATTGGTGGCGCTGATAGGAGGGATCTTGAGGCCACGAATGAGGCCATCCAGCACATCCTCGTCCAAGCGGCGGGCATCCTGCATGAGGCGAATCTTCTCCTCCGCGGGATCGTCGTAAATATCGTTGAGGCCACTTCCGCGGAAGCGAGGGAGACCGTCCTCAGCGTTATAAGCCACAGATACCGCACGAGGGTTGGCGGCCTGGCTCCGCTTAGCCAGCATCATGAGTTCATCTGCAGATGTGCGATTTTCTGAGGGCGAGATAGCGTAGATACCAGCAGAACTGTGTCTGCGCTGATGACTGCGGCCCGTGGAAACTGTGGTGCTGCCGTTTGCAGCTCCGGAAGAAGCATTGTTGGGTTCGCCAATGCGCAAGTTCGGTGCGAATGTAGGGGACACAGGCTCCAGTCTTGCTGACTTGCCGCCGAGCGCGTTCAAAGCATTGGCTCTGTTGAGTTGCTCCCGCAGACTGCTAACCTCGTTCTTGAGAGTGAGGATGACAGAGCTGTCGTCGGCATTGCGAACGGGAACTGTGTCGATGGCTTTCTGACGAGCCTCGAGCTCAGCTGCCTGCCGTGTGACATCGCTGGTAAGCTTCGCAATCGTCTCTTCCTTCTCCGCCGCTCGTGCCAAGGCCTCCTCCAACTGCCTCTCTATCTCGGCCTTCTTAACGAGAAGCTCATCGCGTTCAGCAAGTTGAGCTTGTGACTCTTGCAAACCGGCCTGCGCCTGTTTAGCACGCGACTCTGCATCCTCGTGACGAGCGGTCATGGTCTGAAGCTGCTGCTCAAGTTGTCGGACCTGCACCTCAAGGCCCTTCTTCTCCTCCGTTCGTTTTTGCAGCGACTGAGTCAACTCGACGACCTTGTTCTCCAAGCGATACGAGATTTCCTTGAACTTGGAGACGGAACGAGCCTCGGCCTTCAATGCCTTCAGCTCCTTTCGAGCCAAGCGTCGACGGATGCAGGATTGCAGGTAGATAACGTGCTTGACATCTGATCGGAATGTGCGTCGGACCATACTAAAAGGACGTCAGTAGGATCAGCTAATGAGACGGAGAAAATTACTCACAGTCCACGTAGCAGACTCTGCAGAGTGGTGACTGCGTGGGCTTGACGGGCATCCTTGTACATACGACGAGCCTGAGCTCCACGAACACCTGGGGGCAAAGTCATTTCAGATTGTGCACGACGAAGTCGTTCAAAGCGAACTCACGACTCTGGAAGCGCACGACTGCATTGCGAACATCAAGGAACCGGCGCCGTTGCGTGAACCTGCGGCAGGCAGTCTGAAGACGAGTCGCAGCGACAGTCCTCCGTACTCCCTCGACGAACTTGCGAGCCATGATACCGCGCCACCATGTCTGAATCTTGATAGTGGCCTTCCGTAGCTCCTGGTATTTCTTGACAGCCATCTTCCGTCTCATGTTCTTCTGCACGATCGTCACCAGGGCGTTCAAACGTTCAGACCGAAGCGACTCAAGGGCAGCCAACATGCCAGCTCGGAAGAAGATCTTGGTGAGACCCGACTGGTACTTGTCGGGATCGTTGATAGTTCTCTCCAGGATCAAGTTACAGAGCGGCTGTAACTCGAGGTTCTGAATCATAGGAGCCCACTCGCTCGAGTTAACAAGCATGTAATACCTGCAAATATTGGTCAGTGGTATGCGGAAAGTTAGCCACAGCACACATACCGCTCTGCAAACTCTTCGTATGTCCAACGTGTAGGATAACCTGCGCAACTGATACGGATGGTCTCGAGAACACCGCAAGCGCGTAACTGCCCCAGAACCTGTGATGGAGTGAACTCCCAAGCCTTCTTCTGCTCGTTGGGTTTGATACAACGGATATAGTGGACGTTCGTCATACCCAGAGTTTCCATGAGGCTGTTCAGAGAGGCCTTGAAGATAGAGGCCTGTGTCGGTTTTCGTGCAACGGCCCCCGGCTTCTTCGGTCCTGCAGTTGCCTGCGACATAAGTGAGACTCTGCCAGGATCGGGAATGATAGACTGTCGCTTGGAGCTCGTTTCGGATACCGTAGGAGACGCAGGCGGGGCATCTGCTGGCTTTGTCGCTGCAAATGCAGCATCGAGCACCTCCTTAAGGAAAGCATTCTTCGTACCCTGGAGCAACGCCATATGTTCGTCGGGTACCGTGTCACGATTCTTCTCCAAGAAACCTTCCACCTCGTATGTCACATCGAGAGCGTAGTGTGCAATCGTGAACGCGGTGTTTCCGAAACGAGGCTTCTTGAAAACATTCTTGTTCTCCGGTTTGTCCAGTTGGTTATTCAGCTTGGTGAGGAACGATGTGTCCGTGCCTGCAGGTAAACGAGACTCCTCATCTAGCAGTGCTAAAACACCCAGCCTGCTCTCAATGACGTCAATGCAAGGTTGGTTGTCCGAGAAATCAATGAATGTCCAGTTAATCTTCTCCCGAACGTATTCCTCCTGTTCCAACTTAAACACGTGCGCGTTGAACTACAAGGAAGACAATTCAGCGGCATTATTATTCCAGGCTGCAGAACTTCGTACCTCCTGTTGGAGCTTTTCATTGGCGTAATTAATGCTGAACTGCTCGAACGAGTTCTAGAAGCGGTGGCAGTCAATAAGGCACGCGATAGTGATCAGCCCGAAATGATAGGTACCTTCTTGAAGTGCTCGAAACCGTAGATATCAAGAACACCAATAAACATCTCCGCTCTTTCGGCAGCTTCACCGTTTTCGCCGGCCAAACTCTCATTGACAATGGCCACCAGCCATTCGAACAGACATGCGTAGACGAACTTCGCCACACTATCACGGACGGCAAGGGCCTGGGCCGAATTGAGTGAAGTAACGATCTTCTCCGAACGCGTCGTAATCTGCTTCTTGACCGTCCACTTCTTGAAATCAGCAAGAGGCACGCCTAGGAAAAGTGTTGAAGTCTGAAGGGCAGGATCCGTGTCGTCGATATTACTGTCGTTGCGCATTTGGATGATCTTGATGTTTCCGAGATGCAGAAGAGCCGCCAGAAGCTTGAACACCGCCCATTGCTTCTCGATACCGATACCTATCGTCGACAGCGCCGTCTGTGTCGTCCTGAACTCCTCGGCGTCATCTACACCGTTAATCGGTGTTGATTGCGGACCCCCTTGTTTCAGGTAGTGGAACTTGGAGACGTCGGTGTCGAGAACGAGATCTTTTCGTTCCTTGAGCGGGGCACCCGCGCATAGCTGATAGAAGATGTGGTAGTTTCGCTCCGTAAGCGGCTGGAAGACAACACGAGAGCGTTCCAGCAGATATGTTCGAATTCGTGCACCGACAATCTCTTGCTTTCCATCAAAGAGAATCTAGGGGAGCCGTGTCAGCACGGAAGACTGTATCTTTGGTTTCGACTGACCTGGATGTATTTACCGAAACGGGATGAGTTATCGTTACGCGTCGTCTTTGCGTTACCAAAGGCTTCCAGGACGGGATTCGTAGCAAGGATCTGTCGCTCGACTTCACTGGACTCGTCCAGCGACGCCTTCGTCTTCATCTTGCCTTCGGACCCAGGGGGGTTGACAGATGCAATATACCGCATGATAAACTTCGCAGATTCTGTCTTTCCCGCACCACTATACGTTGCATGACATTCCCATCAATCCCCCAATCTTAATGTGGTAATAGCATAGCTGACGCACCTCTCTCCCGACACAATGATAGTCTGACCCGTCCCATCTCTGCTCATGGCGGTGTACGCGTCCTCAGCAATAGCAAACAAATGCGGCTCAAGCTCCCCCCTCTTCCTCCCACTATACGCCTGAATAACTTCCGGCCCATAGAGTGTTACGCGCTGGAAAGGATTGACAGCTATCAGCACAATACCGCTGTACGTGTATATACTGTGTTGTGCATAGCGATTTCGGATCGTGTGTAGCACTTAATTATCCAGGTATCAGTTCAGCTATCCTCACAAGTTCACAGCCCGTGACGCACCTGAGGGCTCATTAAGATGTGACAAAGTCGCCAAATCATCGGCGGTTTCGAGCAATGGAGGGTTACGTAGAGGGGGTAGGTCTTCTCTGCCGTCCTTGATCTCCTTCACAGTGGTGTTTATCGTTATTTCCTACATACCGGCACACAAATTGTGCAAGGATCGCCGAGTGAGCTGGAGATTGCATTCGGCGTGAAGTCGAAACATTACCTTGCCGCGTTCGTCGACAAATACCAGCTTGACAGTGTCGTCTGCATTCCTCGTGACCGATGTAACCTCGCCAGATATCCAGCTGAGGTCCTTGTCGGGAAACCAGACCTGGGTACCCTTGCTGTATATGTTTTCCGCCATAGCGGTCGGTGGACGGAGGAATACCAGGTGCCTGCTGTAACGATGCAGATATTATGGGCAGGCTATGTTCCCCGCATTTGGCCAAGAAATTCGCACGATCACCGTAGACGGAGTAGCAGACGCTCAGTGTCATGATGATCACAAACTCAGAAATAGCGTAGATACGAGTGCATGATCATCATCATCATGAAACTGAACTCTACACTTGGATGCCTGATTTTTATCCCAAAAATCCTACAAGCCAGTCCATATGAAAGGTGTCTTGACCTCGAACTCTCCTTCCAAAACTATATCGTAACTGTTTCTCCCAACCAAGACCCGATGGTTTCCAATGTCAACCTTCCAAGCGTTCTTCGTCACATCCCAATACGAAACGGCGTACTTGTCGAGGTGGATAGTCACAGCGGACGAAGCTCCAGGAGTTAGGTCCTTCACCTTGGTGAATCCGCGCAGCTGCAGCTTGGGTGTAGTCAAACCAATTTCGGGGTTGGTGATATAGACCTGAACAACCTCAGAGCCTGCAGTAGATCCAGTGTTCGTCACAGTGACTGAAACGTCCACGCCAAAGGCAGTATCCTGATACGTCACAGGAGATATGGCAAGATCTGAGAACGAGAAGCTCGTGTACGACAATCCATGGCTAGTGCAGGAATCAACAATAGGGACATCTACGCAAGCACTCGAGATACTCACCCGAACGGGAACAGCGGCTTGATACCTCTTGCCTGGTACCACTTGTATCCAACAAACAGGTCCTCTCGATAGTAAATCTTCCCATTTTCACTCCGTGTGTTCAGGTATGCAGGGATATCCTGTTCACGTTCGGGAAGAGTCAGAGCAAGACGACCAGAGGGGTTGACATTGCCATAGATGATATCCGCCAGAGCATTCCCGACTTCATTTCCCGAATACCATGCTTGTATAATGCCGTTCACGTCGTTAATCCATGGCATAGCGACAGCAGATCCCTGTAAAACTGATCAGTTCGTTGCATCTCCAGGTCTCTTCCACGAACTTACGGCTTGTATGCAAACAACGGTGTTAGGGTTCGCTTTGCCGAGACGGGCGATCAGCTCATTCTGTCGCCCAGGCATATCCAGGGTTGGTCTGTCAAACCCTTCGGCCTCCCATTCTGGAGACAAGCCGACGATGACGACGACTGCATCCGACTTCGCAGCAATAGCAACGGCGTCCTCGATGGCCTTGTCAGCGTCGATCTTCTCGCATCCTCCCAAGCGCTACATATAGATAACTCAGACAATTTTTTCACTATGATAGCCAGCGATATGCTTACCACACCACGCATCAGTGCAGGCTGCGAGCGGTCTGATTCTGGGCCTTCTGGTGGCTTCGTATTGGTATATTCAACGCGTACATCGACAGACTTGCCAGCTGCAAGTCTGATCACTGTTTTCTCCTCCACTGTACCCTGACTATTTGAAGGAGCGTCAACAAGGCCGACGATGACGTACAAAAAACAACGTACCCGTAGAAGAATTCCCCGGGTCGCTGCTTTGTCCAGTTATCAATGGCAAGCTCCCCATTCACGAACAACTTCGCCCGACCAGCGACGGTAAGACCGAGTTCATATTCCGCAGTCTTGTCAAACTGGAGCTTCCCGTTTAACTTGATTGTCCAGTTAGGGGTGAGATCGGCGGGCAGGAAGTCATTGAGCTTCACGCGAGTGTCCTGCAAGACAAAGTCCGCGACCGAGTCGCCTATGGGATTCTCGTTCGAGTCGTGTTTGTAAAAACTGCACGTCCAGCCAGCTCTGCCGTCTTCTGTGGTAAGATTATTCTCCAAGGTCGGCAGATATTTATGTGCTATAAAGGCGATCAACGACTATAATGTACCTGGCTGTACGCGTTTGCTCACCGTAACATCCGACTGTATAATCAAACTCGATGCCTTCCGGTGCATTCGCAATGAGACCCTCGTACGGAGAAACGACATAGCTGGCCTTCAACTGTGCCGATCCTCCGCCCGAGATTATTCGCTCTTTCGCATTAGGCCCGATGATGGCAACCTTCTTCACCTTGCCAGGCGTCAAAGGGAGCACAGGACCATCGTTCTTCAACAGAACCATCCCGTCCGCCGCTAATTTTCGAGTGAACCGTCTGGTCTCCTCGCTATCGCGAGAACGCTCCTGCCCATCGCCGAATACGACTTCAGGATTCCGCCTAGCCTGGCGCTGGACAAACTCGAGTAAGGTGGTGACGCGCTCGTTTAAAGTCGAGGGAAGGATCTTTTGGCAGCTGAGCATGTGGTTGACTAGAAGAGGCGTGCGCCAGCGGGGTGGCCCTGGCATCTCCAGTTCCATGCCGGCGTTGATGGCGAGGTCGACACTATATGTACCGTACCTAAGGAAAATGAGCATAATCAACAAATCTAATGTGACAAAGTGAGGAACAATTACCAGTCGCTAATCACAACGCCGTCAAATCCCCACTCTTTGCGGAGGAGGTCATTGATGAGCCATTTGTTTTCCGAGGTATGTACCCCGTTCAAACGGCCGTAGCTGAATGACAAAGTCGTCAAACACCTAAACACACAGCATATAACTCAATTGCGTACGAAGTCATATAAGCCCACGGAGTAGCCAACTTTTGTGCAAGCATGAACCTATAACGCACTGGTTCAAGAAAAAGGCGAGGCAAATGGTTAGTCAATCGCATGCGCACGGGTACAGGTATATTTCGCGTAAAGCACGGTCGGATATGATCGAGTCTGCGGCCGTCCTCTCATGCTCTTGATCATTGCCCACAAAATGCTTGATAGTCGCGGCGACACCGTTAGCCTGCAGGCCGTTTACATAGGCAGCAGCGATGATTCCTAGGAATAGTTATAAGCTTCGAATATATTGTGTTGCACATCCAAGACATACCGGACAAATGAGGGTCCTCCGAGAAAGACTCAAAAGCACGCCCTCCGAGCGGCGTTCGCTGTATGTTGCAAGTAGGTGCGAGCAGGATGACGGAAGACTTGATCTTGGCCTCGGCAGCCAGCAGCGCACCAACTTCGTGAATGAGTTCTGTGTCGAAAGTAGACGCCAAAGACGTCGCGCACTGCTCATTTGTAGTAAGATTTCAGCAAGGCCAGCTTATATCTCCTCCTACTGACCGGCAGACACTGTGCGGGCGTGGGCACGAAATGAGACGATCCTCGTACACCCTGAATTAGTGGTTACTTCAGTGTATGAGACTGGGATTGAACGAACGACTCACATTCGGGCCATCACTCATTCGCACAGCCGGTATTCCCAGCCTCGGGATGGCGGAGGTGTTCCACCAGTTAGGTGCCCCGAGTAAAGCAATCTTCTCATCTGTCGTCAACTGCTTCACGAGCTCCAGAATACTTGCATCCAAGAATTCTTGGGACATCGCACTTGTCTTGACCGTCGTAGTACTCGAGCTGGGGTATGTGGGGAGAAACACAACCACTCTTGTGTCTCACGGCATACTTATATGTCTTTTGATGACCTAAAGCGATATGTCCGGGCAGGGGACTGACGCAGGATGCGGGAAAACCTCGGACTGGCTAGATCATGGGTGTGCTTTCGTTTGACCGCTGTGAGCCTGCGCTGGCCAAGAGGATACCACGTCCAGTGGCCGAAAGGGCTTGCCGTTGGGAAAGACGAATGTCATTGACCCGCGGTAGTGGTACAATTTGAAGAAGTGCTCTTGCGTCAGTTCTTGCCGATCGTCTACTTCTTCCATTTATTACGGGGCTTCGGAAGTTGTATAGAAGGAGTAAGTACATTTTGTTATGGACGGGCGGCTCTGTATCCGGAAGGTATAGCACGGTAACAAACTTTACTTACCAGTAAGCATCGACAATCCGAAGTATCCCCAGGCACCTCTCACCACCAGCTATAATTACCTCTTCTACACAAGTAACCAACCGTCTCACACGACCTTTAACATCCACCGTTCAACACCAGTGCAATACCCTTGAGATTAATATTCGCAATGCGGCCGATAAATCAAAAGTCTACTTTTACCCAGATCCGGATCCGACAACTGGCAGCTCGAAGATTCGCCCAAATTCCAAGTGCACAACCTCCACGACCATAAACTCCAATTCCCCATTATCCACCCCAACTCACTACATTCACGCGCATGTCGACTGAAACTGAAGTGCTCACAAACGAGGCAGTCCCTCGCACGCAGGCGACGCTGACCGTCAGGATCGTCAAGTCCTTCGAGTTCCGGACGGAGAAGCATCTTATTCTGCATAATATCAACTGCGAGACGACTACTGTCGGGCAGCTGAAGGATATTGCACGACAAGGTATGTGAGGCATTATTACGTGGCTATGCAGAATTGCTGACTTGAGTGCGGTTTGTAGCAATAAAGACGCAGCCGGGATGGAAGCCGTATCATAATGTGCAGCTTGATACCATGAAGCTTTACACAAAGGCCCATGGCTCAAAGGTAAGGTTCATACACTCTGTGTTTTCTTCTAG
The DNA here is from genome assembly GCA_037042295.1 of Irpex sp. Y119-03. NCBI lineage: Eukaryota > Fungi > Basidiomycota > Agaricomycetes > Polyporales > Irpicaceae > Irpex > Irpex sp. Y119-03. Next base: position 83,297 of record JAXQKB010000948.1, on the reverse strand, counting down.
AGCGCAATCTAATTCACGATGACTAGACTACAAACCTGATCATTAACCTCGATCACGACGACTGGATACTGGACGATGACTCAAAGTTACTAGCCGATCTTGGGTTCGGTACGTTTTGCAGCCTATTATAAAGAGAGGCACATTGGCTCACGCATAGATTGCAGAGAACGAGACTGAGGTCAGCTTTTTCAACCGTGAGCTGTACGAGGCATTCAAGAAGCACCCGGAAGTGCGTAACCCAATTCTTTCCAGTATAAAGAGCTACGAACTGATGTCTCTTCCAGACCAAGTGGTAATATCGCTGAATTGCTCGTCTTGCATGAGCAATGAACAAAAGATATCGGACTTATTCGATAACAATATTCGATGTCCTTGAATTTCTTCTCAGAGGGTACCATGTCACAATAATATTCTGTACAATGTAATGACAAAGCATGTAGGAAGAAACTCTAATTTGAGTGCGTACGAGTGTATATGATTGCGGGACAAAAATAAGTAAAACAGTACTTGTACGTAGCGAGTGTGGGACACAAACAGCAAGTATCAACAGCAACATCGGACAGATCCACGAGCGGAGGTATGTATGGGGAATGAAAGAACCGGCGGAAAACACTACAAGCACAACAGAGCAACTTAGGATACATGCACGGGGTAAGGGAATGCGTGAGGGATGAGATCAATGCCAATGGGGGAGAGATGGTGAATGACAGTCCGTACACATGTCTCTATGCATGCGAAGTTGAGCTAGCGATGGTGAGTGAAAGGAGGACGGCGGTAACAGTGGCGAGTGTGGCGATAACCAGGGCGGAGAAATACCCAGCTTACTGGTTCGCGCACTGTACGCGCGGCTCGCCGTCTGGCCCGTCGTCGTCTTCATCCATCGCATCTCCGTGACTATGAGCGGCGCGCCTCTGCTGCTGAGCGTCGGCGTCGACCAACTCGACCTCCTCGAGCAACGTCGACTTGCTGAACTTCTCGAGCGGCTTCCGCGGTGGCAGGGCCTTCTCGAGCAGGGGGATGACGTCGGGGGAGATAAAGTCGGGGAACTTGATGGTGAACTTGATGATGAGGTCACCGGGCTCATGATGTCTTTGTGAGGGCATACCCTCGCCAGGTATGCGCTTGATGTCATCTGTGACCGGTGCGGTTAATATTCTGGAATCGATATAAGAAGTGAGATCGAGAGACGTACTGTGTTTGATGACTTCTCCTGGATGAATATTCACTACCAACGCACGGTCGTCCAGATGCTTGATAGCAAACTGTCCGCCGCCCAGTGCCGTCAAGAGGTCGAGCTCGATTTCGGTGGTGAGGTCGTTTTCTTGGCGAGTGAATCGTTCGTGCGGTCTCTCTTCGACGACGATAATGACATCTCCCGGTAGGACGCCTGGGGCCTGGTCGCTCTCCCCGCGGAAAGTGATCGTCTGGCCGCCCTTCATGCCCTTGTCGATGTGGACTTCGAGCATCTTCTTCTCCGACACCACCTTCTTTCCGTTACACTGCTTGCACTTGTCCTTCTGGTTGATGATCTCGCCCGAACCTTGACATTCGTCGCAGGCCTGCTGGATCTGCTGGATCATCGGACCCATTTGACGCATGATGATGCGGATACCACGACCATTGCAACGCTCACACTCCCTGACCGCACCCTCCTTACCACCCTTGCCATTACACTTTCCACAGATAACATTCCGCGTAAGTGCAAGCTTGGACACCTTGCCCTTGTAGAGATCTTCGAGAGAAACGGTGACACGGTGGACGAGATCCTTTGTCTTGCGAGGACCTGACTGCCGTGATGAACCTCCACCGCCGAAGAAGCCACCGCCACCGAACAACTGACTGAACAGGTCCTAGAGGATTGGATAACGGACATCAGGAACGTCCGACTGGCACTCTGATCGGAAGTTTGACGCACCTGTGGGTCCATGCCACCCATGCCACCCTGCTCGCTCAGGCCTGCCTCTCCACGTGCATCGTAAATACTCCTCTTTTGTGGGTCGGAGAGGATCTCGTAACTGCGCGCGCAGAATTGTCAGCGTGTACTGCGGGAGGAACACGAACGCCACATGGAAACGTACGCATGTGTGACTTCTTTGAACAACTCGGGGTCACCGCCTTTGTCGGGGTGTAGACGAAGAGCCCTGCAAACGATGGTCAGCACACTAGAGTCATTCACGATTTTATGCACAACTCTACTTTTTCCTGTAGGCCTTTTTCAAGTCGGATTCTGAAGCATCTGGAGATACCTCAAGGAGATCGTAGAATTTCCTAAAGGTTGGATGAGTAAGCGTGTTCGGTGTCGTGTGAAGACGATGCACATACGTTTCCTTGACCATGTTTTGCAGCTAGATAGGTGCAGAGGGGAAGGGGGAGAGGGGAGGGAAGGAGATGGTGGTTTATGCGTAAGCTTAAGCAGGGCAGCGTTGAAATAAAATGAGCGTTGTTTGGGCTGCGATAGGTAAGAGCCCGAGGCGCGGTCACTGGAATCTCATAGAAGCTGCCCGAACATTCACTCCCAACACGTGTCTTTCCTTTTTCAGCGACCCTCCCTCACCCTCTTCATCTCAGTCAGCACCCCAGAGCAACGCGAAATTTATTTCATCGATTTGTTGTGCAGAAAAGCAACGAAACAAAGCAGGTGTTGTGAAGAGATCAGTGAGATACGTGGGCAGAAACAACGCTGAAATATCTAAGCGCCCAAGATTCTCGAATCATCCGCGGAAACATAGAACGAGTACAGCACATACAAGTATTCCACAGCTGTATAGGAATACAAGGAACGGTAGTTGTAGCGCCAGCTTACTTGGATAACCACGCAGTGCCCTGATAGCATTGCCCTAGACAATTTGCAAGAGTCCGCTAGACGTTCCTGCATGAGTGGCAGACATGAATCACAATCCTATGCGACTTACACCTTTGAGAACATGAACTTCGTGGAATCTTGTCGGTCAGAAGAAAAGATCTGCCATTGCAGAAAGATGTAGAAGAACGCTCATCTTAGTGTTTTCTGTGGACACATCTCCAGGCTGCCTGGCTCATCGGGATAATTGCGGTTTTCGTAGCGTGTTCTACGCAAAGCTCGCAAATATCATCCAGTGAGAGTGGCAACTTATGGCAGATACGAACTTATCGCACCAGTCAACCATGGTCACTGTGGTCACCAAATCCGGTCATGGTTTTGATGAGCGGGAATAAACCCAGTGCTGGCTGAAACTTGAGGCCAATTCCATAACGTTGGATTTTTCGAGAATTTGTACATTCGTCGAGCGAGTGTCAAAGTATGAACATGACAGTATGGCTTTTCCGCAACGTTCTCTGTGAAGAAAGCCTGTGCAGCGATAGAGGAAGTACTACTAATCCTCCCGCGCAAATCTGAATGCCCCTCAATAAGTCGTACAGCATCATAGTAGTCGTAAAGGAACTCACCCTTGCACAAATGGATCCGCGGAGGCAGGCAGTGCCTGGAATGCTCCCCCAAACGCATTGAATATTCCATCTGATATAGTCCCAAGGTCTCCGATGCCAGTTACCCGTTCAAAGAGCGATCCCGCCGAAGATTTTTCTCCTCGCGGTGGTACAGGATGAGCTGACACCGCTAGCAGAGCGTATTGCCACAAGAAAAGAAGGGCAACGAGGTATGTCGCGAAGGAAAGGCGAGTGCTCATCATGTTTCTGCGCAAACTGGGTCAGGACCAGGCTAGACTACGCGTACTTCATCTGTTGGGGAAAGAATCACTTACCTGTCTGCACCAGAGATTAGGGAACGTTGGAGAGCCGGCTCTACCGTGCTACATCTCCTGCGCACCCATCTTTATACTGCCGTCTGTAGGTACCTCGGGTGTGCTTGACAACAAGGTCAACGGTGGACGTATGTTAGCATATGAGATCGAGTACGACGTACCGCGTTTAAATCACGTCGATCAGACATATGCAATGTGCATGGATCATAGTCGACATGGTATGATCAACCCATGCTGTCAAGGTCGACCTTTCGGGATACACAGAGCACTTTACAGTGAATTAGAAACTGCCTAACAAGGTCACAGTTTGCGTACTTATGCATCATGAAGATCTTTCGCAGGTGGATCAGGAACGTTTGTGGATAAATCCATTGCAATTGTCCGAGGGCAGCTTGTCTGACTGGAAATGTCATGCCAGTGCATATCATGGTGCGGCCCAATCAGCGTGAAGCCAACTCAAACCAACGGCCAACGGCTTCTTCCGAGCGCCCTGATCCGTACTGTGCTGATTTGGCAACACTGGTATGTAGGTTCACTCAACACCATGATCATGATGTATGCGCACATATGTGCGATATATCTACCAGTGGTCATTACTCACCGGAAGCTACGTGGAATGAGTAAATAGTGAGTCTGAGGATCAATCTATGCATCGCGACTAACCCGGTTGTTCAGGAATCTCAAGTATGTGTTCGTCCCCCTGCAGCTGAATAACTGGCTGCGGTAGTAAGATCACTGAGCCGTACATATACTTCCACCGTGGTCAACGGAATATTATACAAATCATGAGTGTGTCTGACAGAGCTCTGTCGTGGATATTCTACACCATGATAGCGCAAACATCACCGGTAGGCGTCACCGTGCAAAGCTAGACATTTCCTCTCATAAGCACCTGGCATTCAAAATCTGCTCGAAGAATACTCACCCTCCAAAAAACGGCCCTGTCCCGTCAGGAGGCGTCCCAAAAGCTCCACTGAATGGATTACCGACCCCGAAACCATCACTTGGGAGGCCGGGAGGCCTGATCGAAGCCGGATTGAATGGATTACTTGGTGAGTCACCCCTACGCAGTCTCACCGGGGATGCGGACACCGCGGTTAACTGACATTGCCATAGGAGGACGACAGTAACGAGCAGCGTTATGACTCTTGTTTGCCAGTCTTTCGTCATGGTAGGTTCAGCCTGTCCGATCTGCGCTAAGGATCAAAATAAAGTCTCGGAGACACCGAAAGGAGCGTACTTTAGTGAGTAGAGGTGTAAGTGAGGTGAGAGCCGGCTCTGCCTTGCTACACACACTCATTGTACACCTTTTATACCTGAAGATTGTGACACAAATGGCCTACAAAACGCTCCCTGAAACTGCGAAAACCCCGAGCATCATCGAGTCGATCAGACATCCAGCGCTGGCTTTCACTCATCGACATCTTCAAAGGGAACGTTCAAAGCCTCTACGAATGGTGGCCAATGGACACTTCCAGGAATTAAGGTACGTATCAATGGTACCCACGATTGCTATGTATCTTGTGTTTGACTGATATCATCCTCTAGATCTGTTGATTACTACTATATAATGCACAAAGTGCCTTCTCTGACATGACATGAGATATGGGCCTGCCAGTCATGTCAAGCCAGCGTCTCGTACACCGTACGTGGCCGAGGAAAGTGCGTTATTGAAGGTACTGAAGCCTAAAGCATCCACATTGAATACAAGTCTCCTCACAGTAAGCTCTGGGATCACGTACTCTTCGCGAGACCACGGCAGACCAGGAAAAAGGCCTGGTGGGCCACCGAAAGGGTTGTGGGGACCGTCGAATGAAAACCGGTTCAAGGTACCACTAGAGGTAGAAGCCTTCGAAGAGGTATCCGTCATGGGCATTGGTAGGGCTGATGTTGGCGGAAGGTTGCATTGTAGCAGTAAACCTGCAACGAGCAGAGAGGTGACATAGCGATAGCAATGAAGCATTGTGGTAATATCTAAGAAGGTCAGTCTCGTCCTAAGATATATAGTAGCAATGAGAATTAATCGCGTACCTTCGTATGTTCTGTAGGAGGATTTCAGAGCCAGCTCTACCGTTCCTCCTTCTTTCTGCACCCAGCTTTATACCTCGCGTTCAATGCTGCGATGGAGGGGTACTCCAATACTGAGGCTTCAACAAATCATTCTTATCAGTCAGTGGCGGGCCCTGCGGTCACTGTCAAAACTGGGGCGAACAGGTGGAGGCGATGTAAGTGACTGCGTACTTCAAGTTTCTTCGAGCGATTCGCCATGATTCATAACTAATAATGACTAATATGCCGCAGCCTTTCGAACACTCGTTCCTGTAGAGCTCCGCAGAACGTAGCCACCCAACCGTCAATGTTGATAACATCTGAAGTCAAGATAGTGACTATGCTACCCGGTGAACATAAAAATCTTTCTAAACACGTAAACACCAAGACATCTTTCCCCACTACCTAAAACCCCATTGAATGCATGCCTCCGAGCCTCGCCATCCAGCGGTGCAATGGCAGGGGATCCCTGAATATCCTAAGCTTCTCTTTCCGACGTCTAGGTTCTCCTTCACAGGCACTTGAATCATTGCCCGGAGAAGCTGGAATTCTTATGTGAGCGAAGACGTTTGATCAATCGTTGTCTGAAGGCTTACGTTCCAACAAATGGATCATAGGCAGAAGGGAGATTCCCAAGGGGGTTGCTGAACGGATTGGTTATGCCCTCAGCTGGGCTTGGGACGTCAGACACACCAGGCGGCAGCTTGAGATTACGTGGCGAGTTGTCCGTTCGTATCGTGACAGGAGAACCCAACGCAACATGCACATTCTCCAGCAGAATTAGGATGTAAAAGAAGGTGAGGGACCTTGGTTCGGTCCAGGAACTGAGCTTCATGTTGCCACGGTATGTAATCTACAAAGTTTAAAGCCGTCTAAGAGTGACGCTTTCGTCTAATAGAAATGAACACTCACCGATAGATCTTGGCAGACGATATATTCGCAAGTGTGAGAGCCGGCTCTGCATTTTGACAACCCCGAAGCCAGCTTCCCTTAATACCAGTTAGAACTGGCCGCATTGCTGGTGCAGGCGAGACAAAGTCTCATAGCTACCCGACACCGTCGGTGTAATCTTTACAGTAAGCATTTGACAATGATATGTTGGGCACCCGACATGCTTTGCACCGCAGGATGCGGCGAACTATCAACGCGATTCGCACCATCTTCCGATGCCGAGACGCCTTAAGATCGAATGGCAGGGTCCGTTTGCCACTTGGTCCATTTCCTTAAAGCTGTACCGACCTTGCTTGAGTGAGGTGAGTTGTCACGATAGCCCAATATATATTCAACTTTACTCTCTTGTGTTGGAGAGCAGACTCTCGCGGTGCTTTGGGAAGGTACACAAGCCAACCGGACATCAGTTGCACAATTGTTGAGATCGCCCTCTCGGATACGACGGAATGGTCGGCACGTCCATTGTAAACACGTATGGGTAGCCTGAACGTTCGACACGCAGTGCCTGGCGAGTGATCAGTATAGCCTTGCCAAGGCCAACAGTATGAAAACAAGAAGACACCGAAGATAACTACATCATTTGCTGTAGGTATGATCACATCTTTTTCGCATTCGGAGTTCGGAGCCTGAAGGCCTGATGGGAGCACTGCCCGTGCAGAGGAAACGACTGTTGCTGATCTCTGACCTCAAATCTGGATGCAGTAGCATGAATACGAGATGATAGACTCTGATAGGTGGTCTTGACGGCTCTCCATTTCGTGAGCTGTTCAGATTCCATGGGAGAGCGGCCCTACGCTCCGCTGAACAGAATTGAGATACCGTCTGAAAATTTAGGTCCCCTGCAGCATCTCCAACTTCAAGCAGTGTAAGAGAAGCTGACGTGAGCGGGACGTGATGCCAGCACAGGGCGACAATGAGGAGCCAGCTCTCTAGAGTTATCCAGCGTCTTTCGCCTGCTTTATACTATCGAACGTCAGTCTGGCGTGAAGCTTACTACTTGCCGCGTGGTAGGAAGACCTATGAAATCTTCGAAAGTCGGATCGAACTCCTTGTCTCTGCGGTCCAGTTGTAGTACCCCATATTCGTCCGGCAGACATATGTACAAGATTGTATTGGCTGTGATGAAGCATCCAGTTGACTTGGAGAGGGGCTGTATTATTCGTAGCAGTCCGCGTAATACAACACCTAGTAAATTCCAGTCTGTCCCATCAGCGGTTCTGAAAGCTAGTGAAATCAGTAACCTGATTCGCAATGTTGCTTGACGGACGCATGACACTTACCCAGAGGAAAAATGCTCGAACCACGAACTAAAATCCGGAGGGGGCCCACTGAAAGGATTTAGGATTCCCGATTCGATATTATGCCCCCCAAGGCCTAACAGACCTCGAGGTGCCGCTTGAACGGGCTGCGCTACGGGAGCTGCATCTGCCAACAATAACTTGTACTGTACGACAAGGATAAAAGCAAGAACGAAAGTTGTAAAGCCCCAGGAATGTATCATTGTATCGTACAGTGGTATCTATACACCCTGCGGGGTCAGTAAGGCAACTGCAAAGTGCTCTGATTGGTACTTACCGGGTTGATGATAAAGTTAGGCAAGATGAGAGCCAGCTCTGATATTCCAATGCGCCACAGGCTCCCGTTTATATATGTGTTGTATGCCGAAGCCGAAGACAGGGTTCAAATTTCGGCTCTTACAGCCCTTTACAGCCTTGTGTGCAATGATGAATATGTCAGCGTACTTCAGTATGATGTTAGTAAATCAAACACCCGCATGACATCCTTGCTGGATGTTGCAGATCATCAGCATGAGGCACACCGGTGTTAGGCGGAGTCGAGACCCGGGGGAAGGTCATCGCCACTTCATCGCCGTCCTTCGCCGTCCGGTCTGCGGTGCAGGATCAAAAACAGGAAGTCAATGCATAAGTGCTATACTAGGCTTCACAAGTAACCTGCGTGGTCACGGACTCGGGCAATTGGCTCGGGCAGTACATGCCGCCATGGAAGATAAACTGGCAGTGTCCGTTGCTGGGCATGTTCGTAAGACTGGGTGCGCTCCATGATCTAGAAACGACTCGGATATCAAGGACGCAGTAGTAAGCAGTTCTTAGAAGGATAGCGAACGTACAAGATGATCCATGGCCACATACAAAGATCATAGCTTCTCTCATTGGCAGGGCTCCTTTGAACCATTATTTGAGTTACGGCAGCATCAGTCGTGGTAGTAGCAATACGGCGGGTACGCCTCTTGCGAGCACCAGGGGTACGTCTGGATCATCTTGCCTCACGAACTTTAGTCTTCTGGACCGTTCAGTACACTGTGCATAGTGACCTCACAGGCTGCTTGGTCTTAGTGAAATTTACTTTGCATGTCCATCAGAGAACCTAATATTGTTCCAATGGTGTCAACTCATCAAATTTATGATACAATGAAGTAAGAGATCGTAGTAGTTGAACAAATGCACACCAATACGGAATGCGCAGCGTCGCGTTTGTGTGATAGTATCAAGATGAGTATAACTCATCGCGGCGTCCCAAATAATAAACTGTAAATTAAATCCCCGGTATGAGTATATGACAGATCGAAGTTGCTCCCAGGGTGGCGGAAGTCCTTTAGGGACGTACTGGTAAAAGAACGGGAGGATCTCAGGGCTCGGCGTGTGTGCAGATCCGCTAAAGGGGCTGGCTAGTTTTGAGATGCCAGTAGCCTCGGGATCGCAACATGTCGATGGTACGGGAGAGCCACAAACGACTTGCGAGACGATCCAAAAGACGGCCACACCGATGATCAAAGTAGGAGGCATTCGAGGAGCTCAGCGTGTCTTCGTCACTATCACCTGCAAATGTGAATGAGATGAGACGAGTGAATCAACTTCGACTGATGCTGTTTACTGACCTCGAGAGTAGTATCGATGGGTGAGTATGCAGAGAAATGGACGAGAGCCAGCTCATGTTCAGTGCAGGATTAACAACTTACGTGTTTATATAATCCCCTAAGGATAGGAGGCGTTGTGGATGAACGGCACCGACCTGGGATCCACACCCATTGGATCATCTAATGGTGTAGTAGCGAAGGTGATTGTGAATGCGAGCGCGTCGAAGCGCAAGGCGCGGGCGAATGGGCACTAGACGCGCTCACGCTCAGTGTCACTGTGAGACGAGAAGCATATACCTACTCCTCCGTTTCGTAGCAGGTCCTGTGCTGTATGCCTATCGATGACCATCATAGTTGTGATGGCTGTTGTGAGCAGGAAGTCAAAAATAGATGCCTCCACGACGTCAGTAAAATACAAAACGATTATCAATCATCACGTACCGCTTAATGTGGCCATAGAGAAAGTGCGCTCAAGTGGCGCATACACTGGTGCTAGTAAGGTGGATCTGAAGGGGATTGAATCATATGTAAACAGCGAAAGAACCGAAACACAAGTAAAACACATACATTCGACCTCGTCAAGAGAATGATCTAAGACGGAGAGATCTGACGGCGCGACCGGCAGTTATGCACAGTTTGTTCGTAAAAAATAGAAACCGCTCTTCATCGCTTTCTACTCCCACTTAATGGTGAACCGTGCGACGATGGTTATCAGCAATTTCGTTGTCGGGATCAATAAATTGAGTGTAAACAGTCGTATAGGGCGTACTTTACCGTCCAACGAAACCGCAAACAGACGGACGCAGATGATGCTGAGCTTATACACACGATGGCGCTGCTAGAACTTCAAAATAGCGAACTTCATGTAATTCTCGCATATTCGTCCACCATAGGGTGTCCAGCTTGCAACTTCTATGAACTAGGTGACGACTGGATCTCATGTAAGCTAGCAGAAAATTATGGTGCGGTCGACAACTAACCGTAAGATCTCTCCGGTGCTTTAGCGGAATCCTTTGAACCCACCAGAAAACCCGTGACGAAAGCTGGAAACATGGCTAGTCAGGTCCACAGGTCCATGAACATCCATGCGAGAAACGCACCGTTGGAAAGATCCATCGTTGAGGGCCCCACTAAATGCATTTCCGGGCCCCGGCACAGATGGCGAGGGATTTGGAGCACTGGTATTGTCAGCTGAAGTATTACTTCTCTGAACAGAGAGCGGTGAGGCGTTCGTGGTCGATATTCCAGGGCGAAGGAGCATAACAGTAGCAATGAATAGAAGGATATGCCAGATATAGGTCTGCATTGCTGAGATCGTTATCTGTAAGCCCGCGTGAGCAACATTGTATGGAAATCCTGAAGTTACATACTATCGGATTGGGTGGTATGGCTTATGGTGGAATGGAGAGCCGGCTCTGCTCTTCGATGCCTCCTCATCAAAGACTTATATAGTAGAAGTTTCTCGATGGTGTTAGCTACCGCTGGATTTAGGCACGATCATTTTACCTCTTGATAGTTATATTATCTGCGTTATGAATGATGCGTATCAGAGAACAAAAGGCACATCGACTATTCGAGGTTGGCATAATGGAGTACTCACTATAGTCATAGATGCCCGTCGCTGTAGGACCAAATCAGCTTCGTTCGACATCCATCGAGCACCACCGATACCGTGTCAAGATTCAAGCCAAAGATGCGACGTTGCATAGGACAAAGTTCCATGATGCTCTGCAGGCGGACGATGATTCGCTGCATATTAATATCTTACCTCGCATACAACGACCAGAGAGCAAAGTGGCGATTTAGTAACATCCTGGTTCTGCTCTATCAAATCGATAGCAGATTTGTGATAAATCAACTCTCTAGATATGACACTAACAACGAGAGGAATAAGTACCTGTGGTGTACAACTGCCAATCAAGTTGTTGGACACAGCGTTATCATGATGTCAATACTTACAGTAAATTCAATGAGCTGATACTATGCTGTTCGCAACAAGCGCAAGCATGCCCGGCTTTGATTCATGTCAGAGATTCATAGGTAATAGTTGGGGTGGAAGGTGCAATTCAATCGAAGCTGGCTTCGACCCCCATGAACGAGCGCTTGATAGCTGGTCGGAGATATCGGATTTGCTGAAGCGCTCTCACATGTGCCCCGTGGCTAAGTTGGTTACAGCGTCCGACTGTTATTTCGCGGCGAAAACTGCAATTAATAGGATATCGGAAGGTCGAGAGTTCGACCCTCTCCGGGGCAGACTTTTGGTCGACTTGAATAATTTTTATTGTTATCAACGAAGGGATGCCAGAGGAGTCAAGATTTGTGCTCAGGCGACGCGGAGGGTTGGGAGTGTATATAAGCGCTTGCTCGTTTCAGCGCGTCTATCTGGATTCTGCAGACTCTCAACTTTATATGCTCAGGCATGAAAGACTCCTTGGGAAACATGAATGTGTGTATCGGATACTCTCTCTTCTATTTAGGCATACATTTGTATTGATATCGTGTTGCGCAGCGGACTCAAGCGTTCAACAATTGCAGCTGACGTGACAGATATGATATATCCGGGTCGGACGTTCCTGCTACATGACTTCTAGCTGCGCACGGAGCACTGAACACGTCGATTGTATTTGGTGGAGCCTAAGCATCCTCGCAGTAGATGCAGTATTATGTATCTTTGGGTCGAGACTACGCTGCGGCCCTTCAGTGTTAAATTAAGAACTAAGCTGCGCATCTTACCGAAGATAACAAAAGCTACAGCGTGAATGGGGCACCTTGGCTCTGACAATCTTCCAAGTGCTCCTCGTACGTCTTTCGCCGTTCGAAGATTATCTCTCCCTCTTCCAAGACAGCGTGAAAACCGAGACCCATTTCACTGACGTTCCGATTCTCCAATTATGGCGCCGATTGGACAGAAAATTCGCCAACTTCGCATCAGTGAGTCAATCTGTATAGTTTCCCGGATAATTAGTTCTGACACTGGATGAATCTTCCATAGGTGAAGTTCCTCGAGCAGTACGCGCAACCGAGAGCGCCCTAAGTCGCGACCCCCTTCAGCTTTACATCCGCAACACACCGGTGCGTGCACATACAGGTACTCTATATGTCTATCGTTAACCAGCATCATAATGACTCTAGGAGCCGAGCAAGAATTATTACGCAAAACAATGGAGAATCGTCATGGGCGTGCAATTCGCCGCCGCCGTGCGCAAAGGCAAGGCGTGGACTGTAGGAGATGTTCTTGCAGTAATGATATAGTCAGAAGAATCCAGCTTATCATCATTCTCACGACGTCAATGCTGACTCATTTCAGTGAGCCAGCAGATGAAGCCAAAGATATTGCGGATAAAGTCCTTGACCGCGTTTGGTCCATATACAAAAGATACGTCCCTCAGCGGATTCTGAGCGAAGTTCAACTGAGGGTGAGCAATTATTACTTACGACGTCAAAATAATCTAACTCTCATCGTATTGACAGCGCCGCGATGAATGCATGACTAAATTCGACAGCATGTTGAAAGACACTCTTGGAGAGGAAGCGAAAACAATGTATTGCCTTGAATTGCTGATGACACCACCAGAACATCAGGGCCATGGATACGGATCCGCCCTAGCAAGACTGCTGACTTCATTTGTAAGTCTCTGCTGATTTAAATGATTGTAACATTGTCATTGATGTTTCACATAGGCAGACACACACGGTCGTGCCTCGTGGCTCCTGTCCAGCAACATTGACAATACGGCCTTCTATAACTCTCTTGGCTTCGTAACCAAAGCACAGGTCAGCTTGGGCGATGAAGATCCCGATTGGAGCAAACCTCCTGTCGTAGTTAGCTTGGTACGTGATTCAAAGATTCACAGGATTCTCGGTGTGCTTACCCTCGTTAAAGATGGTCAGAGAGGTGCCGGAGAAAATGAGTACTACGGAGCATTCAGGAAATTTGATTCAGCTCGCGGAAGTTTAGCCACGGAGTGATATCGCATGGTATTCGTTACGGAGTTGAATATTTCGTTCCCAACATGCGATTCGTATGCTGCCTGCACAGATAGAAGGCTCGGATTGCCACGAGTATCAGTGATATCTGGCTTGAGTGCTCTCGGAGTTCTTTGTGGAGTCTCCCTCATAAAAGACAGGGTGATCAGAATGCCTCTGTCAATGCATACTCTACAGTGCTTGCCAAAGCTTACCAACAACGGGGACTAAGCTAAGACAGCTTGTCTCATCATTCGAGCACAGTGCCACGGCACTAGTGCGCGTGAGATCGGAGAGTTCGTGGCGCGCAGTTTGGTTGAAGTATGTACGTGCTCTAGTTACCTGCTTACACTGAACTCACACCTTCTGACAGTTGTATACTCATGCTATGAACCTAGGACTCGGATGCCAAAGGAGATAATTGGCAAAAGAAGTGGTGTTTAGACCTTGCTATTCAGCTATGTAAGTCGGTGCGAAGAGGACAAACATGGATGGTAGGCGATGTCCTAGCCTCTATCACATAGTAAGTTTCACTCTAGCCTTTGTTCTGCTATGCTGCTGAATCGCCATATTTCTCGCTGCAAGTGAGTTACCTCAGCAGACGGAAGATGCTCTTGACAAGCTTATCACTCGCCTGATGAAACTCTTTGACAGCAAGATAACTCCAAAACTGTATTCCAAGCAACAAAAAAGAGCAAGTGGTGTGATACGCTGCCAATTAACCTTTGCTGAGTGGTGAATAGAGAAGCGCGGAGTGGCAATTGAAGTTCAGAAAGGCCATAGATGAGACGGTAGGAAGCAGAAAAGACCCGATGTGGTTCCTCTCTGAACTGGCGACCCATCCTGACCATCAAGGACATGGCTACGGATCCGCGCTGGTAAAAATGTTCACTGACCAGGTAAGGACCGTGCATTGTGCGTCCTATAACCTGCTATCTTGACGAATATTTCAGACCGACGCGCACGGTCAGTCATCGTGGCTCATGTCCAGCAATATAAACAATACGGGTTTCTACAACTCGTTGGGTTTCATGGCGGCAGCCGACGTTTTATTGGGCGACAATGATCCTGATTGGAATGCGCCACCCGTCGTAATAAAGATCGTGCGTCATGTTGATAGTACAGAGGGTGTGAAGTCTAACATGTTGAGACTAGATGATCGGAGAAGTCCCAGAGAAGGCGGTTTTATCGCTGTGAACGGGGCATACCGTCGTATTAGCAGGATCGGTATCAGCACTGTACAAGGGCAGCTACGACCAAGCGCAGAATATGTCCGCAATATTACACGAAACAGTGATCTTCGGGAGTGAGCTTCAACGTGAGCAGCACCATTCTGTCTTGCCTGCAGGTGCGCTTGTATTAGATCAGAGGCCGCTGTCCATTCAGTCGCCTCAGTTGCCGCAATACAACACCATTGACATGCACTGCGGAGGTATTCACAACAACTTGTGTACCGGACAGCACTCGAAGGAAAGACTGCGCAATCAAGTCAATAATCCGTCAGGTCATGAGAGACAGACACAACATGTGCTCCGGCATCACTGGTCGACATGATGCATGGCCGCAGTAGAATTATATGGCTGCGCTACTGCGTATTAGCGCGGTACCTGAGACGTGGATTGATATTTAGGAGTGATGTGTTGCCATTGTCTTGTACTCAAGAACTTCGTGAAACTTGAGCCCCGATCGTTCCTAACTGCGAGTTTCACGAAGATGAAGTCCACAGATGGGGTGCCCGCCATACGCAGGCTTCGGCTTAGTACGTCCACTTAATTTCTACGATGATTATAATTGATTGTCCCGCTCACAACCTCGGCTAGTTGATATTCCCAAAGCTACCCGCATGCACGAGGCTGCGATGCAACATGACCCAGTGATGCATTATTTCCGCGATACCTCTGTCAGTTCGCCATCCAATAGTGACAAGAGTCTTTTGCTCACTTTTTCGACCTTAGGACGCGAAAGCAGAACATTGGCAGAAGAAATGGCGGTTGGACATCGCGATCGTTCTGTATAAGTCAGTTAGAAGAGGACAAACATGGGTGATCGGCGATAGCCTGGCCACTCTCACCTAGTAAGCTATCTGGACGGTCTTGTCAGGCGGTCCGTCAGCTAACATACCAATTCTCCGCAAGTGAACTACCAGGAGAGACAGAGGACACGATAGACAGACTCATCAGCCGCTTGATGAAGCTCTTCAGCCGATGGATAACCCCTAGAATACTGAGCGAGCAGCAAAGACGAGTAAGCTGTGCAAACTGCGTACACGAGACCTACGCTGATCGATGAGCAGAGAGGTGCAGAGTGGGGGGCCAAGTTCAAAAAGACGGTAGAGGAAGTGTTGGGGGACAGAAAAGAGTCGATGTGGTATCTTGCTGAAGTTGCAACACACCCTAACCATCAAGGACATGGCTATGGATCTGCTTTGATCAAGCGGTTCACCGATCAGGTATGCATCGTCAAATCTATAAAAACTGTCAGTGGTGCTTGAACGTACTTTCCAGGCCGACGCGCATGGCTGTGCTTCATGGCTCATGTCCAGCAATGTAAACAACACGGGCTTCTACAATTCATTGGGATTCGTTACAGAAGCTGACATTCTGATGGGTGACGATGATCCGGATTGGCATACGAAACCCGTCGTAATCAAGTTGGTACGTCCTGTTCGCGGCACCAAACGCGATTAATACAATGAACTGACGAGTCAAAACAGATGGTTAGAGAACCCTCAGAGAAGAGGCCATTGTCAGTGTAAACGTTACGCACCATCGTGTTTGTACAGAAGCAGTTTCGGTGAGCTGCGGAAGTATCGAGTAGGATGTAGGATGTAACCTTTTGGGATGAACAGCTTAGTAATGTCCTTTAACGATGGTATGTTCGAACCTTAAGAACACAGATCGCTATGCATGAGCGCATGCATGACACGCACAAGGTGATGCACGAATGGTGTGAAGAATGCTAATGACGAAGAATAAGGGATGTTCCATCTTCGATCTGATCTGCTAGTAGTTTATCGTTCTCGAGTGCTAAGCTATCATCTTGTTCTGAGGCGGTCATATTTCTGCAAAGATATAATGGCTGCTAACGGTGAGCTTTTACGGGCACTTCGACCGGATAAGATACAACATACCGCTTTATCTGAAGACACCCCGACGTGGGAGGCAAGGATGTCCAGAGCTTTCCCTGTGGTCATTGTCTGCTCGAGACATACTCAGTGCACCATTTATTAAATAGGTTGGTTTCCCCACCTTTTGGAACCAGAATGATTTCTCTTCGTCTTTGCCTTCTGCAGATACTTTGACGTGCAATCTTTCGCCAATTGGCACATTCCCATTCTTATCCCTGGGGTCTGCGGGTTGGGCACGATGTCTCATCTTCATAAGCTCAACTTGACGAATTTGTGCAGCTTTCTTCGGGTTGGATGAGGTAGGAGGCTTCCTCTTAGCTGGTACTGTAGAGGTGCTACCGGTTGCGGTCGAAGAAACTGATGCCTTAGCAGGAAATATTTGGGCCAAGATAGCCTTTGCAGCTTCATTACGAGGCGTTGGCTGGTAAGGAAGTGGCGCAGTACATGAATGCGAAGCTGGTGTTCGATGTCTACAAGACGAATAAGTATCGATGCAGTTTGTTCTGTAGTGTAAATACGTACTTTGCACAGAAGGATCGCTTGCATCGCTCACATGTAGTTGGTGGCCTATCCTTCGCGTCAGAATCATCAACTACGTATGCATCCAGACTTGGCTCGTTGCATTTGTCTGCAGCGCATCGCTGCAGCTTCCACTGCGGCGCCGAACCGGTCGATTTGTCTTCATTCTGCAAGGTAGGACATGTATGCGTTTCTGGCGAGATATGGTCCTTGCAGAATAATCTATCGCACCGGCATCGAATGGGAAGAAAATCATTGACATTGCAAGTGTCCAGAGCGCAGTGTGCACCAATTGCTGGTAAATCCATAGTCGTCGTGCAGAGTAAAGAAGTGATATGGGCGTTTGCCCCATTACGTCCGACTACGCCAAGTCCCAATCAGTGCCTTCGCATCTTACACCGCAGCCACCATGAACATCATCGTAAGTGCTGCTCACATCGACACGGGCAATAATAGACTCATGTTGACTCGCAGGATACGTTGTTTGGACGTACAGTCACTCCAGCGGAGCGACTTCGCCAGCACCAGCGAGCCCTCGCGAAGGCGCAGCGCGAGCTAGACCGGGAACGGACAAAGCTTGAGCAACAAGAGAAGAAGTTAGTGGGCGATATCAAACGAAGTGCAAAAGCTGGCCAGATGGTATGTGCGCCACCGGTCTCTCGCAGGAAGAGTGGCATTGCTGAACCGAAACCATGTAGAATGCATGCAAGGTTATGGCCAAGGACCTCGTTCGCACCAGACGATACGTGCAAAAGTTCTATCAAATGCGCACGCAGCTGCAAGCCGTCGGACTGCGGATACAGACTCTCAGAAGTAATCAGCAAATGGCGGACGCGATGCGTGGGGCCACGCGGGTGAGCACCATCAAGCTTGTCCTGAGGTAGTATACTTACGGAAATTATCTATGTATCGCAGGCAATGGGGGCTATGAACCGTGGTTTAAACCTCCCACAGATCCAGCGCATCATGCACGAGTTCGAGAAGGAGAGCGCGACCATGGACATGAAAGAGGAGATGATGTCAGATGCCGTAGACGATGTGATGGACGAGGGTCTTGAAGATGAGGAAGAGGAGGGCGATAAGATCCTTAAGCAGGTTCTAGACGAGATCGGTGTAGACCTCTCTCAGCAGGTATATCTCTTCCACGGGCATCTATCATTATCAGTTCTGAAAGGCGTCTTTGCAGCTCACAGATGCACCTACCGGTCTTGCTGTATCGTCACCATTTACCGAGGCCCGGCAACCAGTGGCTCTCGGGGAAGGAGGGCCATCGGGAGACCATGGTGGAGGCGGAAGTGGGAGCGGCGGCGGCGGTATGTCAGACGAAGATGCCCTACAAGCACGATTGGACGCCCTGCGGAAGGGGTAGACATGCCATCTACCGACGGACATTAGATACCCTTGGTTACCAAACTCTCGGACTGTACTCTTACTTATGTATCACACAAGAATATTATAACACAGGCATGCTCAATCATTCCTCTGTACAACGTACTGGGTAAACCCGGGGTCAGACACGTAGCCCGCCCACCATACGAGCCTCCTGTTCATTAAGCTTCCAAGAGATCCCGGAACTATTGTAGAATTCGTCCACGTCTTCCTCCTGTTAATTGCCTGACGTCAGCATATTCACAGCGGGGACAACGACGGACACGCACAGAGTCAAGGTTCAGTAGCGTAGAGATCTGCTGCAGCCGCAGGAACTTCTCTCGTATGTCGCCAAACGTCGTTTGCGACGACAGATAAGTCGTGACAGCTCGCAAGTCTCGATCGAAACGAATCGCACCAAGCTAAGAAAAGGTGAGTATTTTCAACAACTCGAACTGATATACAGGAAGGGCTTACCTCGGTATACTTGAGAGCAGTTACAAACTTCTCCCAAGGTCTGACAAGCACGTCTATAGCCAGTCCAAAGAACAGTCGATAGTTGCTCTCCGTGAAAGTGTCCTGCAACAGAACGGTCAGCATTGCATCTTCATCAGAAGTTTGTTAGGGTACGCAGGAGGCCATACCTTGTAACCTTCAACAAGTCCTTCCCAGGCCTTTATGAAGCGTTTACGAACGACATCGTTATACTCAGCGGCGGCATACGAATCGTCGTCCAATACATATGAAACGTCCTTATACACATCCGGGATGAACATGCGCAGTTTGGGACGAAGAAGCTGATTGAAGAGCTGCTCGATTCCGGCCTGAATAAAAAATGAATTTGACGGTACGGAGGACCTTTATGGCAGTAACTCACCCTGAGGGTAGACCGGAACCTTGGCACAAGGTTGGAGAACGACGAGATGCTGTTCTTCACGGCTTCCACTTCCGAGACGAGGAAGTTTTGTGAGATGATATCGGAGGTGACCAAGTCCTTGACCAGACGTTCCATATGAGACGAGGATATATCAAGATCGTTCAGCAATATCTGTAAGCAAAGTCAGATTCCGCCGCTGCATCTCTGTACTTGAAAGCACGTACAATAAACGACTGCCGACTCTCTTTCTCCCCGCGTCCTGTCGAGCCTGAACCACCTGTTCTGTAAACGTCGTCGAGCTTCTTTTTGATGATGCCCGAGTAGTCACGGTCCATAACTTCACGGAGCGATTCTGAAGTCTTCTCAACGATCTGCGGGTTCCCAGATGACAACAGTCTGTTCAGCACAATCTTCAGGATGTAAAACGCGTCATCTGGTGTGGTCGTTATTATGGGGAATTGCGTGAAGTCCGGTTTCGACAAGCTATGTGCCTGGAGTCGAAGGTTAGATACACGAATGTCTAGACTTGAAAGAATCTACCTTATCGACGCTGCTTCTGGTATACCACACTTCGAGGGGTATATAGTATGTCTCGAGTGTGTCGTGCATCAGCTGCCGAGTAGCACAGGACTCTACTGCTGCAATGGCTTCAACAGTTTTGTCGTCTTCACCCTTAGCGACTTGTTTTATGTCGAAGGAAGTGCGCGTAGACTTTGCTGTTTGAGGCACCGCAGACTCTTCTGGTAGTTGATCCTCTGGTTCCTCGTCCTCGTCCTGTGACAATAATTCGATCGTTCTCATGATTAACAATGATTTCGAGAAACATAGCATGCCCACCTTCAAACGTTCGTATAGGAACTTTCGAAACATACCCCATCGGCCACCCATACCGGCCACCTCTGTTATGACCTTATCTATTTCCCTCGCATCAACAGTGTCTTCTTCTACAATGTTCATTGTTGAAGTTGCTCGCCGTATTTGAGGTGCTGAGGATGTTGAAAGCGTCTGGAATGTCGGGTTCGCTATGTCAGAAAGCTAAACGCAGTGAGTTACATATAGCATAATATTCAAGCATATGAGCATACCTTGCGTCTCATGGACCGCTCTTCCACCCAGTTGTCAATCAGGCCCTTTGTGACACGGTCTGACTCCTGCAGCAAACGTTTCAACACGCTTGCCATCTTCCCAGCTCCGTAATATTTCTCGACCACGGGTTGGTGTTGGTCAACTATCATCGCTATACTTTCGAACAGCGCTGTGAGGGAGGTGATAAAGTAGAGCGGCGATGACACTGTTGACCACAGACTTCAGAAAAAGCAAGTCTCAAGAGAGCACAAACATGACGCACTTTTCGCAGAAGCCGGTGCTCTGACCTTCACCAGGTCCACCACAAACGCAGCATACGCCTGTAATCCTTCTTCTTCCCACCCAATCGCAGGGAAGAGCTTGAAGAACCGACTCGTAGCAGCTGCATCCCGCGAAGTCGACGCCTTCTCAAACTGTTCACGGAATATCTGCAGCAATGTCTCGCGTGCAGTTTGCAACGTCTGTGCAGGCGGAAGAGGGCTCTCCGCAGTAGGCTAAAATCGCGCGTTCGCGAAGAAATACACGGTCTTCAGTGATTAAATGAGACCAGGGAGACGCAGAGTGAGTGAGTGTGACTGACAACGGCTGTCTCGGCGAAATGTCCTGAGGTTACGTCCAGTGGTATGGACATGGCACGGGCACAGTGTCGGGTGGCGGATTCCCAGTCTTGAGATTCCATGGACGACTGTAGGGCTGCCAGAGAAGACTACGAGGAGAGCATATACAATGTTAACCACACAGCATGAACAGTATGTAGACTGGGACGTACCTTGAGCTCCATAACCTGTCCTACTCTCTCTCCAGCTTCCCGCACCCTCTTCATCTCCTCGTCCAGCAACCGTACCCTCCCTCCGACGCGATCTGCTGTCTTGGCCGTCGAGGAGACAGTGCCAGACAATGCGGTGGCTTCATCATATAGCTCATTGAGGCGAGGCGAGAGACCTTGTAGACGGGTGAGAGAATCGACGATTGGTTGTGTATTCGCGAGGAGCTCTGAGAGAGATGTCGAGACTTCGGTCTCTTCTTGCTCGAGAGAGGCGAGCGAGGCAAGGATGTCGGGTAGTGTGGTTAGCGATCGCAGGTCAGGACGAGCCGTGTTTTCTTGAAGTTCGATCGTCATGTCCTTGCGTTTCACGTGCGACAGGTGTAGAGCATAGTATGAGGTAGCCCCGGAGATCGTAAGGTGGTGTTGGTGGTATATGGGGCAGAAGCGATCACACTGAGTTTGACATGTTTATGGGCGTTTGTCTCATGATGTTATTCAGGCCTCAGGCCTCAGGCCTCAGGTTCCTTCTCAGATTGATTGTAGTGTTATGGAAAGAAGTACATAAATGTAAGATACGTATACAGCCAAGCTTTTGTTCTCGTAATTCAAATATCCTTACTGACGTCTGGGTATACGTCAAATCTCCGCTGGGTCGTGACAGGTATGCCTGCGCGAGCCTGGGTGAAGGTTTCTGGGTCTGCAACAGACGTGAGCTCTTGTACCCGCTAACTAACACAGTTAGAGTGACCTTACCTATGTGTGCGTATAGAATGTCTTCCTCGTGCTCCGTCTCAGCAATCACTTTGCCCCTGGTTCCGACAAATATCAATACAGCTATTATTCGTCATGTGGCGCACTCACATTGGATCCACGACCAGGGAATGTCCATACTATATTCGAGTGTGAGACAATATGACTATGAGCTATAAGCAAAATACGTACTGCATGATACCCGGCAGTCAGATCTCTGGCTGGGCTGCACATGGCAAAGTATATCTGGTTATCGACAGCCCTTGACGCACTATCAGTAAGAGAGGTCGACAAGGGATCAGTAGAGGCATCTACCTGGCGCGCTGAAGGAGTTCCCAATGCAGGGGGCCCGTGGTCGTATTGAACGCTCCCGGGTAGATGCATACCTGTGCACCTTTCCTTGCAGATATGGCAGCCAATTCCGGGAAACGAACATCATAGCATATTCCGAGGCCGATACGAGCAAATGCTATTCATTGTGCGCGATGGTCACTCAGAAACAACGTGCTGCACTGATGGTGAATGAAGACGTACGTGTGTCAAACCAACTGTGGGCGGAACCACCCGTGAGTGTCTCGCTTTCCTGGGAATCCAGTCAGTCGATATCATCCGTGTGGGAAGGGTATACGCCTTACCTTGAACTTGATCTTCCCAGGGATATCTATGTCAAACAAATGTATCTTGCGATGTATCGTCACGAGTTGGCCTGCAATAGGCATGATGTAAGCTAATATGAAATGTAGGTCAGTATTGTAAAGAAATACCTTGCGGAGAAAACACGATCGCCGTATTGTATATCTTCCCGTCAACTGCTTTCTCAGGAATGGTACCTATGGATCCAGCATGTCACACAGTCATAGGCGAAAGAAGGAGTTCCACTCACCACCAAGGAGCCAAGTACCTGTCTCCTTTGCTGTAGAAGACAATACTTTGACGGATTCGCTCTCGGTCTTCTCAACGTCGAATTCCTTCCCATGTTCGAAGCCTGTAGTCTCAGCATAGACTGGAAAGTGGACGTGACCGTAGGGAGAGTTGAAGCATTCCTATGAATGAGTCATACTTGGAATGCCTGATAATTCGTATATGGGTGTTGTGCGTACTGGAAGCACGATCAGGTCCGGCTTTTGGCCAGCCGCACCCCCGTGCGCGGCCTTTATTACCATCTCCCGAGCATGCTTGAGGTTTGCTGTGGCGAACGCGTGCACATCAAGCTGCTTGCCACGGGCGATAAGATCATAATGACTGACCAGCTTTATCTGCACCGATCTGGCCGAGCTGCACCAGCGCAAGATTAAACGGCTTGAATGTAGGTGCTGAAGCAGACATTGTCAACGACCTGGTTACAGCTCGTGGCAAGACTGCTCTAAGAGGACGACTGGCGAAGAGAAACATACCGAGGCTGGATCACGTGGAGATATTGCTCGCTGGCGGAGATCAGGCACAAGAGGGCGCTTAGATTGTGTTCCGCTAGATAACGATTTGCGCTGGGCCAATTTCGAAAGTTGGCGTGCTTTCTCCACCGCAGTGTCCACCGCGTCTGTTCGAGTATGTCGCTCTTTCTTCTTCTCCTCCATCTTGTCTGGCAAACATAAGCCAGCCGCGACACACAGAACATAAATTGTAGGTGACTCTGAGGTTGACTCTGCAGTAGAGACCGGCATCAAGACTAACATGTGCTCCTGAACCATTACCCTAGACTCAATATTCATAAGTGACAGCGGAATAAGTGCTTTATCCCCCTTCGATCGCCGGCAAGTAGCACCGCAGGTTCCTCGATTTTAGTTGCCGCACTCGGTCAGTTCTCGGTCACTCACGGCGTTCATACTTGCGCCTACTCAACCTTATAATACAGGCTCTAGCCCCGATCTTCGAACGATCGTCCTCGCATTCCTCAGGTAATTGAATTCTCATTATATACAGCCGACAGACTAAAGAAGCTCACCCCTATCCTCAAGACAAATAGATCATGGCGCGCAAAGATAACCTGCTGGTTGTGTACAACCCCGTTTGTGGCCACAAGACCGCAAAGACGTTCTTCAACGACCATGTCATACCTATGCTTCAGGGCAGCGGCTACGATCCAGACACACTCCATGAGACAAGACATCCAGGCCACGCTGGAGAAATCGTAGTCGATCACCTAAAGAAAGTAAACGGCCCTGTTGACGTCGTCCTCGGTTCGGGAGACGGGACCTTGCACGAGATTGTCTCCGCACTCCATGACCATGCAACTGACACCCAAGGACAAGAGATAAACTTTGCTCTGGTGCCCTTGGGAACGGCAAACGCCCTTTATGCGTCGATCTTCCCAGAGACAGCCGGGGACCTCGAAACAGACGAAGTGAAGCTCAAGTCCGTGCATGGCTTCCTCACCGATCCCGACTTTCTCCCCCAAAGTGCGTTCCTGCAGGTCAAGGACTTCCTCAGCAAGGATGATTTCCTCCCGAAAGACGCGTTTCTCAAGAAGACGGACTTCCTCACAAAGGACGACTTTATCCAGGACGATCAGCGTCTTTCCAAGGACGACTTTCTTCCGAAGGAGGCGTTCCTCACTAAAGACGATCTGCTTAAGGATAAGGACTTTGAGATCACTAGCGGACCCCTGCCTAAGTCGTCGTTCCTCACCAAGGACGATTTCATCCAGAACGACCAGCGCCTCACAAAGGATGACTTTCTACCCAAGACGTCCTTCCTTACCAAGGACGATTTCCTGCCCAAGACAGCTTTCCTCACCAAAGACGACTTCATCCAAGATGATCAGCGCCTGAAGAAGGAAGATTTCCTCACCAAGGACGACTTCATCCCGGACGACCCCAGCAAGGCCAAGAACAAATACTCTCCCATTCGTCCTCTCACTCTGGCGAAGACGACGATCACAAGCAAGGATGGCAAAGGACGCGAGAAGACGTCGATCTCTGCTGTAGTCACGTCTACATCTCTGCATGCATCGATCCTTCATGACTCTGAAGCTCTCAGAGCATCACACCCGGGCATCGAACGATTCAAGATCGCCGCGCAGCAGAATATCACGCGATGGTACCACGCCTCTGTCAACCTCCTCCCTCCCAAGGGCTCATCTGTCCAGATATACGACCCCGCGGAGAACAAGTTCGTTCTGTATGCGGGAGCTCCTGCAGGAGCTACAGTCACACTAGAAGGGCCCTTTGCGTATTTCCTCTCTACGGTGAACGTCGATCGCCTCGAGCCTGCGTTTAGGATCACATCCCTCTTCTACTCGTTGCCCCCTGATCCCAAGACCGCGACGTTGGATGTCGTGGTCCTTCGGCCATTGCGAGATAAGTCTGTGCGTGAGGATTCGGACCATGATAGGGAGGTGTTCGCGCAGAAGAGTATGACTGTGTTGGGTGCGGCGTACCAAGAGGGCAAACATGTCAGGTTGAGGTATAAGGGCAAGGACGGGGAGGTCGTCGACGACGCTGAAGAGGGAGATGTGGTGGTCGAATACTTTAGGGTTGGCGGGTGGGAGTGGATACCTGTGAGTGCTTTTGATGTGAGGGTATAATGGTCAACATGCTGACATTACACAGGACGAGAAGGAGGATGCGGCTCACCTTGTGTGTGCCGACGGAGAGATACTTGAGATCGACCGTCACGGCAAAGCGAGGTGCGATGCTCTGAGCAGCCTGGACGGGTACAAGCTGTCGGTTTATACCTGAGCTCGATTCTTCGGACGACACAGACAATCGTCATGAAGAGATTACTCTGGATTATACTTATGTACCTGGACTCGGATATTTTCCATCTATAACACCATGTAAGCAGTATGTATTGATTAGTTTGATAGTACAGAGAAGGACCCCAGGATGTTGTTTCTATTCCATGTATGAAGTGTACGTAGTTGATGTGCGCAGTGAAGCCCGTGGTTATGAGAGATCATGCCGTGACGTTGCGCGTAACTTCCCCAGTGAATATCTTCCCGACCACCTCCTTTGCCTTGACGTGGACTTCTTCGATGGTAGCAGTTGCGTCAATCTATGAAGGCTCGCTCAGGGGGCAAGTGGCTGAAGAATGGGACCGAATACTGACCTCGACCACTTTGCCTTGCTTATTGTAGTATTCGATGACGGGCATGGTCTGCTCTTCATAGACTTTGAAACGCTTCTTGATACTCTCGATGTTGTCGTCTTCCCTTCCACTCGTCTCAGCTCTCTTCAAGAGACGCTTCTGCAGCTCCTCCTCCGTTGTCGTAAAGAACAGTACTGCACGGGCTTCACAAACCTATTGAGCCCAGCTCAGATAAGTAATCGGGCATGGAGAGAATATGGACATAAAGACGTACATCCTCGTCGAATTTGACAGCCTGGTCCATCTTCCTCGGGAAACCATCGACCAAGAAACGGCCCTTACCATCTTGCCACCCCTCACCCTCGCGTCCCTCTTGCAACGCAGCGCGCATAGCGTTCTCGAGGAGCTTGATAGTCACCTCCATAGGCACGACTTGACCCTCCTTGATGTAGTTACGAATCATTTCTCCGTGCTCTGAACCAGGACGGTTCTGCTCAGCGCGAAG
The DNA here is from genome assembly GCA_037042295.1 of Irpex sp. Y119-03. Taxonomy (NCBI): domain Eukaryota; kingdom Fungi; phylum Basidiomycota; class Agaricomycetes; order Polyporales; family Irpicaceae; genus Irpex; species Irpex sp. Y119-03. The sequence continues at coordinate 56,692 of JAXQKB010000948.1, read as the reverse complement.
CAGATCACCAGCTTTACGGATACATGATCTGTTAATGCCAGAACTAGAGAACTGTGTAGGGACTTGCCAGACAAGTGACAGAAACCGAAGTCCTGGACGAGGTTTGCACATTGGGTGCCCTTGCCTTGTATCAACACATGTCAATGCAGGGATTACAATGACAGCCTGCGCACTCACCTGCACCAGGACCACCGAGTACAAATAAGACGGTGATTTTGCTGTTATCGAACACGGGGGACTTGGGCTTGTTGGCGGTCTCTGTAGCCGGTTGTACTGACGAGGACTCGGCAGCCTGAGGATGCCCCTCCTTCTTGTGGCCGTGCAGGTGGAGTGCGTCGGCAATCTTGTCAACAATAGCAGGCATTTCTAGAGTTTGCGCTGAAGACTCTTAGGGAGATCTTCCTGGTGAATGGGTGGGATGAAGGGGCTGTCGCGGTGTCTGGGCTGAGTGGAAGCAGGATAAGTGTCCTGCCTGTGTTTCAAAAGCAAGAAGAATGCGCCGTAGGAGAGCAGCGAGATGCCCACGAAAGATGCTGGGAGGAAATACTTGCTGGCCTTGGAACGAGGAGGAGACATAGCACACCGCGAGATCAGAGCCTGGCTATAAACCTCGCAGGAAAAGCCCGAACCAGCCACACGCGTCTGCCTCGCCCTCGCCGCCAGAGTTTGTACGTGACCACCACCGTCCACGACGACGAACACGACAAACACGATGGATCTCAGACATAATCACGGCTCGGACGTCCAGGTCGTGCGCGCAAACCACGACGACGCGTCCGACCTCGTCGCACTCGGCGGCATCCACTCAGTCCAGGTCTTGCTTACCGTATGTCGCGCCACCCGTCCTCATTATCCTCGAGGTTTGAAAATACATTCACGTATTGAACTTGTTTCGTCAGGTAGACTCCGACCTCAACCAAGGTCATTGCCAACTTTCATCTCGGATGCAGAGTAACTGCAATTGCATGGTCTACACGATGCACATCCCCATCGTCTACCGATGAATGGTCAATCGAGTGTGTCAGAATTTTACATTGTTATAATCGCGTTGCTGATTATTGCTCCTATAAGGCTGACAGCTGCAGGAGCTCATTTCGACCTGTACCACCTCACAAAAACTTACAACTCCTCAGAAGTTGTATTCCGATTCGGTGGAGGACTCAGCGGACACCACGGCAAAGTCAACGACATGGCGTACTGTGGAGGCCAGTCAGAAGACAGCTGGAGATACGTTGCCACAGTCTCAGGTGGGTGCACTGTACATGTTCCTATTCACACGCTAACCATAACTCGTCGACAGACGACAAAACGTTCATGGTCTGGGACCTCTACCCTGCCCTCATCGACCCTCGCAACCGTGAAAGCGTCGCGAGTGATATCTCTGAAGAATTCCAGCCTCTGCAACGGGCGCAGCCAACTTCCTACGTCATCAACTTCCCCCACCCTCTCACCACCGTCTGCTCACACCCCACTACGAGCAGAGAGTTTGTAGTAGCTGACTCGCGGGGCTCGATCTTCTTAACCGACTGGCGCTCTGACCCCGACGAGAACGAGCAAGTCAGCTGGCGGAACTCCAGCGTGATAGAGCTGATAGAGCCCCGGGCTTTGGCGGACTCTATTTCCGGGAATGGCTCTCGTTGGGGTGGAAGCGTGGCCTGGAGGAGGGACTCGTTCGATATGTAAGTGAAAGCCACATTATACCCATTCAGTAGCACATTCTGAGCTGTGCGTATGCAGTATCGGGGCAGTGTATGGCAACAGGTTCTCCCTCTGGGACATTTCCAAGCTACAAGGCGGCAAACCCTCCGTCACCAGCGCGTCCTTCCCTGAAGGTGGAACAAAATTCCGGTATGTCCTACTTCAACCGTGCAGATGTTATTTGTAACTGACACGGTCATCCCATGAAATAAGCTGGTGCCCCAGTCACCATGAATATTTTGCCATCACCACAAACGCTCCTACAGCAGGAGCAGTCGTCAACGTATACAACACGAACCACATTCACGCCCACCCGACTACTTTGACCATCGCCCCACGGCCACTGTACGTACGCGACTTCGACTTCATCTCGCAGAAAGGTATACCACGGATTGCTGCTGCTGTAGGGAGAGAAGTCGTCATTTTCAACATTGGTGTCGAGTCGTAGTAGTGCTACTCTAGAATTCATTTCTGTTGTTGCTTCATGACCTCGCCAATCGCTCGCTGCAGATATTGCATACTATCATATGGGCATAGCATATGTTCAAAAAGCCTATCAACTTGATATGTTACAACGACACAGCTTGCAAACCCGACCCACTAAACTGACTAACGTATATAAATGCACAAGGGAAAAGAGACGTCGACGATGGAGAGACAGGGACGCGAGAATAATACACATTATGGGAGGCAGCAGATGGAAAACACAGCAGAGATGGGATGGTGCGACGATGACGACGAGTAGCAAGGAACGCGAATCAGCATCTAGATGACAGTGAAGCTAAGAATTAGGACAGACGAGGGTCCATCCAGTGCGATCCAGAAGTGAATGAATGGACAAGGAAAAGAGATGACGCATGTGTGAGGGTGAAGTGAGACGTGACGAGATGAATGAAGATGCGGGTCAATAAAGTAAATCATGTCCAAGAGGATCCAAGAGCACAGAAGAACGAATGCAGTCAGTATGGGAGAATCATCGGTCACCGGCGACCTCAACGGCCAACATATCCTCCATTGTAGCTCGGGTGCTGTGAAGGGTGCCCGGCGTACGACTGTTGTGGGTAAGACTGGTAATGCCTGTTTGACTGCTGCGAGAAGCTGCCGTGCGGGCTGTGTCCGTTTACATGGGGTGCAGTAGGTGACGCCATCTGAGTATCCTGGACTTGCTGCTGCTGCTGGTGTTGGTGGTGCGACTGCTGTTGTTGCTGCTGCTGGTATGCAACGTTTGCAGCCATCGCAGCAGAGGAAGCGGGGCCTATATCCGGCATTGTGGTAGAATACCCATGAATGCTGTTGATACTAGGGTACGCGCCGCCCTCCTCGCCGAAGCCCAGTTCACGGAACATGATGCGCCAATAATTGGCATCAGACTCGTTCGTGGGGTACTGATGCGCGGACGGCGAGAACTGGGCGGCATGCTGCATCAACTGTGACGGAACTTGAGAAGCCATCTGGGGCGTGACCGGAGCCTGTGAAGAGTTGGCGTAGGCGTTGTATCCGTTCATGACTACACCACCGCGAGGCTGCTCAGACGTGGGATACTCGGGCTGGCGCATATGCGGATGATTAGGAGCGGGCTGGGGCGCCAGAGACGATGCCGATGCAGCGTAAGAGTAGTTCAGGTGAGGCTCGGTAGGACTTTGCATGGGTTGATGGTACTGTACTGGCTGCGAGTGGCTGGAGGGACCGCCGTAGGAAGCTAACCATGGAGTGAGTACTTTATATGACAGTCACAGTAGCTCAGACATACCTTGAGGACGCGGGTCTTGGGAGCGGGCGTTTTGTTGGTGCATGTAACGCTCTCGCTCCTTTTCGTGCTGCCTGGCGCGGAGGATGTCCTGTGCAACAAGACCCCGAAGGAAACGCGCATGAGCGGCGACAGAAGTGCTAGACGTGGGCGACAGCGTTGAAGCCTCATGATAAGCCTCGGCAGTCTTGGAGATAGTAGTGTATATCTCGTCCATTGCACCGTCGCTCAGCTGGGATAAAGTATTCGTACTCCGAAGCAGCTATCACACCATCATTAATATCCGCGACATGGAGAATCACAGATGACTTACCCGCAGGAGGAAGACTGCAGAGTACGCGGTCATCACGGTGATCGAATCCTGGCTGTAACGCTGCAGCGGTGATCAGAATAGGTAGGAGAACATCATACGATACGGCTACACACCAGCATGGAGATAGACGCGAATTCCCTGGTGACTATCTGCAGGTTCTCCAGCGCACTGGTGTAGCATGCCGAAAGCGCTTGCATACTAGGTGATTGACGAGTCGTCTAAACATAGGACCCCGGTCAATGTAGCTCAGAGATGCAGTGATTGAGTTCGGGAGATGAAGGCTACGCACCGACGACATGGATGCTTGAATGCCGAAACTGTTCAAGAACAGTCGGACATACAGCCGGAAGAAGTTCAAGAAGGCGAAATGGAATTTCTCGCCGTTGGCTGATGAACGTTCAGGATGAATGCGTTAGTTAATCTTACATGTAACGTTTGAACGTAGCACGCAGTCGCAGCGACATACCTTTGCGCATCTCGTTCATCCAGTTCTCAGACCACTGCGTTAACCTTCCGTTGCAGGTGCGTAGGATCACGTCGATACTCATGTCGGCATGATGACCCATATTACTGTTGCCTCTTCGAGGCTGCAGCAGATCAGTAGTCTCAGAAGCAATGCGTCGCAGCTGTACGAAGGCGGCGACGATCACATCTTCCGGCCGAGGAGGAGATCCGCCATCATCGTGCCAGGTCATCGAGTGCCTGACCAACTCACATTCTGGTAGCATCCATTGCCGACCAGTCTGGGTACTGAGGCTTCGATCGTGTACAAACAGGACAAGGTACGTCCGCTCGCGGTTACGACGCTCGAGGAATTGAGTATTGGTTTCCTCCACGGCGCCCTTGCCGCCGACGTACTTGTTCAAGCCCAATTCAACAGCCATTCGGCACGCGTAGCCGATGTATGTCCAGGTGCGCTGATCTTCTGGCTCCTTCCAGTAGACCAGACATGCGAATGCCTGGCAAACCTCGACCCGCCGCCAGTTCTCTTCGAAGGCACGGACCGCAAAGCGTTGCGCCAATTGTTGCACTTGATCATAGTGCTCAGCATCGAAGAACTTGCAACAGGCCATCATAATGGTGGTGAAAAGGAAAGGACAGTGTGAACGGATATAATGGAGGTTGTGCAGGGCCGGGTCGAAGAGATTGATGAAGGGGTTGAGACGCAAGAAGAACAAATCCATGAGCACGCCAGCGTGCGCTTCGGTGATGATGCCCGCCGCAATGGGATCATTGAGCCCTGGTACTGTGACAACATTTGAGGGACGGGGAGACGCAGGAGCAGGAGCAGTAGGCGTCTTGGGAGGAGCGGCGTCCAGAGAGTAGCTGCGCTCAGAGGTAGGGCGGGATCCTGTGGGCTCGTATGGCTCGGGGTTGAGGATGGTCTTGAAGAAAGTCGAGTTGCGCTCCTTCTGAATAAGCTTCGCCGGGAACAAGCCATCATCACCTTTTTCGGTGTCATTGTCGTCCTCCTCATCTTCTTGACTGGGACCAGCGGCAGAGGCAGAGTAGCCCTGTGCGTCGTAGTCGGGCGGCAGGTTGAGCGGCGGCAGCTCGTTGTTGGGGAACCGATCACCCGACCGAGAGTCGGAGGCGAATGGCGCATCACTGGCCTGAGACTTGAGTTTGGCGCTGTTCAGTCCCTTTTCGAGACGACGTAGCATCTTTGATGCCTCAGACAACCTGGTAACAGCGAGAAGGATTAACGATGCACATTAATGATGACCGAGGACAGCTCACTTCGATCCTGGTTTGCGCCCACGACGGTGTTTTTCAAAGATACATCTGAGGTGAGTGTTCAGCAGATGAGCCATTAACAATGACGAGCGCGTACTCTGAACCCGAGCGTTTGCATCTCTGGCAAGGCTGTCCTTCCGCTGCTCCTACACACTTCATCTAATGCCACAGGCGATGTTTAGTAGAGGAAAGGTTGCTTGAATATTCTACACACTTTTGCAGCACGACAGACTGTACACGCCCGTGCACCTCTGACAACGGGTGCTTTGCTGTTTATTGCACGTGGTGAGAAACGTGGTGTGAGAGGCGGAAGCGAAGAACGCACCCAGCTTTGCCCACGTCCGCAGAGGACTTTGCGTCGACGTTGGACTGAGCAGCGACCTGGAGAGACTCCATATTATGTTTGGTGGCTAAAGTTTGTGGGGATTTGGGGGATATGATACTACGGTAATCAATGAGGATTGCGGGGGCTAGATTGGCCGCCGGGGTCGCGCGAGGAAGCCAGACGACGCCAGAAGCTTGTGACAGGCGTGTTGAACAGCACAGACGACGAAGTTTGAGACGGCGGCGTCGTCGTCGGGCGCGAGGTGGCGGTGGTGGTTGTTTGGAGAGGAGGAAGAGAGACGAGTTTGAGGGAAGGGGGAGGCGAGAAAAGCGGCGATAGACTTACGGCAATTAGCCGGTCAGGGTCACACACTCCGGTCATTTCCACCGTCACATCTCTGTCACACACCGCCGGTCCCGTGCCCGCATTCACCGGCGACTGCCCGTGACACTCGTGTGACACCATTTCGGCGTCTGACAGTAATAGTTACCGAGAGGCCGGCAACGGGCGTCCAGCGCTCGGCAATTTGGCTTTCTCTCGGCATCCTGATGGTCTCCGGCCGTCCACCTGCCGTCTCCCAACCCCGGTCTCAAATGCCTCGTTTCAAGAAGGACTTAGAGTTGGTAATCACCTTTGTAGTCGATAGTAAGGAATGACAAAAAGGTATTCCATACGCGTATTAACTACACTACACAGAGCTCCGGTGCCTCCTTCTGAGACTTTGCCTCACGACTAGCTGCTTGTTACCCTCGGTCGAACAACAATATTCTTACCAATCTACACCCATTTACACCATGTGGATTGCGTTGTTTCTTACCCAGCTAATACGTACTAATACATGCAGAGCCCCATTTCGCACTGTAGCTCCAAAAATGAGGCTTGCCTCCTGGTGCTTCTTCCGGTCATCTGGCAAGGGCACGCATCGTTATCGTGTTTGGGACACCGAAACGCGAAGGACTGCGAAAGGATGTGTGCGTAACACGTCCCCCTCCGACCATGATCGAATCGCCCTGTGACGGAGTAGAACATTCATCTGACAGATCACCGACTCCCCTTATACCGTGTGGATGCCCTGATTGACTTGGGCGCAGTGCGGCGGTATTCTTCCACATAAATACAAGGCTAAATAGGACATCAGGTAAACAACTGAGACAAGACCGCGAACATTGAATATCGTACACACCGCAGAAAGGTCCGACCAGGATCAGTCTCACACATCGTAAAGTTCCGAGGCTAACTGTCCGTGTCCGCATTGTCTTCCGTCTTGGGACCACAGACCCCGCAGATCAGTGCCACATCTACCCAGCTAGGGCGATCAGCGGTCCGCTGGAATCGCAAATGTGGCGTACCAAGAGTGCAGCGGAGCATTGTCCGGGACCCTGTTGCTGCAGACTAACTGCGATGGTCTCTGACGAGCCTAAGTATACTCAATCCTGAGGCATATCACTGGCACATCATCTACCTGGTTGTCGAAATCATTTCCTAAAGCCTGTCGAACGGACCTTTGATCGTCGTAAACGATCAACAAAGCGGTTCGAAGTATATTGATACTCGTAAAGAGCTTACCTAGCCCTTAGCCCATCTCTTCTTTGCTACCGCCAGCATTCTTGAAGGTGTGGCACCACCCTCAAGCCGAACACATTCCGGCCATCCAACCTATCCCTATACAAGGCAATCAGGAATCCCGGGCTAAGCTACTCATTCTTTCATACGTACTACTGTACGCCGAGCAAGTCTTCCCGCGTAAAGAAATCTTTGTGCTTGAATGCCAGAACGACACGACGTGCCGTGGTACCGGAGCAAACGTAGGGAAGATTTCTAGTACCAATACCAATACAAACTAGAACATCGGGAACCACCCATATCGATGATCAAACTTACCAGCGTGACCTTTCCCTCATCTGCGTCTCCCACCAGTCTTCTTTCCGTTCGGCGACCTATGGGCAGGGTTGAGCCGGAGCACCGGTATCTTCGCTCTACCAACCGCTCGCCCTTGTCAGCGGTACAACTACAACTTCCATCGCACGCCCTTGAAGTCAAATCCCATTTACGAGCGGAGCGAAGGACGGATCGCAGAGTTTACGGGAGATGGAAAAGCTGCAGTCGCGTGCTGCCTTTTGGAGCGAGCATAAGTAGGCGCTGAAATCGTCTAAGCTTGTGCGTAGCCGGAAGATGTTTCTTCAGAGCTAACTTCCTGGAATTTGCTGTGCACAACGGACCTGGGTAGGCGTAGTAAAAATGAACGACCGCTCGAAGGCTGGAATAGTGTGTAAACAGACGTGCTCATTTCCTTCCTTCCGTGATTTAGAGACGACGGTTCGTTAGTCGCGTGATAAGCAAATACACATCGTCCGAACAATGGATGGTACCGTCGCGTTGCTCGCTTCGTAGGAGCTTCTGGCCAGTGAACCGCCGGACGCCGACCGTGGCCGGACAGCGTGACTGGGCTGCTAGCTCCTTGCGGGATGCTGTGATGATAGGTAAGAGCAAGGTTTGGCTGAAAACGGGCATCGCGTCACAGGTGAGAAGGTGCCGCCTAGTAAATACAAATAAGTGAATATAGTGTCGGACTTGGGTGTGGGCCGCAGAACACTTGGCACTTACGAAGTCGGTGTAAGTTGTATTCATAGAATGTCAAACTGTCTGGCTTGTAGAGCCTGGTCGTGAACGTGGTTGCTTGGCGCTGCGGGGCTATATGCTATCAGCTCAAGAGTACAGGAGAACGACAGGCCCTGTGTAGCCTTCATGATGCCGTTGCACCCGTGAATATTTCATCGTCATCGACTCTTATGACAGAAGGTAGGCTGCGAACACGAAGAAGGGGTGTCACGGCGAACTCTGTCAGATAGGGTTGAAAGATGATGAATGAACGAGCTTACTGGGCGGTAGTGCGGAGGTGCAAGACCCATAGGAAGAACTAGTGCTCACCAGGATACGCATTGTCCCCGATGGAACGATCTGTCTCATGAAAGCTGTGAATGTCACAGGTTGACATCGTATTTATTTCTTAGGGCTAGAACTATCAGTAATGTTGCACAATTTGACAGAAATACTTGGCTAGATAGCTTTCGAGACTTGACTACCCCACTGATATTTGGTATTCATGTCGCAGTCCAATGGGAGGACAAGGTCATAAGCAGGATGGAAACTCTGGCTATCAAGCAGTCAGCGAATGGCACACGGTAGATGGATTTCTCACAGACCAGACGGAGTGTGGCCTGATCATTCACTACGCTTGCCTGTCGTGGCCGCAAGTGAGAAGAACCAGTCTTCGGCAGCGAGGGAGATAGCGCCTGTTCGGCAACTTGCGTGCTGACTAAGCAGCTCCCACAGTGGGGGCGCCTATATCGCTGTGACCGAAAGAGCTCGTACTTGTTCGTCGCCGACCACATCCACCACAACCACCTTAGAACCGCTCGCGAGGAGGCCATGGTGCGCATTATTATCAAAGGAGGTATGTGTTTCTGTTGATTGTGGAGTGGATCTATAGCTAACGGCGTAATGCAGGTGTTTGGAAGGTACGTTAATGCGCTGATGCTCAGGTGGCTGGAGGAAGTTTGGTGTTAACTTGAGCGTATAGAACACGGAAGATGAGGTGCTGAAGGCTGCCATCGCAAAGTATGGTAAGAATCAATGGTGCGCAAATACTTCTTTCCCAAATATAGAACTTCTCTGATCGTGTACTTGCATGTTGCAGGGCACGTATATCGTCGCTCCTTGTTCGCAAGACCCCCAAGCAGTGCAAGGCTCGTTGGTACGAATGGCTGGATCCCTCTATCAAGAAGACCGAATGGTCGAAGGTGAGCTAGTACATTAAACTCATGTCAGTCAATCCCTTAATGCCACCGTACGTAGGAGGAGGATGAGAAGCTACTTCATCTGGCAAAGTTGATGCCGACGCAATGGCGTACTATCGCTCCAATAGTAGGACGAACAGCAACACAATGTCTGGAACGCTATCAGAAACTGTTGGACGAGGCAGAGGCCAAGGAACATGAAGAGTTGGGATTGGCAGGGCCCGGTGGCGAGGCGGGTCCCAGTGCAGAAGACGTGAGGAAGTTGAGGCCAGGAGAGATTGACCCAGACCCCGAGACAAAGCCAGCCCGACCAGATCCTATTGACATGGACGAAGATGGTAAGCGGAGTCGTTGTCTGTAGCCGTCTGAAATGTATTGACAGAGGAGCAGAAAAGGAAATGTTGTCTGAGGCTCGTGCACGTTTGGCCAATACTCAGGGTAAAAAGGCGAAACGGAAAGCTCGTGAACGTCAGCTCGAGGAGGCTCGTCGCCTGGCCGTTCTGCAGAAAAAGCGAGAGTTGAAGGCTGCTGGTATCATGTGAGTGTCTACATGCATTTCGACAATATTTTGTTAACATTTTACATAGTATGCGTCATAAGACAAAGAAGAAGGGCATGGACGTGAGTATCTTGCATAGTAGTGCATCAAATCTTGAAGCTAACATTGTCTTAGTACAACGCAGATATCCCCTTTGAAAAGAAGCCTGCCCCAGGGTTCTACGATACATCAGAGGAGCAGGCGCGCGCCACTACGGCTCCCGTGGGCCAAACCCTGCGACGGCTCGAGAACAAGAGGAAGCCGGAAGAGGAGGAGGCGGAGCGCAAGAAACGTCAGCGTAGGGGCAAGGAAGGTGAAAATACTCCTCAACAAACTAAGTTCGTTCCCGCGCGAGAAGCCCAAATCCAGAAGTTGAAGGAAGCGGAGTCCATCGGAAGGAGGAGGAAGTTAGTGCTTCCGTCCGCGCAGGTAGGAGAAGCGGAGCTGGAGGAAATTGTGAAGATTGGTCGGGCGGGTGAGGAGGCGAAGACTCTCGTGACTGGAGGAACAGAGGCTACTGAGCGGTTATTGAGTGACTATGAGGGGTTGGAGAAGGCACGAATGGCACGTACACCCAGGACAGCGCCACAACGTGAGTAAAGATCCCTATCCAAACACTATTTATGGTTTAATGACGTGGTTTCATATCCAACTAGATGACAATGTGTTGTCTGAGGCCAGAAATCTTCGAAATATGACGATCGCGCAGACGCCTCTTCTGGGCGAGGAAAACACGCCTTTGCATACAGGCCCGGCTGGTGGAACCGGCTTTGAAGGGGCAACCCCACGACATCAAGTAGCGTTCACGCCCAACCCCTTGGCTACACCGCTGCGGGCGGGCGGCCTGGAGGTATCGGCGACCCCTCGGGATGGACAGTCTGTGATCGGAAGCACCCCTCTGCGCACTCCTATGCGTGATAACCTCAACATTAACCCTGAGGACAGCTTCTCGGTGGTCGGAGATACACCCCGTGAACAGCGCATGCGCGTGTCCTCCGCGAAGAACTCTTTGAGAGCCAGTTTCAGCAGCCTCCCTAAGCCAGAAAACAATTTCGAGCTTCTGGTCCCTGAGGACGAGGAAGAAGAGGCGCAAGAAGGTGCAGTCTTGAGCGAAGAGGATGCGGCCGAGAGGGATGCTAGGATTAGGAGAAGACGAGAAGAGGAGGAACGCAAAGCACTTGCTAGGCGGACACTCGCGGTACAGCGGGGTCTTCCTCGGCCGCCAAATGTCGACGTAGACCAACTGCTGCAACAGCTCAGTATCGAAGACGACATCCCCAAGGACGACGCTACGGAGCTGATTCACAAGGAGCTCGCCAACCTTCTTCGACATGATTCAATTGCTCATCCCGTCCCCGGAACCGCGCTCCCTGGCAGCACGAAGTCGACTTACGAAATCCCTGACGATGACGATGTCTCTACCGCCAAAGCGGAGATTCAGCGTGAATTGGCTACTGCTGTTGGGTTCCCTGACGCTAATGTGGAACAAGTCAAGGAAGGTCTCGTCACATATGCTCAACAGGAGGAGCTGGACGAATCCGTCTCTTGGGCTAATATCCGACCATCGTTAGCCTATGACGCAAACAGCAGACGATGGGTCTATCCACAGACGCTGTCTTCCGAGGCTCGCATTGAAGGTCTGTCGGCGCAACTTAATGATGCTCGACAGGCTATGGCCAAGGAAGCTCAGAAAGCTGGGAAAACAGAGAAGAAACTGGGTGTCACCCTCGGAGGATACCAAGCACGGTCGCGGACGTTGATCAAACAAATCGTCGACGGATTCGAGGACCTGCAGCGAACTCAAATTGAGTATGAGAGTTTCTCACACCTGCGTGCGAACGAGGTCGCGACCGGTCCAGTGCGCGTGGCGGCTCTGAAAGAAGAGGTGGAGAAATTGGAACGTCGGGAGCAAATGCTGCAATCTCGGTATGCGGAGCTGGACAGCGAGCGCCAGGAGGCAGAGGCTCGTGTGGCTGCTCTGGAAGACAAGCTGATGGCAGAGGCAGAGGCTTTGAACGAGGCAGCCCTGGCCGAGATAGAGGCGGAAGCTGCTTAAGTCTTGACGTTGTACTTCATGGATATGATAGCGTATATTATTCTACTTTGTATTGTGCTCGAATTGTGCTATACCTTATGTTTTGAACGAGTGGCGTGTATCGCCATTGGTCCCGGGGGGAGTTCGTGAGAGTGCAGAAGCTTAAGCCAGATCGTACCTTTTGTATTCTGAATTGCGGCCAATGTTTGGACTGATCTTCGTTAATGGGATGAGGCGGCCAGACCGCGGAGGACTTACCACTGCGGGTGGAGAAAGCAGCGAAGGTGGCAGAATGGACGAACACGAGGCAGGAGGTGGGAGATACCAACTCCTCCCGGGCACAGGCAGCCCTGCGGTCATTTTATTCCTCTCCCTCTTCCGTCTACCCCGACGATCCCATCTCACCTTGTCGCTGTGCGGGGCTCTGTCCCTGCTTTGCTAGTCGTTCTCTTCGGCCATGGCGCCCTCGAATTCCTCAGCAACTCACACACCAACACCACAGGTCTCAGCACAGGCAGTTTCGACTACTACAATATTCGCAAGTGCCTCCGGAGTTGCAAACTCGGCATCAGACTCCAGCTCGCATTCGTCCAGTAGTAGCTCATCACTCATTGGGCCAATCGTGGGAGGCGTACTTGGAGGCGTTGCTCTAGCCGTGGTAGCAGTGGTCATATGGCATTATTGGGGGAGATCCATCAAACGTAAGGAGGATGAGAAGAAGAGGGAAACGGTAAGCGACCCCGGGCGACCATCAAACCATGCTCGAGATCACAACATAGCTGAACATATCACAATCAATGTAGATGGCATTCCTGAAGCTGAGGGAAAATACAAGGAAGAATGCGTCTGCAGCACTCGAGAAAGTCCATGATTCCTATACGTCCTACACCCGTCCTTCGTTCAATGCAGGGCGCACCGTCAAATTCTCGTCCGGCTCAACAGACTCCAATCAGTCTACATTGAAGTCTTTTATGTCTGAGAACTTGAAGGAGAAATACACAGAGAAGGATACTGATGGTAAGCGTGATCGATAACTGCCGTGCGATGTACTCGTCTGACCAATTTGTCTACTTTTGTCTCACTATTGAATAGATCTTGTCGCGGAGGCTCCCACAACGAAACAGACAAACTTTCGGGGACTACTTCTACACACGCCAGTCAAGTCAAGTCCTCTCGCGCGACGTAATGCTACGCCCCCGCCAGAAGAGCCCAAGGTCGCTGTGGATGAACCTCCCACAGTACCTCGCACCACCCCTTCTCCCGAATATTCAGATACTGATCAACCCACCGACCTACCATCACAAACCGGTGGTTTGCGCGTGCCACCCCTAGCTCACAAGGCGTCGAAGGCGAGCAGTCTATCCATGTATTCCACCCAGAGCGGCGAAGAACACCAGCAGCTAGTGCCCCCCAGTTTAATCATGGCTGCCTTCCGACGACCAGACCCTCGACGACCGCTCGTCGACAGCATGCGACATTCCTTTGCTCCTAGTGCATTCAGCTTCGATGAGGCTGTTTCCGAACGTAATCGTTTATCGAACATCAGCGCAGGATCGGAGTACCTTCAGCACGGCGAGGAGTCCGACTCTCCCACTGAGGGGTACGTAGCGCGATAACCCAAGAAAACCCTCCAAAGAAAAGAGAATGTGTAAGTTATGACAAGACTGCTGATGGACTTTACGGACTATAATGCCTCCATATAACGGCACTAATGCTTGACGATGTGCTTTGTATAATGCTCTCACGATACTGCTGTCTGTTTGCAGACTATTCCTTGGTTTTCTGTGCTTTTGGACGTTTACCAGTGTATACCTCGTAGTTTCTCTCCTATTCCCTCGCTCATTTTGCCGTCGCGATACCGAACTAGGATTACGATGTAAATAGTACGTAGACGAGATGTCTTACGAGCGTAGTGAATCTATGTAATGCTATAAAGAGGTTTAGTAAAATGTTGAGGGAGTTTGGGGGCGATACTCACCTGCTCTACGCCGCTGACAGCATCCTTGAACCGCGCGACCTCTTTCCAGCAGTCTAAAGTCGTCGTAGGATGTGACCTATAAGAATACACGTTAAATTAGTAGAAGATAACCGAATACGTGGTACAACACTCACTTGTAGCAAGTCACGACTGCCTCACTGGCAGCTTGTACCTCCGGGAACTCGCTCAACGCCTGCCTCGACTGGAACCTCTCCACCTTTGCCTTCAATTCCTCCAAGTCACCCGCCAATGCCGCACTATTGCGCACACTCCCCGCCTCGCTCCCTTCGCTCTCGCTGTCACTCTCCTCGCCAGCCAGCGACCTCTCTCGGTCGAGGTTCTCCTTCTCCAACGCCTGCTCAATTTGATGCTTCACCTCCTCTTCTTGCTGGCGCAGGGCCTCGAGCTCCGCCTGTATCCGGCTGCGAATTTGGGCATCTATGCTTGACTGGCGTTCGGAGGAGGGAGCAGGCGAGGCAGAGTTGTCCGCGAGGTGGTTGACGACTGCTTCGTCAAACTAGAAGATGATTCGGGTAGGGGGGAAGAGATACGATATTGTTAATTCACGGAATGACGGGTCGTGTCCGTAATGGCTGGACGTACCTGAATGGGAGTCTCAGAATAGAAGACTTTTTCGTCTGACTCTGCCTTGGATTGCCCTGCACCCATTTGCGGAAAGAGAGGATGAAAGAGTGGAGGGAGGAATTGGGAGGAGGTTGAGTGGTGGTGGCTGCAACTTAGTCGCGTACACGCAACGACCCGAACGGCGCCTATAGGTCGTAAATCATATCCTCACAAACAAGTGACTGCACTTGCGAGGTTTAGGAAGTTGAGATGTAATCTGAATTAGAGACCAGCCCTGAGATAAAATAAACCTAGTGTAGAGATATACATGAAGCGAATGGTATCTATATGTGGGTAAATGTAGCACTCTATGTCATTGGCTATAAGCAGATTATTGGATACGATGCTTGTCGCGGTAAAGCTCGTCAGCGAATAACACTGGTTCAACCCGATGTATGGTGAGCTTCGCCTGCGTATTGTGTTCGCGGTCAGTGGCCCGGTTCAACCAGATCCACTTATAGTTGAGGTGGTATTTGACAGCAAGTCCCCAATGTTGGTTCAGCTGTTCCGAGGGGTCAGACCAGCCTGGCCATTCGTAGTACAGGTCGGTCGGAATACAATTACTATGATGACAGTGGGTTCAGGAATACCATTAATTTCGGCAGTTACATCCGGGGACTCACAAGTGTAGGAGTTTGGGTATCACAAGTTTGCCCTCGTGTGGTGTGCCCTCGGTATGTTGGAGAGACTTTGTTTCATCCTCCTCGGTAGTCATGTCGTCACCCAGACCGATATTATAAGTGTTGATGAGGCAACTCGTGATTTCCCAGTCGTAGCTGAGATGTTCGAATATACTCGTGTTGTAGCTGATGATTGCCCACCAGTAACTCTGGTCACCTAAGAGGATATTCTCGTAGTGCTGAGTTACAGGATCAGGTTCGCCAAACATGGCGCGGAATGCAGGTGGAGATAGTGCTGGGATGCCATCGTTTGCTTCTCGATAGATTTGCGAGTCGATTAGGCGCATGTTGCGCAGCTTTTCAAGGTCGAGTAAGATGACGCAGGAGCATATGCGATCTGCGTTATACCATTTCGGTTCGCCCAGGTTCGGATGCGTGGGCATAGAGATGGCTGTTTCTGGTTTAAAGTTGTCGAATAGTTTCCAGAGAAGAAGTGGGTCGCTGATGAAGAAGGCATCTGTATCGACATAGATAGCCTTCTTGACTGTCTCGGGCAATATCTCGTGCATAAATAGCTTTAGCAGTCCAGCTAGAGACGGTGAGGTAGAGTCAGGCCCTTGTTTGGGAGGGTGTATATCATGAGCGTACCTGTGCCTGCCGTGTGTGCAGTCCGGATTCTACCCTCTCGTTCGAGACGATTCCGAATGTCGTCGAAAGCCATTTGATAGAAGAATACCGCCACATCGTAATATGGGTGCTTCAACCGTTCGAGGCGCGCCTCAATTGCAAATCGCGCGGGTTCATCGCAGATGATATGTATGTGTACAGGAGTGGATGCGTACATCAAGATTGACTAAGAAGAACGTCAATAAATGGACGTGAAAGTCAATGAAGCTTAAATTTGAATGTAACGTACCTTGATTAGCAACGCGCCTTCTTTCGCCGAGTCCTCTTCCCACATGATGAAAGCGAAGGTCGGAATATCAGGCGCTGCCTGGAGAGAAGTAGGTGGTGATGCAGAAGATAACTGCGTTCCATCTTGAATGGGAGAGGGTGCAGGAATGGCTGGCCTATTTACATGATGCCCAGGGGAGCTGTGGCCGTGTTGAGGGATGACGTTGTGTACATCGAGAGCGAGAGGCGGCGACTGTGCTTCCGGCTCTAGTATCGAGCTCTCAGAGACACCCGCTCGTATGTGGCTGAAGTAGAATAGAGGTAGAATAAAGGCGAGAACGATGGCGAGGTAAGTAATTTGTTTGACTAGCTGTGGGCGCCTTGAGAAGTCTTTGGCGTGCGACCGCCAACGCGGAAGGTTTTGAGAACCGCGGTGTAGCGTCTCGCCATGATCAGCGGAGCCAGGCATTAGAGAACGAACTGAAACGACCGTGTGTTGAAGGGAGACTAGAGATGGAGAAGTAGCAGAAGATGGGGTACGACATACACAAGTTGAACAGAACCAAGGATTGCTGGAAAAGGCACAAAACCCCAGAGCTGGTATTATCGCTCACCTGGCATCGTCACCCTGGATCTTGATGCATGATGACAGAGTTGTAGTAGCAGATCAAAATTGGATCTGATATGTTTCAATTATCCGGCGTTGCTAGGCCGGCTAATCCAACGCAGCTTATTGACTCAGATGGGGTGACTACTTACCTACTTCGAGAAATAATAACTGATCATAACAAGAGGGTTGGTTATTGTGCACAGACGAATAAAAGGTAGAATGTGAGCTATGTGATCATATGGTGAGGGTTCGGGAACACCAGGTGAGTAACACCTTTAAGTTCACAATGCTTGGCCACAATCTTCGTGGCGTGAGAAACAACCAAGTATGGAATATGTTGTAGGCCGGCGGCTATTACAGCCATATTTGTGACCACTTACATCTCATTCTAAACTGCGGTGGCCACAAGGGGAGTCTGCCCTAGAAATTATCGAACCTTGGAGGTACTGTAAGATTTATAGTTAGTGAGGGCGCGCTGAAAGCACCTCATTCCTACATGCTAGCACACTTCCGAGTGCATTCGTACCGCCATTGCAGACTTTCCAACGACCTCCTGGCATCAGGAAGTACTTATTTCGCGGTATTCAGACTCTATAATACCATGAGCAAGAGAAATGCAGACCATCTGGAGAGACCAGATAATGTCAAAGATGCGAAGTCAGCCAAATGTAAGGTATTATTCGCAGCGTCTAGAGTCGAAGCGCTGTCGGACTGAGTCTCAGAGAATACCTTTCTAGTGTTCCCGATATTCGCCAAGCCAGCTGCTAAGGAACAGCTAGAACCGAGCGCATTCCGCTGGATTATCCCTTCCATCGGTCCGAACAAATCATGCCTGCATGGTGTTCACCTCGAGCCCAAAGCTACCAGCAAGCTTGCTGCCTTCGACTTGGATGGTTGTCTCATCGAGTCTTCCTTCAAGAACGGCAAGAAAACCAAATCCGACACAACACCATCCTTTACATGGTGGCGCCCAGCTGTACCAAAGAAACTAAAACAAATACTCGACGAAGGGTCAGTACACAAAGCTATATGCTCGAGAAAGTATCTCACCGGCGTTCTCTCACAGTTACTCTATCGTGATTGTGACTAACCAGAACTTGCGAGGCAAAGATGGCGTAAGTAATTGGAAGAAAAAGATTCCAGTCATTGCTGCGTCGGTACGCCATCAGCATTAAGTGCCTCCTTTTCGTCATTCATCGAACCCAACTTCAGATTCCGGACGTACCGTTTCACATCTACGCTGCGACGGACAAGGATGGCTACAGAAAGCCTATGCCTGGCATGTGGTACGAGATTCAACGTCTGTACGAGGAACAAGGCGTGCATATAGGTACCCTGGCTAGATTACATACTCAGAGAGCAATATCTGACAGAAACTTGGAATAGACTTGAATGCTTCTTTCTTTATAGGGGATGCTGCAGGTCGCAAAGGAGACCATTCTTCGTCGGACCGGAAATGGGCTCTTAATGTTGGGATTCCTTTCATGACTCCAGAGGTACGCGGCCACGCATACACTTTCCAGTAGCTCTATAACAATCACTCCCCAGGAGTATTTCTTGGGTCTCAAACCGGCAGAGTACACACTTCCCGGGTTTAATGTAGCATCGCTTCCGCAGAACGGTAAGGGACATCTGCTCCACCCCAGCTCTCTTCCACTCATTGTTCCTACTCTGGCTATCGCAGTGCCACATATAACGCCGACAAACACGCCATTACTACCTGATTCTCCAGATGTCAAAGAAATCGTGCTGTTTGTTGGATATCCCGCGATGGGGAAGAGTACATTCTACAGAAAACACTTCGAGCCAGCAGGATATATCCACGTTAATCAAGATACCCTCCGGACAAGAGACAAGTGCCTCCAAGCAGTAGAGGAGAGCCTTCAAGACGGCAAGAGCTGTGTTGTTGGTTAGTGGTTCACTAGTTTTGTTTGTACTGTGTTGACGTAGTCCTAGACAACACGAATCGCGATAAAGCTACCAGAAAGCTATACATACAGCTGGCCCGTAAATTCAAAGTACCCATACGGTATGTTGTATCGTACGTCTGATATTTCCTCACTACACTCATGAATCCTTGTTAGCTGTGTCCACTTCATCGGGTCGATAGAACTCGCATGGCATAACAATCTTTATCGGGCTTTCAACTTACCAGATGATGTTGCCTCCAAAGCGGTATGGCATTTTTTCTGCGCATGTTCTCTGGTATTGATGCCCCATCGTGCATACAGCCTAAACGCGAGCTTTTGGGCTACATGGCCTTCACCAGCTTCAGGAACGCGTATCAAGAGCCTGCATTAGATGAGGGATTCTCGGAGATCAAGCAAGTCAACTTTTTCTTTGACGGTAGTGAAGAGGAGCGTAGGAGGTGGGGTATGTGGTTACAGATAGAGGGGAAGTAAGGCGCAGATTGTGCCTTTATCGGCTTTCTTCGCTCGCTCACGGAACTTGCGCATACTTGTACATTTTATTTTGTTACGATAACATAAATACTTTAAACTTCTTCGACCTCCCTCAGGCCACTGAGATCTTTGGTGCCTCTGATAACAAGAAGACGTCAAATCTCTCTAGCCCAATAATAGGGAGATTACACGTACCCAGTCACTTGGCCAAAGAAATCTATACCGTCTATCCGCGTCTCGTCGTCTCCTGCGTTCGTAGCCACGAAGATCTGAAGGGCAGTCAGGTTCAACCGTTAGCCACTTCTCGCATCTCCGAACACGATAGAAGTACGCACGTGTATACTGTTCACATTCTGGAACCTCACGAAGCGCAACGGGATCTTTTTTCCTTGAGTAACTTGCGCATCGGTCAACTCTATGATCTGCGACGCGTCGGGCTCCTCCGCATCCTGTACATCTTCAAATCCAAGGGAAGGGCGGTTGATGAAGAGCTTGATCTTGCGTGGTTGCTGACCGGGTTCTCCTTTGCTCTTAATGACGAGAGACTTGATACGTACACTTCGTATGAACTGGACAGAGTTTGCGGAACGGGGACGTCAGTAAGATCAAGAAAGGGTACAAAGGGTGAAGAACACTCACTGGGATGTTGATGAGCAGTTGCTCGTCCGCATCACTCAGAACAAACAATGATTCGTTGGTGTTCAACTTTCTCGATGCCAATAGATCCTTAATGTTGTTTTGAGCGGTTTCGTTAAGGCAATTGAGCTGTTGCAAGTCCAACGACTCAAGTAGAGATTGCTGTAGCAGATGATCAGTTCGCGTCAAGTCCCTCACACAACGAACATGGTGCATATTGGCTTACTTCGTCGTCCGACATTACTATTATGACTTTAAACTAGAACCAAATAACGGAGAGGATGAAGAAAGAAGAGGGGGTACTGTATTCGTAGATGAAGGTCGGGTAAAGGACGCATCGGTATACGTAAGTGGCGATAAATAAAACGAGACGCCCAAGCCGAAGTTAAGTTAACATTGTCGAGTAATATTCCAAATGAAAGGTCGCAGATTAAGTCGTCTGCAAACACCGAGAACACGGAAATAACAAGCTTCCAAGACTATTAGTGTGGGGAGAATTAAGCTATAATACATTCTTCCTTGGCATCCTGTCGTGTCGGTCTCGCCATCTGCTGCCGCTTATTCCCTGCACGCTTCATCTCCGTCAAACGGTTCATAGCGCGTTTATTCCCTTGCGCTGCAGAATCATCGTCAAGATATTCCTTACGAAAAAAACAAGAACAATAGACTCACCTGCTGCGCGCATGTACCACCGCTTCGCGAACTCGATGTCCTGCTTCACACCGATACCGACCTCGGCGTAATATCCAACAGCGTACTCCGCCTTACTCAATCCCTTATTCGCCGCTCGTCTTGCCCACAAATAGGCCTCCGAGTCACTCTGCTTCAACACATTGTCACTTCCAGTAAGATACCATCCACTAAGGGCAAGCTCAGCCTCGGAATGCCCTTTTTCTGCAGCTCTGGTATACCACGCGATCGATCGCTTTGGGTCGACTGGGCACGTCAAGGCGCCGTATTCGTAGCATTGTCCAAGTTTGAACTGTGAATGGGTATATCCGAGTTGTCCAGCCTTTGTGTACAGCTCTTTCGCGTAGTGAGGATCGTAGGGGACGATTCCAGAGTTCTGGTTCTCGTAAAGCAGCGCCAGTTCGTGTAGAGCGTGAGGATTGTCTTCGTCAGCCTGTTCTGCCGCTCGTTTGAGCCAACCTACGGCGTCTCGTGGGTTGGGCTGTTGGCCGAGCGATCCGCGAAGGAGTATGACACCAAGCTTGTACATAGCAGCGGTATCACCGAGCGAAGCTGCTCGACTATAGAAAGCGGCAGCACGTTGAGGTTCTCGTCGGGTACCGGCGCCGATCTCGTTGCACACAGCGACACGATAGCAAGCCGCGGCGTGACTCTGCTTTGCCGCCTGTAAGTACAGATGATATGCTCTCTCATGATCGACTTGCAGGCCAAGCATGCCAGTGCCATGACAGTTCGCCAGGAAGAACTGCGCCTCTGAGTACGCTTCGCCCTGTGTTGCGAGTTTCCTAACGACTTTGAGCGATTCTTGAACGAGAGTGTCTCTGTACTTCTTCACCGCACGCTGGTCTTTAGCGTCAGCACCCACTTTGCGCGCAGCTTCGATTAGATACTTGGCGTATTGGAAGTGGGCTTCGGGATCGGGATCGTCCTTTATACGTTGCCGATACTGATCGATGTACTGTTTCGTGTAGGGCGGAGCGGACAGGTCAATCGCCTTTGATTTGTCCGTACGCATGGACGTAAAGGACGAGGTACCTGCACGGTCCAACGGTGGCCGTGTCACGAACTCTGGTTCTTCAGGGATGGAAGGTGTAGATGTTGGTGAGGATATGGAAGAGGGTGCAGGACCGGAGGATGACCCCGAGCCAACAGAAGACACAGATGGGCCACGCATCAAAGACGCCCCGGCAGGGTAAGGGCCAAGTCCATTGGAAGGAGGATACGGAGCCATATACTGCGACGATTGGCTAGAAGCTAATGACGAGGCTCTGCTCGGTGGATAAGGACCCTGCTGTTGGTAAGCTCCAGGTTGCATCGGGGGTGCAGCACCGGGCGGTGGACCCATTCCTAGAACATCTGATGCAGCAGAGTACAGGGGGTTGTAATTCTGCGGAGGAGGTGCGTAACCCTGAGGGGGGCCCTGCCAGACTTGTTGAGGGGGGTAGTGCTGAGCAGGAGAGGCGACCGTAGGAGTGCCGTAGCCATTCTGAGGATGTACGCCTTGGAACGAGTAGTTGCTGGTGCGATCAGAGTCTTGAAGAGAATCAGTTCTCTCCGGACGTGCAGCATAGTACCCGCTGTGTGCACTGTGCCCGCTGTGACCGGATCGCACTGATGCAGCATCGTTAAAGCGAGGTTCTGGTGCATGACCCTGGGGAGCGTGGGAGAGGTTGGTAGCAGGACCCTGGGGGAGTCCCATGCGGTGTTGGGCGTGAGGAGGGCGCACAGACATCGATGTTCCAGCACGAGGTACAGGTTCGACTGGCTCAGTGCGGAAGGCCATGGCACTACCACCGCGAGTGATTGGATCGCTGACGTGCAGGGCACTGAACTGGTCTAATGCGGCGGTAGCATCGTAGGGGGGAGGTGGTGCAGAGTTTGGATCCAAGACATCGCTTTGCTGTGAGAGTCTCTGGCTGGGTTGAAGGTTTGGGACTGAACGGTTTTGCTGAGTGTATAAGGCAGCTAAAGGATGCGGAGCACTCGTTCGCTTAAAGTGCGTGAAACTGCAGAACTTTCACAGCACTTACAAGTATTTGGGGGCTGCAGCACTTCCGTATCGTCCTGAGAATAGTATGCGAGAGTATCCAGCTCATCGCTGACGGACGGTTGTTGACTGTGGCTATTGCCACCATGTTCTGGTTGGTGCGCCATGCACTCCAGCTAGCGGAGATTTTGGTACGAGCGAGATTGCAGACGGATACTTTGAGCTGATCAGTGGGTTGATACCGCAGTAGCCAACAACATGTAGAGATGGTGGTGGGAGAGTAAGAGGGAGAGAAGGTAAATAGCGGTTGCAGAGTAACAGAGGTGCTGCTTCCCGAAAGGGCGGTGTCCACGACGCGACCGCCATCAGCCACAGCCGACAAATCACTGATCATCCATCCAAAGATCCCACATAAAATATGCTCAGAAAAACAAAATTAGATTCGAGTGTGTTCAGGAGATATTCGTTCGCTATGTACTTGATACGTCTGCCAGTCAATCAAATGCAGATCTCTGTGCAACTAACAATTCGCGGACATCAGACACAAGCAGCTCTGGAACTTCAAACGCGGGGAAATGACCACCACGAGTATGATGACGATAGAAGACCACGTTGCGATGCTGAGACTTGATCCACCCAAGAGGAACATTGAGGCAGTCGTACGGGAAATGAGACACACCGAGCGGCTTGACAATCTTCAACGTCTTGCTGAAAGTCTTCGTGTTCTCATGATACGGCAAGGTGGAGGTCACGAAGGAGCCGGTAAGATAATACAGAGAAACTGTCGTGAGTATGAAGTTCGTGGCCGTAGGGAGTACTTCCGGGTCCACGAGTTCTTTGTACTTCTCGCCTATCCAGGCTAGGAGACCTATCGGCGAGTCGTGAAGGGCATAACCAATGGTCATGGGCTGGGTGGCTTGTTCAATAAAGTAGCCCAAGCCGGTTTTGAGATAGTCACGGACGCGGCTCAAGCCTTTGCGCTCGTCTTCAGTATAGATTTTCGAGTACAGCCACTGCCTCCACGTAACTGGCAGCAGCCAAAACGGTAGAGTTAGGAGTGCCCCGATCGTCGGGTTCGCCGGGGTAGCACAGATATTGAGTAGCTTGCATGAGGGATACTCGTTGGTACCGAGATACGTGGCCACCAGCGCACCAAAGTCGCCGGCTTCGGCCATATAGGACTCGTAGCCTAAGACGCCAGTCATCAGGCGATCGAATACTCGCGCATTATCGTCCATACCCCACTCTTGCTTTGGAGGTGGAGAAGAGAATCCGAATCCAGGAAGAGACGGGACAACGACATGGAAAGCAGGTTGCTCCGCTGGTGGATTGGTCAAGGACTCGATAACTTTATGGAACTCCCAGAATGACCCTGAACGTATGTCGGGCACTTCAACCTTTGCAAACGAAACGATAGAGAGGATGAACTCACCAGGCCAGCCATGCAGCAGGATCAAAGGGATAGCATCTGCCCTTTCCGAGCGCTGGTGTATGTAGTGCACGTCGACCGACTCGATGGTGACTTTGAACTGGGGAAACTGGTTCATCTCTGCTTCGACTTGCCTCCAGTCGAAGTTCTCAACCCACTCCTTACGCATGGATTTCAGCCAGTCCAGGTCAGTGCCATAGTTCCAAGACACGCCCTCTGTAAAAGGGCGGTCGGGGAGGCGCGTATCCTCGACGAGGCGTTTCAGACGGTCAACATTCTCTTGAGGGATCTCCACGCGAAAAGGACGAGGGGCTGCGATATTGGCCATGACTAGATACATGATCATCAGTGTGAGGTCTCGGTATTTTAGCGGAGTGTTCAGTGCACTTACAAGCTACGAATTTGGGAGTGGCAGAATGCTAGTGGATGGCAGTTAGTACTAAGTTAGCAACGCCCACCCCCTGTGACTTTATACGCTGGCTCGACGCCTATGCTAATACATTGGCAGGCCGGCGGGACCGCAGTGACTCAACTTCAACGCCACCATTCCCAAGTAGGTGAACGTGTGAGTGAGTGACTGTTCGAGACAATACAGTCAATAAACGAAGCTCGTTTGTGGGCAAGAACCTGATCGCGTAACTATTCGTCGGCCCACCGTCCAAGACTCTTGTAGTAAGCGGCCCTACATAAACTACGGCCAGTCCACTGACACGCTAATGACCAGATCGTGTACAGCTTTGATATAACGGCAGCAGGTTCTGACCGCCAATGTCCTCACTGCGCTCATTCAACTGGGCAGAAAGAGTACTTGGCACGTACACATGTAGCTGCATTTGATTAACCCTAAGGATACACGATTATAAGAAGCAGGATACACCGCAAATCCTATTGCGCCTGTGCGCCGTCATTATTACTATCCATCACCACATCCGCCGTACCATTCGGTTCAGCCTTCACTGGCACCGAGGATTCTGGCGGTGAATCCGTTGGTGCCGGCTGCTGCGTATCATGTCCTGTCCAATCCCATTCCTCCAATATTCTCTCCACTCGCTGTCGTTCGATGCCTTTCTCCGTTCGGCGCACCTTAACAATCACATCACGTCTCCGCTCAACAGTGACCTCAGGCAAGTCTTCGACAGCCTCCCCGTCATCTTTCCAGTCCAACAGATCTTTTGTCCATCCAGCCTCCTCGAAAACAGGTCGTCGGGCCTTGGCAACTCTATGACCTTTCTCTGTTGGATATGCCGCTATTGCGTCCCACGCCCTCGGTTTGAAATGCAGGAACGGACTATGAGCACCATCACGCTCAGCATCCAAGTCACCATCTTCGACTCGCTTGCGTTTCTTCGCTGAAGCCGAGTTATGTGGTGTACTGGCCAAAGCAGTCACTGTACTCTTTCGGCGGTGCTTGGAGTCTTCATCACTGGTGTACCCATTTGTTAGTCGCACTCGCCAGCGCAGCTCTCTCGCGAGTGCAGGTGCGTCCTTGACACGATCACTCGGGACTTGGTCTTTTGCTTCCTTCTTGGCACTCTCTGTGCCGCGTTCCATGGTATGAACCTCAGAGACTAAGAACTCGGCAAGAGCTTCTATAGACTCTAGAACACGTGGAGGGAACTCTTCCTTTGCCCTCAGGTCGCGCGTATATTTCTCAGCAGCATACCAGCATAGCCTATATGAGATGGGAAGACGTGTAAGCAAGCCAATCTTCTGATGCATACAGGCAACGCACTTAATGAAGTAGGGAAAGCGGAACTTCTTGGGGACGTGTGTTGCAATTTCGATTTCTCGAACGCGCAGCTCTATAAAAACAATGATCGTCTG
The DNA here is from genome assembly GCA_037042295.1 of Irpex sp. Y119-03. Classification (NCBI taxonomy): domain Eukaryota; kingdom Fungi; phylum Basidiomycota; class Agaricomycetes; order Polyporales; family Irpicaceae; genus Irpex; species Irpex sp. Y119-03. The sequence goes on along the minus strand of JAXQKB010000948.1, from coordinate 30,808 downwards.
ATGTAATGCTCAGTAAAAGCTCTAGCAAGCCACTTACGTGTTGCTACGTTGTAGGAATGTAGGAAGTTGCCACCGAACACAAGCGTATCAATAGGTGTATACTGAGAGGGTGCATGAGTATCGCACGATAAGCCTAGTATCGACCGCAAAATACTTACCACAGCGTGAATCCAACCCGTAGGTATAATCATCGTATTTCCCGTGTGCAGTTCAACCTTGAACACTTCGTCACACATATCTCCGAGCCAGGCGTGAGTTTGCATCTCTGTGCCTGACCATCGTTCGTAAGCGGCAAGGTTTGCAGGAGTAGGGCGAATGAAGTAGAAGACCTGTAATTGGGCTAAACGTGATTAAGCAGTAGAAGACGTGCTGTGAACCCACCTTGGAGCCATGCAGGATGTGATAATATACGGAAGACCCAGCGAAGTCAACGTGCCAGTCCTGAGATATGACGTTTGAACAGTTGATTGACTATAACGAGTTTGTATACGTACAGTCCATGCATTGGCTACCCCCATAAGACAATACAGCTGAACCTTCGGATAAAGATGCCCTCGCCCTTTCTTCGTATTTGGCCAGAACTTGTCCACCCAATCAAGGTCTCTCACTATCCGTGGAGGCAGAACCTTGTCTGCTAGTTCTGTCCCAGATATTTCTAACGAGATGACGTTTCGTATCTTGTCCCTTTTCTCTGGTTCTGTGTCGTAGTATTCTGCCCACTTGCCGAGAGTCCATCCAGGAACATTCGATTGCGTTGCAACGTCTATCGCAGAATTAGCACAACATGTGGGTCGTGCGACTATGCTCTCCCACCTATTACTTCCACAGGCGTATCTTCTCCAATGCTCTGTGCAACGTCGTCGACGGTAAAGCCTTCGGGCATCTTCATGCCTAGCCCTTCTGGATTCTCAATCACTATTGGTTCCGTCAACGCCTCAGGATCACTTTCTAGCCATTCAACGGTTACGTCGCTCCCAGACATCCGCTTGAATGGGTCAGGCTTAATGGGCTTTCCCTGCATCATGCGCAGCCACCTATACATTGGCATCAAGCTGGTTGCCCCGGGGTTGTATAGCAGCATGAACATAGACTTACTTGGATGGATCCTGTTCATTCCCCCCGTTCATACCAACGTAGTCACGCTGCGTACGTTTCCTAGAGGATTTCCTTGCCGGAGGCTTTTGAGTGATGACCCTCTTCGGGTCAGCTTCTCTACAAGGCGCACAGAACCTGGAGATAGTCGACTTCACTTTGAAATCCACGGGTTTCCTCCACGGGGAGGGTAGAAGCGTACCATTTATCAATAACCTCCAGCTCGCCTTCACCCGCACATCTCCAATGAAACCACTTCTTGCACGCATCACACCTCACCCAGCTCTCCTTGTCCGTTTCGTTCCAGCCCTCTGTTTCCTCTCCCTCCTTGCATGCAGGACACCTATCCCTATCTTGGGTCCCAGCAGGCTGTAACTCGGCACTCGCCTGTGAACCCGGAGGGGTGGCTGAAGGCTCTTCGCCATTAGGAGTGGGCTCGGGTTCGGGCGAGCCCTTCGCAGCATTTCGTGTTGAGCGCCGTTTCGTCCGTGGTGCCATATTCTACCTGGACAATTTATAACGCAGAGCAGAGGGACAAGATACAAAGGTCAGGACAGGAAGGTGAGAGTAACGAGCAAGTCTGTAAAGTCACCGTCTCGTGGAATTGGCAAGCGCTCAAAGAACTGATGTCACACTGGTGATTTGATGTGATCATACCGAGGGTGGGTATGAGGAATCGAGGATAACAACCCATCTAAGAGTATTCCACTATTGAAACAAATTTCTATACAGTTCTACTTTGTTTCTACTGTTACATATTATTACGTTTTGTATTCTTCGTCTATTGCTTCTCACTGAGCTCAGCAACACCAGGGAGCGTCTTGCCCTCGAGGAGCTCAAGACTGGCACCTCCACCCGTCGAGACGTGGCTGAGCTTGTCTTCGGCCTTGTGCTGGGCAACGACAGTGGCGGTATCACCACCACCGACGATCACGGTCGCGCCGTTCTTAGCAGCCTCGATCGTGGCATCGAGCAGAGCCGTGGAGCCCTCAGCGAATGCGGGGAACTCAAAGACACCAGGGGGACTAGCTCCTAGTCAGTGATTGCAAACGTACGGTCATACTGGTCGACACTCACCCATTCCAGAGGATGGTCTTAGCCTCGAGGACGGTTTGCTTGAAGAGCTCGCGACTCTTCGGGCCAGCGTCGAGACCCATCCAGCCGTCTGGGATACCCTCGGCGTCGGTAGCAGTGCCGGTCTGATCAGACATACGTCATCAGTCCAGATAATCAATAGATAATTCTGATCAACGCTGCATACCGTAGCGTCCTTGTCGAACTTGTCAGCGGTAACGAAGTCGACGGGGAATACGATCTTAATGTTGTTGGCTTTGGCCTTCTCCACGAGTGCCTGCACTTTCTGTGAGCCAGCCTCATCGAAGAGCGAGTTGCCGATCTGCGATTTGACTGGTGTTAGTTTGGGTAGAGCTTTCAGCCGAAAGGTTGCATACCTTCACGCCCTCGATAACCTTCTTGAAGGTGAAGGCCATACCACCGCAGATGATGAGGGAGTTAACCTTGTCGAGCATGTTTTCGATGAGCTGGATCTTGTCGGAGACCTTGGCACCGCCGAGGATGGCAAGGAATGGGCGTTCGGGGTGCTCGAGAGCCTTGGCGAAATATTCGAGCTCCTTCTTCATGAGGAAACCAGCAGCGCGTTGAGGAAGCTGCACACCAACCATACTCGAGTGAGCACGGTGAGCGGTGCCGAAAGCGTCGTTGACGTAGACATCACCAAGTTTGGTGAGTCCTTGTCTGAACTCCTGGACCTTGGCGGGGTCAGCCTTGGTCTTGTTGCCCTGCTTGTCCTTGACGGAGCCCTCTTCTTCGATGTGGAATCGGAGGTTCTCGAGAAGAATGACTGAGCCGGGGGCGGCCTCATTAACGGCCTTCTCGACTTCAGGACCGACAGAGTCCTTGAGGAAGGTGACGGGTTTGCCAAGCTGAGCCTCGACTTCCTTGGCGACAGGAGCAAGGGAGTATTTCTCAACGACCTTGCCATCGGGACGTCCGAGATGGGACATCAAGATAACAGTCTTTGCGCCTGTACGTTGATTCGGAGTAAGTACCCCGCAGGTAATGAGATGAGATTGCAAGATCAAGCTCACCATTCTCGAGGGCGTACTTGATCGTCGGGAGGGCTGCGACGATACGCTACAGATAATCTTTCAGGGGCTACTCCGAGCGACTCCGAAGGTTGTACTCACTGCGGGGTTGGTGATCTTTCCGTCTTGCTGGGGAACGTTGAAATCGACTCGGATGAGGACACGCTTGCCCTTGAGGTCGAGATCGGTGATGGAGAGCTTGTTAGACAGCGACATTTTGAGAGCAAGGAGCTTCTTGCTATGTGGTGGTGGTGGTTAGAAGGAAAGGGGGACGTTAGTGCAATCGATTCGAGGAGGACGAATTTATATCTGGTGGAGATGCCGCGGGGGCGCCAATATTTATGAGGCAGTGATTGGTCTGCTGGGGCAGACTCGCTCGAGGCCCTTCTCTCGCCACAACTCGACCTCGTCCTCTCTGGTCTCGCTCGTCGCAAACAACGATGGCGGAGAACAGCGCAGAGCCATCCAAGGACTCTCTCGGCCTCGACCTCGACAGTCTCAAGATCAGCGACGACCAGACCAAGACCACGCCTGCCGAGAAGACTGACGACCACGAACCCACAGAACAGTCAGAGCAGTCTCAGCCACAGCCAACGGCCGCGTCAGACGCACCAGCCGAGCCAGAGAAAACTGAGCCTTCTGAGACAGCCGATGCAGCTGCAGAGCCTGGCGTTGAAGCAGCCTCAGAGGACAAGAAACAGCCACCGCCGCCGCCGCGAGAGAAGAAGAAGCCATATGTGAACCCAGAACGTGTCTTGACTGGAGGGGCTCAGCGGGTTGGTTGCTATCCAACGCTGTCCATACAATCGCGCCTGAAACTTTTTCTCGTAGACAAAACTCTCCGAAGATGACCTTGCCCAGCGCATGGCGCGGATAAGGGAACAGAACGAAAAGATCAAGCTGCGCAGGGCGGTATGTCACTCCCTACTCCCTTTAGCTCTATGCTAATCTCATGTGACGGTTGACCAGGACGTCGAAGCAGATGAGCAAGAGTTCAAGAAAACCCAGGAAGCCGACCGCCAGAAACAGGCACGCGATAAGAAAGTGCAGGCAAGTGTAAATAACGCCAGAGAGCAGAATGCACGCCGTAAGCTGGAGAAGGTACGTCCTCCTGGACGAAGATTGTATGCGCCTATTTACACCCCCACTCAGATCCAGAATCGCGAGTGGGATTCAGGGAAACCAGGCGTGAAAGCCGCCCCTTCCGAATCTCCTTCCAATCCCGCTAATCAGCCTCCGCTGCAAACCGCCAATATCGGGATCCGTGGCGGTGTTCGTGGCGGTGGTGGTGGACGCGGACGAGGTCGTGGACGTGGTAGGGGTGGTGGCCCAGGACCCAATGCGTCTGCCCAGTCTCCAGTCACGTCTCCTACTGAAGAGAAATCAGCAGAGACACCTGTCTCTACGCCTGCTCCCGCTGCTGCTCCGACCGCCGATACCACGTCTACCTAGTGAAACACTGTGATAAAGCTATGATCAGCCAGTAGTTTGTCAGGGGCCTGATTAAGTTCTCAGATTTGCTTGCTGTATTACATGGCACGTCTCCCCACTACTTTATTCTGTCCGTGTTCTGACTTTGTTTTCCAGCAATGCCGTCGCTTTCTGTACTATTCTTGTTGTCGATACTTGGACTCGGTTATTAGGGAGTGTAATACTTATAGGAACCCACTCATACTCAGTTGTTAAACCTGCCATCGAGTTCGGAATGTGGAAGCCAATCAGGTATGCGTCTCGAGTGTTCAAGACATGAAGCCACGGCAATTTGTATATAACACCTGTACAGTGATTCCTCCGCATTCTACAACGGTTCGTCATACTCCACCTAAACCAAGAGCAATCCCAGCAGCCTACTAATGACACATGCTAATACTCCTCCGATCTCGCCCAGACCCACCCAGTAACCCCCCGCCGAACTTCACCTCCAGCCTACATTCATTCCCCAAGCACTTTCTTGGCCAGCGTATAGAACTTGCCGTCAATAAACTCTGCAGCTGCCTTGAGCTCGGGAGAGGGCTCAACGCCCCCAGGTACGACCGAGCTCGGAAGGTCAAACTCAATACTGGTCCCGCCATTGTCGTTCTCCTGGATCATCCACCTAGCAGGTGCGTGCAATCCGGCTCGCATATCTTGCTTCATCATCTCCTTGGCAGCGAGGGGATTGCCGAGGGTGAAGATGACGGTCCTCCTGTGCGTCTTGCCGAGGTAGGAGTCCATCCACGTCGAGTGTGGCATTTCGCCAAAGAAACTGGTATTTGAGGACACTGTGGTCAGTTATGTTGGTGCACATAACAATGCACATATGACGTACGAAAAGTCGCGTTTCCCCTCGGTGATACTGTACAGGAGATCGTCCAACTCCTGGGCGGACTTTATGGATCCGATCTTGTGGAACTTCTCGGGGCCTCCTTTCGCTGCATTGAGCAGCTCGCGGAGGTCAGCAACGACAGCGTCGTATGGCTTCGACGAACTGAAGGTGATACGCTGTGCCGTGTACGGCACGACTTGTATGTCAACTGACATTCTGGTGGTCGATGTGGATGTAGCAAGTACTTGGACGTGATTGAAGATACAAGGAGGATTTGGAGAGTCGGGCGATGTGAGACGTACTTATATATAATTTGTACAGTCTTGATTCCGTCGTACTTCTTCACTTACCTCGGACATCCTACGACATTGGTGAGCTGCCCGACTCGGGGAAGGGTGCTCGGACTCGACCGTACCCGACAAAAAATCTTGTTTTCACTAATACGCTCCTTGGCGCGTATCATGTGATAGAGGGAATATTCTGTTTTTCGATACCCGTGTATAATCGTGAGCTCTCTGAGTAAGGAGGGATCTGCGTGAGTTGACTTTCGCATCCAGCCTAAGTAGCCATTGGCACCCACTACGTGAGCTTCGTGGCGTGGGAGAATCCGGCGATCAACCAATAAACGCTCACTGTCACAGCCAATGTCACGCACATGATTAACCCCGCGTCACGCGTTTTGGCTTGTGCTTGTGAAAGAGCAATTAGTAGCCGAGGGCAGGGTCGTAGACCTCCTTGCTTCTGACCATCATCTCTATGCCATTTCTATTTCAGCAACCTCTGGAGGTGCAAGTCACCGTAGCCTATAACGACTCAGCGCAGGATGTCGTTCAACTTCCACAAGATGTATGGGACACGCTGCTGCTCTACGAAGAACCACTTGAGGATCGAATGGCTGTAACGCTTTCTCGAACGAAGGCTCAAGGGAGACAGAAACAAGGACAAATTGAGCTGACTGTATGGGCTGCTAGATCAGTAAGCGCATATATCTACTTCGCAGGACTAGTCTGATACCTTGGTAGGATAATTCTACCTTCGCAGTGCCGAAAACCTGGATAGACCGATATCCGCATACCTTCCGCACGGAGGACACTCAAGCCAAGGATACTCATTCATTGACTCCTGCCCATCCTACTGCACTTCGGAGCATCGTTCTGCAGCCTACTACTACTGGAACAACGACAGAGGATGGAGCCCATCTCGTGGAATGGCTCTCGTCGTCGAAAACAATAGTGCACGCTGGGACTACGTTGTCTGTGTGGTCAACTGATAGTGTGGCAGAAAGCAGTCTGCCCAAATTCAAAGTCAAGATGATGGAGCCTGCAACCAGTGGTTTCGTTGAGAAAGTATCCACTCGGGTAGTGTTGGTACACCCGAATAGTCGACAAGAACCGCAGGTCAACGGGATTCATAATGACTCCATAGCAGAGACGTCATCGGACGAGGACGCAGACTCTCTATATGACATTGACGAACGCTTCCTCAGCAATATGGTGGACTCTCGCGTCAACGGTGGGATGCAGGTTTGCCCTTCCTTAGCAGTTCACGATACTGTCAGGCTAAGCTTGTAGCATATTAGCACGCGAAGTTTCAATTGATTGCGGACACATTCGATGAAGATGATCAGGATATTTCCATTCGCGTCCGTACGGCTGACCTCAGCACAATAGGTGTCTTGGATGGTGATTGGGTACAGTTTCATGATAAACTAACTTGTACACCATAATAATGCTTCGTAGGTTCTCGCCAAAGCGGATGGAAATAATTCTCGTCTTGTCCGAATTTTCGCTCAAGACTCGCCGGAGTTAACTTCGTAAGTTAGTAAGGACATCAGCTTTCATGCTTCCAAGTTGCTGAATTACATCCTCCAGTCGGACAGCTCACGCCTCCCCAGTGACGATTTTCAATCTCTCAAAAGAAGACGTATATAGGCATGCTCAGGAAGTGACGTTGCATCCTACACCCTTTGGCTCCCGCCGACCAGCGATACCCACTGCGACGACGGTGACCATAGCCCGTGTCGCATCTCCTATCACCACGAACCGTATCTATCAGCCATACTTCCTTCGACCTTTACACAAATACTTTGATGGGCACTCAAGACTCGTGAAGAAGGGAGACATAATTGCCCTTCCCCTCGATACGGATGAGTCCCGTTACTCACACCAGTCAGAGGATCAGCCTTGGGCAGATAAGGTCAAGATCGGCTTTGACTCGTCTGAGTGCGTAACGCTCCCAAGATGTATATTACCATAGACTAACCCTCTGTTTAGTCCATTGGCATCGGCGAATGAAGTAGTATACTTCCTAGTGACAAACCTCGAGCACGACGTGGTGCATACCGATACAGATGCAACCAACGGCGACGATATCTTGGTTGGCTGTATCATGGGCGAGTACGGCTGTTGGGTCGACACCTCAGTAACTCGCATGATACAAGCCGGCGTGGAACATTCCCGGGTACCCGATGCTCGCCCTGACCCAGTAACCTGTAAGCGTACTTGTTTAGTTGTCTCGATAGATTCTGAAGCCCATGTGTCTTAGCGGGGAGCCTGAAGCCGTCTCTATCGACCGGTTACAAGAAGCTCCTGGCACTTGCTTCAGCCGCTCTTACTCGAAACGCGGTGGATTTCGATCTGCAAATGTCTGTTATTCTAAAAGGCGCACGCGGGACGGGGAAAATGACGGCTGCTTCTCGTATTGCCAGGACGCTTGGCCTTCATCTTTTTGAGGTACGGTTTACTGCATTCTACTCATGATATCATGTGTGATACCTCCCTTTTAGGTCAATTGCTACAGCCTAATCGGAGATACGGATATACAGACAGAAGGAACTTTACGCGCACGTTTCGAGAGAGCTGCCTCTTGCTCGCCGTGCCTGTTGGTCTTGAGGCATATAGATGCTCTCAGCCAGACAACCCAAGGCTCAGAGCCCGGAAAAGGTAGATGCGATGAGCTGACTCATTGGCTATTGTAACTGATCAATATTATTAGCCAATGTCATTGCAGATGCTATTTCTGCTTGCATTGGTGAACTACCGCAAGCTTGGCGGTTATCTGGCTTTCCTGTCTTGGTCCTAGCTACTACAGATTCCCCAGAACAGACTGCTCCGGCTCTCCTAGCCTGCTTCAAACATGAGATTTCCTTCGAGGTCAGTGTGTCGTATTCGGTCTGTCGCTGTTTTTTCTCATGATAGTACATAGGCACCAGACGAAGAGGAAAGGTTATCCGTGCTACGTACTCTCCTGAAGAACGTTCAAGCTGCACCAGACGTTTCCATCAACGATCTAGCAACACAAACAGCTGCGCTCGTTGCTTCAGATCTCGTGGACATAGTCGCTCGCGGAGAGCATACACACGCCAAGAAAGCTGCAACATCTAACTCTGAGCGGACCGGAGGTGCTGTCGTGCACGCTGGGAGCCTGTTGACCGCTTCTGACCTCGAAGTGGCCTTGAGCAATGCCCGTTCCTCTTATTCGGAGAGCATTGGGGCCCCGAAGATCCCAACAGTATCCTGGGATGATGTAGGAGGCCTCGCTAATGTGAAGAAGGATATCTTGGATACCGTTCAGTTGCCTCTGGAACATCCGGAACTATTTTCAGCCGGTCTAAAGAAGCGTTCAGGTCAGTCGATAGACCCTTTTACTCAGCCCTCATCCCTATCTAATATCTTGTAGGTATATTGTTATACGGCCCACCGGGCACAGGAAAGACGCTCCTTGCCAAGGCCGTAGCAACATCGTGCAACTTGAACTTCTTCTCCGTCAAGGGTCCAGAACTTCTCAATATGTACATTGGCGAGTCCGAAGCCAATGTTCGTAGGGTATTCCAGCGAGCCCGGGATGCAAAACCCTGTGTCATATTCTTCGATGAGCTCGACTCTGTTGCACCGAAGCGTGGAAATCATGGCGACTCAGGTGGTGTCATGGATCGCATTGTCAGCCAGCTTTTGGCAGAGTTGGACGGTGTCGCAGGAGGAGAGTCAGGAGCGGATGTTTTCGTGATCGGAGCTACGAACAGGCCAGATCTGCTTGATCCCGCGTTGCTTCGACCTGGACGGTGAGTATAGTTCTTGATAAAGTTATTCTTGTGGATTGACTTGTGGGTAGATTCGACCGGATGCTCTACCTCGGTGTTTCACAAACACATGATGCGCAACTCAACATCCTCCAAGCCCTGACGAGGAAGTTCAAACTCCATCCAGATCTTGACTTGAGGAATGTCGCAGAGTCCTGCCCATTCCATTACACTGGAGCGGACTTCTATGCTTTGTGCGCCGATGCTCTCTTGAAGGCGATGTCAAGAAAAGCTGAAGAGGTAGAGGCCAAAATTGGTAAAGTCGTCTTCTTCGGCCTGCGATCAAGACACGCTAACGTACCCTACACCGCATAGCCAAACTCAATACCGAACCACGCAACTCGATCCATCCATATCCCCTTACGCCCCAATACTATCTCGCGGAAATGGCAACTCCAGAAGACATCGACGTGCTGGTCCAGGAAGAGGACTTCCGGTCGGCCCTTAGCAGTCTCATTCCCAGCGTCAGCCAGGCAGAGATGGACCACTACGCGCGTGTGCAGCATCAGTTCTCGCGAGAAACAATTAATAGCGTAGATAACGAAGAGTGAAGTACATGTATGTAAATCTAGGCAAGAAGTCGTGACACGTTTGTGGGTCATTACAAGGACGTTAATACAAGATCGTTAAACATTCGGGAATACAAAACATATGAGCATCCAAGGGAACAAACTGGTCTACAATCTAAAACCAGCTGGTAGGGTTCAAGCCGATCTTGTCTAGAACGTTGAGGAACCCTGACGGAACGACGGAAGCCAGCGCCGATGAGGCTTTCAGTTCGACTGGCTTGCCCAAGATCTCCAAACTAGATAGCTGATGAGCAATGGAGGCTTGACAGGCACAGGTAAATGCATACCGATAGGCAGGAAGGCCGTCGATCATCACCTCCAGTCTTACTACTGGGCGTTCCAGATCTCGTGTGTCAACCTCGAAAGATGACCTAGCGAATATTTCAGACAATGAACGCTGTTTTGACAAACTACCAACACGAACCATTTGTAGTTGCCTTCGGCGATGTATTTGATCACCTCTTCCTGTGGTAGTTCTTCTTCCACGAAACTCTTCACTTCCTGCCCCTCGACAACACTTGCTATCTCTTTCATTGTCTTCACCGTATTGTCGCTGGCCAACTTCAACGTTCGGACGAAGGGAATATAGAACATACTCAAGGGGCTGGTTGATACTTCCAGCACGGTATGCCCGAGACCTTCACTGTTGAGCTTGATCGCGGCAAATTCATGACGATCACCAGATATAATGATGACGTTGGGTACTGAGTGAAGAGCGTTGAGTAGAGAGAGCTTCTCGGATGGGTACGCTGCCCAAGAGTCAATCTGGGCATCATGCTGCCAGAGAGATGTGAATGGGACGGAAGAGACAATGAACTTGAAGGTGGCGGTATTGTTGACCTGTGAGACGGTCAGTTACTCAGTATCTACTGCAAAGCGATAGTTGCAAACTAACCTTGCCGAGCCAATCGTACAAAGCACTGAGCTGCTTATCACCTAGCATGGTGGGCTGAGTGGAATCATCGTGTTCTGTTACGTCTGAGCGATAACGACGAGTATCTAGCACGAAGAATGCGGTATCGGCATAACGGAAGTGGTAGTAGTGCTGGTCAGGTTCAGCAGGATCATAGTTGGCGTCGGCGTTATAGAGCTTGAAGGCGTTATCTGCACTAGCAAATGGCGGCTTTGAATCATTTCCGGCTCCCATGTAGTTGTTGATGATCTAGACACAATAGTCAGATAACTTTAGAAAGGGACGAGCGAAAAAGACGAACTTCATGGTCGTCATACGTGTGGAATATAGCTATGATACTGATTAGATGAAGGATCCAGCAATGAAATGAATAAGGCACTAACGAAGACGTTCGTACACTTTGCGGAAACTCTCGCTTTGATAATTACGACGATAGAGGCGTCGGTAGTGTTCCGCGTTGTCTCCGAAGTAGAATGGCACATCAGCGTAGATGAAGTCGCCTAGGAACATCAAGAATTCTGTGGGAAGAGCAAGGCCGTCCGTGGAGGATTGCGAGGAAGCTGATTGTGATTCCTCTGGCCCGTCTGTTGCGACTGGCGTGTCCGATTGGGCAATCGGACTCTCTTGGACGAGGGTCTTCGTAGGCCATAAATAGTCGGCAAGAAGATCGAATCCTTTGATTCGGCGTCCGCTGAGAGGCTTGTAAGGGAAGTTTGTGGTGACGCAAGAAGTAGCTAGGAAACGGAAATGGGAACCTGTGGGCAGTCGAGGGTCCGGGAATGTATGGAAATGAATTGGCTTCTCGGGGTAAGAGAGCTTGTTACTCTCGGTGTCTCCTAAAATGTCTGTAGATGCTGAGTGTTAGTGTCTCTTAGAACATTCAGATGACGAGGTGGGCGGACATTCATAATCAGTACTGGGCCACAGGCCTCCGAGGGAAGTGGTGGCAACCCAGTCGTTCTCTCCCGTCAAATTGAGTGTCGGACCCGCAGTCCAAGCGGGCTCCCCGTATGTTGTGACCTGACGCCACAGAACATTGACTAATACATTGCTGGTGGAGTCCTCTTGAGGGTAGCGCACGACAATGCGAGCTGAGTCGGGGTAGACAGCCCCAACACGAGTGAAGACAACATCTTTGGCATCATCTAGGTATGGCTCCAATACGAGGTCCGCGGAAAGGAGGAGAAGAATGGTGTTGACGAGTATGTTGATGGCAGTCAATGCTTTGACTGGGGACGGAATAGAGAGAAGCAATGTCTTGGCAGTATCAACGTACGATTGCTATTTAACGAAGTTCAATATTTTGTCTCCATATTAGCTATCATATCGCTTACTTCAGGTGGAATGGCCGGTAAAGGTTTCGATTCAGCTGTCTGGTCTTTCGATATAGTCCCGTTGCCATTCTGGCTCGCCGTCGGTTGCGAAGGAGCAAGGTCGTCTTTTGGGAGCAGAGCCAAAGATGTAAGATGAAGAATATACAGAGTGGGTAATGCTCTCGGCCCAATTCTCGCTGGAATCTTATGGATAGTTTAAGCACAGGTTCAATTCTATATCATGAGTAGACATACCACGCGCAAGAAGACATAGGCAAGCAGTCGAAACAGAGTAGAGAAGATCGCACTCGCATAAGCCAGCGCACCCATGCTGAAAGCAACACTTCTATGTTGGAAATTTCTTGTGTTGTTTTCGACGACGACAGGGGTTCGTGGTAAGGAGACGAGAGGCAATGGCGAGGACGGTTTACTTAGACGACGGTCGCCGCATTTCAGCCACTGATGTCACACCCACCACTGCACGCGCTAATTATCCGACCAATATCACGCTACAGATTCGGTGTTTGGTTGGACAACATCACCTCTCAGATCAATAATCTATACTCAATAGACCGTCAGATTCGTATATACTGGATTGTACAAGAGCCAACATCCGAGTCATTGCTATCGCAGTGGCTAAATTCGGATACGTGGGAGTCTCGCAATGTGATCTGATTCGAGTTTTTCCCGATTAGGCTACTGTCCTCACGAGTAGTTCGCCTCCGAGCCTACTTGGTATAGTTGGCTAACGCCTGCCTGGCCGATTTCCTGCTCAGCGCACAAGCAGGTAGAGGCGGATTGCACAGCTTAAATGGATCTCATAGGATTATAACGAGGCACATGGAAACCAGTAGTGAGAAATGCGAGATGTTTGCATGCCGCTGCAGGCCTTCGCGCCTCCGGCGCTTCTGCCAGCAGCTCCATGCGGGGATTACGGCCGAGGATCGACTAAAGAGAGGTGAACCGAACTGGGCGCTGATTTACCGCGGCGAAGAAATAAGTATACTTAAGTGGGAACGCAAGTACTTAGACAGTACCGTAATACTGTGAGGTTAAGATTAAGGGAGGAAGTAAAAGGTCCAAAATATCCGATACTTAGACAGGAGTGGCAACGGATACTTATAATGGCGATGCAAGGAAATGAGACGAAAGTGCGGGTGGTTCAGCGCTAAGGGCGGGACAAATGGTCACGTGGGGTAGCTCAGCGGGGGATGGGGGCGTAAGTTGAACCGATTTCAGGAAATCGGAACTGAGTCACTATCGTATCAAACCCATGAGCTATATCTCGCCAATCACGACTTAATTCAATACATTATCTTTATAATACTCCGTGAATATTTGAATTCTCGCCTTTTACACAGAGAAACCCTTGTAAAGACACGCATAGACTTGTTGTTCAAGTTCGCCAAGTGCAATGAGATTCCCGGTATCGCGGGATATGCCAGTGATTGTGCAATACTTTGGAGTCGAATGCTCATTAAGGAGCTGACTCGATGGAGTCTATGACTCGGATTGGTGGTCAAGCGTCGGAAGCGTCGGAGACTTCTATATGCATTGGAACAATGCGCCCGCGGCAAGTATTTATATAGTATGCTGTGAAAACTCCCAGTTGACAGTACAGCTCACGACTTGTCGCCGTATTCCCATCCAAAACATTACCCCAGTAACCGAGTAGGAAAGAAATATGCCAGCCTTGAACGTCGTCGTCGTGGGTGGTCACGGCAAGGTGGGTATCTGCTGAGCATTCGCTCCTGCCTCTCCTACCTAACTTCATCTCAATTCTTCGTCAGGTTGCAACTCGCCTTACACGCCTCCTCACCTCTCGTCCAGATACAACGGTGACCTCCATCGTCCGTAAGGAGGAGCATCGATCAGAAGTTCAGGCAATTGGCGCGACTCCGCTCGTCATGTCCCTCGAGGACGACACTGCAGAGGCTTTCAGAGATGCGTTCAAGCACGCCAAGGCTGACGTCGTCTATTTCACTGCTGGATCTGGTGGAATAGGTGGCCTCGAACGACTGCGGTCCGTGGACGAACAAGGGGCTATAAAGGTATTCGACGCGATCGAAGGTCTCGGAGAGGATGTAAAGAAGCCAAGGTTAATTCTCCTGTCCTCGTTGGACGTTCGAGATCAAAACAAGCCGCATCCGGCGCATTACGTCCGTTCGCCGTTAGTTCACTACTCGTCTGCCATCTGACTAACCTTTATATATGTTCGGGACTGGTAGACTGCCGAAGACATCGAAATATCAGCCGGCTTCCGCCAAGCCATCGGCCCATACTTGGACGCCAAATACAACGCTGACAAGAACCTCGTAACCCGCAGTAGCTTCAAGTGGACGATTCTTAGACCTAACTGGTACTCGGACGAGCAAGGCAGTGGTACGGGGCATATTGGAAGAGCACATTTGAAGGACCATATCTCGGTGAGGTTGACGCTAGATATGACGATAAATGACTAACAGTGAGCATTGGCCGTCCCATAGAGAGACGACGTAGCGAAAGTTCTTTATCTCCTTTTGGAGAAGGAAGCCGATGGCTTGAGTATTGACCTTGTTGGCGGAAAGGAGCCACTTGAGCAGGGTTTGGACGAGTTCATCAAGCGGGGCGAGACGGACTTCATAGCTTAAGTGCAGGAGATGTTTCTACAACTTCGTCATATCACAAGGACAATACTGTACTCAACTAGACCCAACTTACTATGATAAATGCTATATTCCGGGTCATGAATTTTGAATGTTGCTAATTGGGACGTGCCAATCCCCTTGATGTTCAGACCCCTGCCGTGTGCTACTTTTGAGACCTAGTTCTGTGAACGTCGATTTGGGACGTATTGTATCAAAGAGTACTTAGACTGAGCAGGTGAACAGTGACACGCCTATGGAATGCTAACCTTTCCTTGTATCGAGCTTCGAAGATAGCACATGAGCTGCGTGGAATATAGCTAACCATTCATTCCCAACTCACCAGTAGTACTAGTCTCAGGCTGGAGTCTGCTTCAGTTCGTCCTGAATGTGTCGGATGAAATGACGCTATTTAGCATTACAAGGCGACATAGGCATGCCCACATCCGGCGGGTTATCCGCACATATGTCTAACTTCAATACGTTGGCATAGCCTGTGGCTCACTCCTAAAGAACAGGGTTATTAAGCTTTGCAGTCCGTATACTACAGCGACAGAAAAATACAGTACACAAGATGAAATCCAGATTATCAAGTAGCTGCAGCAGCCTTGGAAGGTGCTTTCTTGATCTTTATACCGAGGGAATTCTTAAGATCCGTTTTCCTCTTCTTCACCACAGGGACAGCGGCTACCTTCGACGCAATGAGTGCACGTGTGGCTTCTGGTAGCAGCGCATGTAGATCTGGCTCCTCTCCATCCGCTTTGCGCTTCACCGTTACAACTTTCTCCTCCTTCTTCAAGCCGGTCTCTGCGGTAGGGGTTGAGGACGACCCAGACCCGGAAGGTCCTGCCACAGGCATCGAGACCTTGGAGAAAACTTGTCGCACGAGCCGCTCGTCCTCCTCTTCCTCCAATTTCTTCTGCCTATCCTCCTCTGTCTCAATTTCCTCCATTGCTATCTTCTCTAGCAGATCAACTGATTGCCCCACCCGTTCATTCCTCGCGTTACGCGCCCGGATATCCTGTAACGCATCGAGAATGTCCATCTCTCGTTTCGAGTCTACTGTCCTGTTCTCCAACGCCTTCATCGGATTATTCTCCTCTTCCTCCAGCTTAGCTAAGCGATCCTCCTCTTCGACTGCTTTCTCTTCTCTCCATGGCTCGAAGTTTCGTGAGGCACCATGCTCTGCCGCGTAATCGGTATTCTTTGGATCGGTCTTGAAAGTGATCTCGGCGGAGCAAAGAGTACTATAGCAGACCTCAGTCTCGCGTAGTATACTCGAAGGAAAGAATGCGCACCATTTGATATAAAATCTGAAAATCTTGATGCCATAGTAGTCTTCACCTTCGACAGTCTCCTTACGAGCATTGAACTTCTTTCCCTTGTAGATATATTCGCCGCAGGTGTTACATCGCCTGTGAAGATAGAACATGAGTCAAGCGGGAACAAACAAGGCTGATTGAAAGACGCACATAGAGAACGGAGCCATCAAACGGACCACCTGCTGCGAGTTCTTGGGTACTTTCCTCCTAGGAATGAGGGAGGGATCGAAATCCGGAGGGAAGTACTTGTTCAAGACTGACAATTCTGTTAGCTCTTCAAGAACCAGAGTTTGCACCGTAACGCATACCTTTTCGCTCAGCCATGGTGACGACAAAGAGAACGAGATGAGAAAGGAGGGATGGTGAGTGTTACTGTACAAGTCCAGTTCAGGCAGTCGCTGACAAGACGCCACTGCCAGATGCCGAAGACCCACGTGCAGGCGCATCAAAGCTTGCGCGCTTTCCATTTCGGGGCTGCAAGTTGGGACAAACATCCAACATGCAGTTTTGGAAACCAGGTACAGTCGCGCCAGGTAGCTCGCTTGACAGGGCCACCGAAACAGAGGAGAATGTGCTTTCTTCTGCGCCATCCACCACAGCGATATCCGTTCAGAGTGCGAGAGAACGGTTACCAATTCATCAGCACAGTACGTCCGATTTCAGCATGAGAATGACAGAGCTTAATTTTGCCGTTATAGGAGAGAAAATACTGCATTGCATCGAGGCATATGGTGTCACGATATTAGTTGGACAGACGGGGTGCGGAAAGACGACACGTCAGTATAATATATTTCACTGGACTCATTTTATTTTACGTGACACTGCTCTATAGAGATACCACAATACCTGTACGAAGCAGGGTGGGCAGCAGACGGTAACGTCATTGCATGTACTCAGCCACGTCGCGTTGCCGCTACTTCTGTAGCCCAACGCGTTGCTACTGAAGTCGGATCTATATTGGGAGACGAGGTTTGTATTCCCTCATTATATTGTATCTACCAATCACTGAGAAGAAGTTCTGCCGCCAATGTAGGTTGGCTACACTATTAGATTCGAGGATGTCAGTGACAAGGAGCGCACACGTATCCTATACTTGACGGATGGCATGCTCTTTCGTGAAACACTCGTGGACCCGCTTCTCAGCCGATATAGTGTCATTATGGTACGTATCCTTGCCGGTTTGACCTACATAATCTTAATCCTAACATAGACATGTGAAGATTGATGAGGCACACGAAAGAAGCGTATATACGGACCTCATGCTGGGACTACTCAAGAAGTACGTATATCTTGGGTGCATTCTCTATAGCAACTTATCCATCCCACATAGGATCCGCCGAAAACGGCCTTCACTACGCATTGTAGTGTCGTCTGCCACTCTGGATGCCACCTACTTCTTGTATTACTTTACAGCTGGAAACCCTCCGGGCGAAGCTACCATCATCAGCCTTGAAGGTCGCATGTACCCTGTCGAGGTCGCGTATTTACAACAGCCAACCGCCGACTACGTCAGGAAAGCCGCGGAGACAGTGTGGAACATTCATATGCAGGTATGAAATTTTGCAACAAAAAGACATGCTGGATACTTACGAAGTTAAAGCAAACCTCCGGAGATATCCTGGTATTTTTGACCGGCCGGGAAGAGATAGAACGCTGCCTAGAGGAGCTGTCAGAATACCTACCAACGTCAGTGGCTCTCCCACGCTGATATGAAGACCTACACTAATGATGGAACTTCGTAGACTGCCACGCACCGCCCCTCGGTTGAAAATACTTGCCTTACACGCTGGATTGTCGACGGACGAACAACTCGCTGTCTTTGAGCCGGCGGAACGTGGCACGAGGAAAGTCATCGTGTCGACCAACATTGCGGAGGTGAGAGAACAGACGCCGACATTAACTTACTGACCATATTATATACAGGCTAGCGTAACTATCGATGGTATAAAGTTCGTGGTGGACTCAGGTTTCGTGAAGGTATCGTCTGACCTTAGTCTCTTCAATATCACTTGACCTTCTTACTTCGCCACAGATACGCATCTATAATCCTACTTCTGCACTCTCTTCTCTGGCAACTATCCCCGTCTCCCTTGCGTCTGCGACACAACGAGCGGGTAGAGCAGGACGTACATCCTCAGGAATATGCTATCGTCTTTACCCCGAATCAGCCCTCAAATCATTGCCTCATACAACCCCTCCAGAGCTCACACGTACGGATCTAACAACTCCCATTTTACAGCTCAAGTCACTCGGTGTAGATGATTTGATGAAGTTCGAGTGGGTGACTGGGCCTCCGGCTGAATCTGTGTTGAGGGCATTGGAGAACTTGGTCGCTGCGGGTATGGTCGGAGAAGATGGCCGCTTGACTGTGGTTGGGGAGAAAGTATCCGAGTGCCCAGTCGAGGTTAACATTGCGCGCATGGTATGTTAGTTCATTTTTTCTGTACACGATTCAGACTAATCGTGGTGTTAGTTATTCCAATCGAAGGAGTATAAATGTGGAGAAGAGATGCTCACCATAGCTGCAATGACGACCGTCCAAGTGCGTAGAATGGTATAGTGAAAGAAATAAAGCTGATGGGTTACCATTTAGGATGTATTCATTATTCCTGACGGTGCGGCGGGTGCATTAGCGGAACTTGAGAGGCGGAAGTTCACTGCCGAGGAAGGAGTGAGTACGCGTCTGCACAAGCATGCTATAAAACCAACTCAATATGCTCTTTAGGACCATCTCACCTTGCTCAACGGTGAAGCTCCCGATTAATCATCTGTGAGTTTCAGCATGATGCTAATGCTGTTTTTACAGCCTATAACGCCTTCACACGCTATGGTCGATCTTCATCCTGGTGTAAAGCACATGCTCTCTCGTTCAGAGCAATGTCCCGTGCCATATCCATCCGAGGCCAACTCAAAAAATACATGCAACGTTTCGGGCTGCCCCTAGAAAGCTGTCAAGGAGATGCAAAACGGCTTCGTCAATGCCTCGTTAGTGGTTACTGGAGAAACGGGGCAAGATGGGTCGCAGACGGCACCTACCGTTCAGTCAGAGGAAACGTGGTACGTCATTCGATCTCTGGCGTAGTTCCAATCTGACTGGCATCTACAAGACGCTCCATGTGCACCCCAATTCCGTGCTATTCACGCGCAAGCCTCGATCTGGATGGGTAATCTTCCACGAAATGGAAGAAACTAAGAAAACACAGTCAGTGTACCTTCGCATCTCTGTATTCGATCTTTCGCTAACATGCAATGCAGAATCCGCATTTTAACTGAGATTGAACCGGATTGGTATGTCCTTCAACACATATTCTTGGCGTTTATTTACATCAAGATTTTCAGGTTGCTGGAATATGGCCATAGCTTCAAAGACAGACACAGCGGGGCCAGCGCATCGTCAACACGTATGCAAGACATCGAATCATAGGATGGAGCTTGCTGCTGGTTTTTTTACATGATGGGCTCCAATTATTTGAGTGATAGAACATAGTCCCGCCTTGATATCGTACAAAATGCAAAGTCCGATGAGACATCTAAGTGTCTGCGTAGTATTCCCTGGCCGTGTTGCCGATTGCGTTCGAGTCAAGGAACTTGCTCGCGCCGGGTTTGGGTCGATGGGTGTCTACAGCACCAATTGGGAGCGTATACCTTTGCAAAGAAGAGTGTCAGAATTATTACGTAGCCAAAAATGAGTCGTTCGAACCTCTCTTCGTCACACCCATATGCCTTGGGAGTAAGCTTAATGACCGTATGCAGAGGGATCTTGATATACGGTAAGTCGGCTTGCGGGAGGTTGTGGAAGTACGCATATCTAGATGATAGTTCGATAAAACAGTCCATAAGCAAGACTGCTGCACTTACAAGCAACGAAGAATAGCCTGCAAATTAGTCAGGAAATGAAGCTGGTGCGATATCAACAGGTGTACTCACCTGGTGCCCGACAATGAGAATATTCTCCTGACGCTCAAGTTCCATAATGACTGGCTCCAGGCGGACAACGACGTCACGGTACGATTCGCCACCTAGGATAGTGTGAGGATATGCCAACTCAGGCTAGTCCGGATAACCTACCTCGGTAGCGATAATTGAATTTGTCTTCGTCTCGATTGGCGAAGTCTTCGGGGTATGCTTGCTGTTCTGGTGTAAGCTTAGGAAAAGAAATCATGTACACCTAGCTCACCTCAATCTCCTCATACGTCATACCGTCGCATACTCCAGCGTCCAGTTCATCCAGGGACTTCCATGTGAGTTTGGTATACGGCAGATATTGAGCTGTTTGTATCGTCCTTTGAAGCGTGGAAGTCCAGACCTGATTTAATGTTGAGTCGAGACACCTCTGAATCTGGCAGTAAGGGGCTTACGGTTAACGGCGCATCACCAATGTTATCCTTAATCAGGTCTGGAAGAGCTGTAGCATATCGCATACCACGTTCCGATAGGGGTGAATCACCACCGATCTTCCCCTCGACGTTATATTGGCTTTCGCCATGCTTTAGGTAGCGATTAGCTTAAAGTTAGATGAGTATGAAGGGATGACTTGCTCTTGAGAAGAAGATGCTTCGTGGCTTGAGATGCAGATTCATGAGGTAAAAGGCAATCCTACTTTGGAGATAACCGTGAATATGACAGAGGGTCACTTGATCTCCGACGTTACGAATTCGCAAATAGGAAAGGGAGGGTTCGGTGATGGTTTCATATACGGCCTCGTACTCTTTTATTCGTCGAAGGAAGTCCTGCTCGGCGGTCTCCCGGGACATGTCTTTGTAGTCGGGATCACCCGAACTAGCCTTCAGGGCGACGTTGGCGGCTATTACGGCCGGATCATCACAGACTGATTCCAGAAAGATAACCACGATGCCCTTCTCCTTTGCCACTCGCTGCTCGATCTTAGCTCTAGCACAGGCCCATACCAAAGACTTAATGTCATACGACCTGTGATATGTAATTGCTAAAACATACCTGCGACTTCGTGTACTGTTTGTGGCATCTGCAATATAGCCGGATCAGCGCACGATTTCGCGATTTGACACGCAGCCCCGCACCGTGTATTCCGACATTGCCTCCTTCCTTGAGCCATTGGATAAGCATTTCCAAACTATCTTCCGCTAGCTGGTCCCGCAATCTTGTCGCCTCTGCATTGGCGTGGCTAAAATAGGATGCAGTGTGGTCCTCTTTCTTACCACTTCTGATCACGACGTGAGAAGTAGCAGGAAATGTACAATGCGAAACATACTGTTGAGCTCTCTGTCGTGCTCGGGACCGGCGAAGCTGACCGACATTGAATACCTTGACGTCGTATTCAAGCCACTTCGCGATCATTTAGTTGACTGAGGGTTCAAGGAAGAGCAACTGCGAACCTTGAGATAACGCATGAGCTTGTTACTTAGGTACGACTTCCCTCTAGCGGGAAGGCCAACCTGTTGGAGAGTCAATCAACGAGAAACAGGCCCAGCCATAGGGCACACACCATCGCAAGAACAATCTTTGCTTCGGAATAGTCGGGCTTCGCAACTATGCGGGGTATGCGGGGTTGATTAGCTACTCTATCATGAGTTTGAAGTTGGCGAACCTTTGTTGCCGATACCGACGACCGATCTAGGCGGGGTAGCAGCCTGAGAGGTAATCCGGCTCACGGCGGTAGATTGGTCGAATCTCTTGAGCCTAGGGAGCGTATTAGTGAAATCCAACTTTGTCCGAGACAGGCAGCTGACATGGGGCCGCCTGCACCGAAGACAGCAGGGGGATTGGGGACATCTGACTTGAGTTCCTTGAGATGGATGTCTTCGAGAGCGTTTTCGACCCGGGCGAGATCTTCCGGGCTGAGAGGAGCCTTGTCGATCTGAAAAGTTGGGGTGTTTGCGCTAGACATTTCTAAATGGATAGCGAGAGCAGTGCAGTCGCCTCTATATACTCGATCGCCTTCAACTTTTGCAGTGGAAGGGGGTGGTGGCGATGGGGAGAGGATAGATTGGTTGGACGAGTCGAGACTGAAGATAGAGCCGATTGCCCTTTCTGGATCTTGTCCTCATCACTGTCACATCCGTGAAAGGTCACGCGCATCGTGTCACACCAGCCTCCTTGTCGGTCGCCAGCGTCGACGACGAGCAGGACTGCCATGGCCACCGACGGCACCGACGCAGTCTCGACCATTGCCACAGTCGTCGACCACCATGTCGGCTTTCACTTCTCCTCGATCTCACATCTTCGCTTCAGCCGTCCACCGCCCTGCACCTCCCTCCATGTTCACTACACCTTCTCCTCGGACTTCATCATCGACCCGTATGAACTCGACCTGCATGACAAGACCTTCACATACGAGCTACACCCACTGCCAGACCTAGAGCTGCCAGTGTTTGCAGCATCACCGCTCGCTGCCACTCTGAAACTCTCTGTCGCTCCCCAGGCGTTCGACGCTGGCCAACACTCATTCAACCTCACGCTGCCTGTTCATACCCGCTATGGCAGACCATCGAATTTGCTGGACCCCGATGAAGCGTATGAGATCTTACGCTTCCCACAGCCAGATGCTTTCTGGCAGTGCGCGTATCCTGGTGTGTAGCATCCCTTCCGTTCCTGGATCAGTCTGACACCCGACCAGACGGTACACAATTCAAGGAGCACTTCTGGCTAAATGCAACCACCCCTGACGTTACTGTGCTTGTACCTCTCGGGGTCTCTCATGACACCGACTTTGTTGAGCTCGGAACTGTGGTAGTCGTCTCTTCTGTGTTCGTATATCTAATGTGGGTGTTTGCCACGACTGCTCGTCGTGTTATCCGCAGTACCTCCAAACACAAGACCGAATGATACGTCTTCAAGATACCAAGGCATCGCAGAGAGACGGGCAAAGCTGGGGAAAGCTCTCACTGGCCACCATCGACGTGTTTCACTATTTGGCTGTTATTATGTCCAGTTGCTGTATTACGCACAGGGGAATAGAAATAAGAAAGAAAGGATATCATGCTGTCAGTACAATCCTAGCAAATAATAATCTTCCACACAAGGACAGATCGGTGTGAAAATGAATGTCCAAAGAGCCACCAGGGCAGAGTGTTCGGTTACGTGACCACACACCGACGTTGCTTCACAATCTTCCCCCACTTCCCCTTCATACTCTCCTTCAGTGCCAGCGTAAACACCTCTTGTATACCAGTCCCAGTCTTTGCCGAGCACTCGATATACTTTGCACCTATTTCTCGTGCGACGGCCGCCCCTTGTTCAGGTGTTACCGGCGTTTGGCCTTGAGCATTCAGCATACGTTTCGTTTGTTCGTCTCGTCGTAGGTCGGTTTTGGTTGCGACCAGTATTAGAGGTGTTCCTTCACAGAAGTGGGCGACCTCCGGATACCACTGCGGCGATATCTTATTAACACGGGCAGTCCTACTGAGTGAACAGAAGTTACCTTGTCGGTGACATTACCCAGGCTGACTGGGAAGTCAACGGAGAATATTATGAGAATGACATCGCTCTCCGGATAGCTGAGAGGTCGTAGTCGGTCGTATTCTTCTTGGCCGGCGGTATCCCAAAGTGCTAACTCGACGAGTTTGCCCTCGAAGTTGACCAGCGTGACGTAGTTCTCGAATACAGTGGGAATGTAAGCCTATAAACGCGTCCTTGTGAATTCAAGCGTAAATTAAGACACTCATACGACGCACCTCCGGAAATCGGTTCTCCGCGTACACGATGAGTAAACATGTCTTGCCACAGCCACCTTCAATCGCGGCGCGCGTCGTTTGAGTTTCAGCATAATGAAATAGCAGCAAGGAGCGTACCGTCTCCTACAACTACTAGCTTCTTCTTCACGTCTGGTCTGGGAGGAGGTTGCGAGGAATAGTCCATGTTTCAAGGGCGTGCGTGGGGATGCTGGCAATGCAGCAGGTCGTTGGGCAAGATGGGTGTCGTTTGGTAGAGAATAGACCACAGGCAGTGAGAATATAAGCTTGACGCGTCGAAAGGCGATGCTGGAGAGACAAAGAGTCTTAGGTGAGGGAGAGAGGCATGTTGCGGCCAGACGCTGCCACGCGAGCCACAACCACCCAAACTGAAATCACGTGAGCTTCTTGCAGAGACTTGGAGAACTCGCCGCTCGGCTCTCCTCACTGTTCGACACAACGACCACGACGACATCGACGATGTACGAGCGGCGGCCAGTTCTATGCCCCGATGATGTATGGGGGGATGGCTTCGTCTACGGATGGCTGGACCCACTGGTCTCCATCGCAGACATCCTTCGTGTGGAGACTGTAAGCAGCCGTCATCCAGCGTACTGAAGACGTGTTAACAGGGCGGCGGATAGCTCGCGGATGCACGAGCTCAGCTACAACAGCTACAGGAATCTACCGACTGGAGCTCTATGACAGAGCTGTGCGGTGCATTCCCAACTGTCCTCGGACGAGTCTCAGGCCTTCCTCGCGAACCAACGATGGACACCGTACTATCTTCTTCGACTCTTCAGCTCCTTCGCTCTGATGATGAAGTCTACGAAAGCTCTACTGCTCAATATACCCTCATAAGATATACGAGGCCCCGGCTCCGTCACTTGGAGATGTACACGCTCGACGCCAGTCTATCCCAGACCTTGCGTCTCTCTTTCCCCAATCACAGTATGCCATCTCGCCGTAGCCCGAACCTATGCCTTCATGACTTTACGCGGCCATCTATCAGTCAGCCTCTGTTTAACCAAACAGTGGTCAATCAGGTAAGCCGGCTGTTGTAGTGTATCACTGCTCTTTGTGCTCAGTAGATCCAAAGATGAATGTTGGGCGAACGATATCCCAAACCGTCTCGGAATCGCATGGAAGGCAGGCTTACAAGTATACCGAGGACACCGCAGCAGCACCTTTGGATGGGGGGTCAATGAGCTTCAAAGTCCCGGTCGTGGGGGTCTCTGCACTTGGTAAGCTTAAGTGGTCATGTTCTCGGTTTTTGATACGATCCACTATGCTAGCGTTGCAAGCAATGACTCGCCTTCGCCAGCTGCGCTATTTATATAGCAAATTCCCCCCTCCTTCGTACCGGCGTCGCTCAATGTCAACCGACGTGATCACCAGTTTTATCGGGTAAGTCTGCTTATTTGTGGGCATCAACATGCTGACAATACTGGGGTCGTAATAGATTCTATAACTGCTTATGGTTGATACTAAACGACATAATCATCGGTATTGCAGTTCGGTCGTTGGTTCATGAAAATGCCGTGCTTTTGTCCAACATCTTGAGAGGATGTATACGAGTACGAGACAAGCTTCTACTGGACATACTACTATTGACTGACTGACTCATTGTATTTGAAGAGGTTCCTGATCGAAGATATACAGCATACACTCCTGTGGCTTAACAATTGGCCAGCGGGCTTGAAGCTTAACACGGAACTGAGTGGGCTATACTGTCACTCGTTGATGAGCATTATGGGCATATGGAACCGTGAGTCATCCACGTGGTACGTCAACCAACATGAGACTAAATTCTCCCCTAGACGCACTCATGAACTTTGTTCTCCCACATATAGACGGCTTGGTCTATATTTCCGGTGCCATAGGGTTTTGTGGGGTGACCATGACAGTTGCACTGCTGACCGATATATTGTCCCTGGTCACGGCCCACATGCACTTGTGCTATAAGCTGTGTCTCGCCGTATTTGCAAAGCAGCTGGATGCCATCAGCGCTCTATCTAAGCTGTTCCGTGGTAAGCGAGTGGGCTGTACAACCAACCTTTGATGCTCAGTGGTTTTCTAGGAAAGAGGCAGAACGTGCTCAGGAAAAGGACCGACTCTTGGCTCTTTGACGTTGACCAATTACTCTTCGGAACTGTGTTATTTACACTCTTGGCATTCATCTCTCCCACTACCATGGTGTATTATGCATTCTTTGCCCTAGTAAGTATTAGCTTTTATGGTGTATACTTCGGGAACAGGCCTCTGATTGTCATTTTAGCTGCGCCTTTGCACATTGGTAGCATATGACATGCTTAATGTCTTTCTAAATCTTGTCAATGAGTTCCCTCTCTTTGCACTGATGCTGCATGTCAAAGACCCTTTCAGATTACCAGGTATGCTCATTCATATTGAGCCTTTGGACATGACTAATATTGCAATATCCGGTAGAGGGCTTAGTGATGAAGATAAGTAGTAATGAGAGGAGTTCCTATATTCAAGTGAGCTCTTTAGTGTCTGTGTTCGCTTATAGAGCATCTCTAACACATGGTTGTAGAACAGGACAATCCCTCTACAACACATCTTTGGCCATTATTGTATGGCATATACTTATTTTATGGCGGCTATAATACTGATGCATCATGGTAGCTATTTACATCGCTTCTCTGCTAACTCATAGGCACCCTCTTCAATTACTAAAGTGTATTTTAAAAGCACAGAATTTGAAATAGTATAACAATAATGACTCTCAAGAAAGGAAGCAGAATTTTTTGAGTTGATGAAATGGGCAGAGTGAGCAAATCATCAGCTTGTCCCAAGTACTGCACCAGCATGTTTGGATAGCAGCTACAAGGTCCTGGATTTTGATGTGTTTCTCTTGTGTTAATTTTGTACAGCCGTTTGCATAATTTCGTGAAATCGCGCGGATTTTTTCGCCGTGTTTGATTTTATTTGTCCGACCAAGCAATGTGACAAGTGTGACTAGGCGCTGTTTCACGTGATAAAAGAACACAGGTCACTGTGCATGCGCGCCGTGCTGCCAGTGCGCCGTGGCCAGCATCGACGAGGCAACTTGAACACTAAAGTGCATGATGGCCCCTCCTATCTCTGACGACCTGAAATCTCGCATTGTGCAGTGGTACTTTATTCACAAGCATACTAAAGCCTGGATCGCCCAGCATGCACAAGTCTCTATTGGCCTTGTATCGAGATTCGAAGGTCGTCAACAACTACCGCCACTATGGTGCGGTCAATAATCCTACTGCCCTGCCACGGGGTCGACCTTCTACAATCAATGATGATGATCTACAGTACATCCGTGCTTTACTCGAGATGAAGGGGACTGACTATCTCGATGAGCTGCAAGCGAAGCTTCAAACAGTGCGGCATGTCCATGTATCTCTCGCTACGCTCTCTCGTACCTTGCGTAAATTGGGTTTGAGTCGGAAGAAGGTTAATCGGGTTGCAAGTAAACGTGACGAAGAGCTTCGCAAGCTGTGGGAAGTTGAGATGGCGGAGTATACAGATCCCAACCTCTTTGTCTTCCTTGACGAGAGTGCGGTTGATAATCATACTGCGCAACGACGATACAGGTGGTCAGATATCGGAACACCGTGCGTTGAACGTTCAATGCTTTTGCGTGGGGTCAGGTACTCAGTATTGCTGGCTCTTTGGAGGGGTGGGATATTGGGATTGGATATCATTGAAGGATCAGTGACAAAGGATATCTTTTTGGGCTTCCTTTGTGAACAAGTGGTATGTAAATCAGCTATTCATACCAATGCATGCATCACTCACATGCCCATAGGCACCTAAGCTGAATCCTTATTCAGAAGAGAGGTGTATAGTCATAATGGATAACTGTACCATACACCATGACGAGGATATACGTGCTCTTATCGAGGACGAGTGCGGTGCTCGTCTCATCTACCTTCCCCCCTATCCACCTGACTTCAACCCGATCGAAGAGGCCTTTTCTGCTATCAAGACCTGGCTCCGTCGGAACGAGAGCAAACTTACGGGGCCAGAGCAATTGCCGTGGCTTATTCATCAGGCTGCTCTGTCAGTCACGGAAGAAGATATATTGGAATGGTTTAAAGACTGTGGATACTAGGTGTACTGTAGCGCAGATTGATACCATATACTAGAGAGCTCTTGGGTATATAAACGAGTGACAAGGGTGAGATTGAGCACATTCAGCTGAAGCGGAAAGGTGGGAACATTGGGTATACAATACTTTGACAAGACGACATTTTAAGCACGACGAGCGCGCTTTGCATCAATCTTACCAGACCATTGAGCTGCAAAGCGACGAAGCTGGTAAACACGGCCTTCGGGAAGGCCCGTGAGTTCTTGAAGCCGTGCGACAGTTGGCTGATCAAGAGTGTCAGGTGAGAAGGCCTCTTCCTCTAGCCTGTTGAAAGCTCGCATAATGATGTCGGAAGAAAGCTGCTTAGCACGCCCAAAAGCCTCGAGACATATCTTGAGTTCATCTTCAATGGTAGGCGGCGGTGAAGAGTGGTGATCCCGATGGCGTGGCGTTGACGGTGAGCGCAGGCGAACACAAGAAGACGATGCACGAGGCGGGGAAGCGGGGCTCCAGTTGGCCATCTGTTGCATCGCCATCGTCATGAGAGGGGTTGCGAGGCCTATTAACAACACATTTGTGTCGGTCGAGGGAGCTGCGCTAGCCTGGGAGTTCGGACCTGTGCGACTGCGAGACTTTGAACCCGCCGCTGCATGGTCACCCACAGTGCCTGTCGCTGTTCCGCGCCACTCGAGCAGTAAAGGCTCAGGTGGGGGTTCCGTCGGAGCACGAGATTCGGCAAGCTATAAGCGGTATTAGGACACTTGGTGGAGATGATGAAGTAAATGTACATACCAATGCAGCTCCCCACTGCTTGAGTCGGAACCAGTTAAGCGCAATGTGGTGTGCGTCATGGTCGAGGTAACACCAACCATCATGCTTCGCACATTCCCAGTGGGCTTTGATCTTGTCGATAGCCTGGGAGATTGCATGTGTTTCAGGCGAAAAGTTCTCGGCAGAGGGAACCTAAGTGCAAGAAGTTAGTATATATGTATTGTCTCGTTATAGTCAGCATACCCAAGTGCCGTATGTCAGCTCTAAACGTTCTAAACCTTGATCAGGACCGACAAGGGGCTGGATCGGACTATAAGCGCAAACACGTAGATGCATATATATGCTACTCACCCCTGCACGGATCTTGAAGCCTTCCATAGCGTCCATATCAAAGACAACCGAGATAGTATTGACTGAGAGACGGATCGCCTCCAGTTGGCGTTGGAGTACAACCCGATCATCGTCGGTTGAGATTGACGGCGCACTCGCTTTACCCCCCGAGTAGCCTGTCCAGAAAACTCGCACTGCAGGGCCACTGACAGGGCCAGCCGCGTACTGGTCTCCGTAGCTGTGCGCCGCCAGAGCTGTAGAGATGAACTCGGTGCGCGTGAGCTTGAGAACAACCATCTGCGTTGGTACGTTCTTGCTGGCCTGGTGCTTCATGTTCTTCAGCAAACGTCCTGTCGTAGGAACTTTCTCGACCCAGTTCAACAGGACAATGATAAAGAAGAGGCGATCTATTAATGAAGGTTGAGTCACGAAAAGGAAATTCATTATATTAATTGACTGACCGGGAATCACGTCAACAACAGGCTCTTCCTGTTGCTCGGCACCTTCGGGTTGGTCGTCGGTGTCTTCGATGACCTCGACAGATGCCTCACGATGGGCCTGGGTCGTGACTACAGTGTATTAGGTATGGTGTAATAAGTGTGCAAAACGTACTTACTGGGATTGGCGAGATGAGGGGCAAGCGTGGAAAGGACCACAATCTCGTGGAACATAGATCCCTGTAAACGAGCACCTGAAGGACCGGACCATGGGTTTGGCATAGGGAAATTAGGACTGAGCGAGCTTGGGAATGAGAAAAGGAGAGTGAGATAAGGATACCACTAGGGAAGAAGTGCTTGACGAAGTGAGACGTACCTCCAACCCTTTATACCCATTATTTTTGTGCACGGACCATGTTCTCACCCTAAGCTTGCTATAGCACACTACACACAACTAGTGCAGACGGCAGGAGCGGCCATGATGAGACCCATGAGGAGGACCAGACTAGAGAGCGTGAGCTACTTAGCCAACTACGCCACAGATCACAAGTGTTACAGTGGACTCACTGGTACGCCAACACCTACTAATGTAATACTACTCACAAATGGTGTCGTTTGGCTCGAGACAATAGGCAGAATTGGCGTATATGAGAGCTATGTAGTAGCGTACATGACTCTCAAACAGAGACATTGCGCGTTGGGCAGAATGGTAACAAGCGCTGAAGTCACACGTCACACTGTTTTGTCGAACAAATAGAATCAAACACGGCGAAAAAATCCGCGCGATTTCACGAAATTATGCAAACGGCTGTAAGCTCATTTTGAACAATACAAATGTGGAAAAATCAGAATATAATTATTAATATACTGTACAAGTGTATCACATGCTTACATCTATGGTAAATAAAGCACAGATCATCTGAAATCTATGTCTAGTAAAGTAGTTCATTGCTTATTATACATATTACGATTCTTGAGTGAAACGAAGAAGAATTGTCTCAATCCAGGGTGGTGCATTTACAGTGCTTGTAAGTAGTGCATTTCGTTGGCAAACCGTGGGAGTTTTACTTGTTACTTCTCTCGCTATAGCATAAGAAACACTTGTATGTGAGTGCTTTGTAGGTGAGGTATATATGTGCACTCTCATGTATGACTACTTCAGATAAAGATACATAATGTATATATGGATAGATAGCTGAAAACAAGAGCTTTC